>PVIW01000822.1:163894-388360 GCA_004026585.1 Noctilio leporinus
TTCACTCTCACCCTTCCCCTCCTTCTTCCTCTTCTTTTGACTGTCATAAGCTGCTACTACTTCTTCTTCTTCTTCCTCTTTTGACTGTCATAAGTTATGAATTGTCACTAGAACAGGGTATTTAACTCTAATTCTTTTGGCTTAGTCTCAAGGACCAAGAAAGAAATGATAAATCATAAAACCCACACATCCCAAAGTAAAGGGTTGGAATTCCATAGACCTTGCAAAGACAATTTTATTTTATTTTATCTAAGTAGAAGACATATTGTTAACCTCTTCTACTTAGATGAAATAAAATAAAAGGGTAGAAATAGGAGAAGCCAGGTAGTTAGAAATTGAACAATTTCTTTAACACATTGTTGACTGGCAATTTTATACAAAAGCTAATGCAAGAACAAACACCAGTTAACTCATGTAGCAAACTATATCCATCTGTGCTTCTTAAACAAGCAGAGATCATTTGTGCCAAGATTAGCTGCTATATTATTATCCAAAGCCAACATTTTTCTTGATAGTACATTAAGATAGTTTGTAAGGTATCTTTATTGTTCCTAAGCTATCAAGGCATTTATCCATTTAATAAACAACTTTTAACTTAATGTCTCCATGTAAAGTCCTAGACCAGGAATAAATTTCAGAGAAGTCTCTTTATTAATTCATTCACCCATTCACTCATTCATTTGAAAAATATTTACTGAGAAGCATAATGTACCATGCTTGCTAGGTGTCAAGAGCACAGTATTTGACTAAAATGGCCAAGGTCCTTGCTGTTCTGAAAGTCATTTTCCAGGGTACAGTCTGTTGCTCTTATTGAGCTTGACTATGATTGTAAGAAAGGGATTCTGGGATGATGTTTTGTTAAGTCACATGCCATAGTTTTCCTGCTATAGTGATTAAGGATGGATTTGGATCAGAGAATGAAGCTAAAGGAGAATTTAGTCCAGCTTTGTTCCCAGTAATGATTTATTATCTTCTTGAAGTCTTTTTTTAGCTACATATTTTGTTTTTTATTAGCTCCAGGATATGGGGTACCTAATCCTGTATTTATTGTGACTTTTCAATAGTCAATTGCAAAGCAGAACACACTTATTTAAAATATGCTTACAAAATGCTGCGTTAGTCAGATAGAATTCATACATTCTGAAGCTAAAGCCCGCACATGTGTACACTAATTAATTACTATGAATTACTATAAATGTGAGTATTGATTTTGCTATCTAAAGTTCTATGCATGGTTTACCATTTAGATAGCTCTGATTTGTTTGAAAGTATTTTGGCATGATATATGTATGAAACACTCAAGCCTGAATCAGAGTAATTTTCCTCTGGAGGCAAAAAAAAAAATTACCCAAAACATCATTACTTCAATGTGGAGCATGAGCCTCATCACAGTGATTCCATTTCCTCTAAGTTGAATTTCAAAACTCTTAAACTCAAAGCCAAAATATAATGATATTTGCTTGATAAGCTTTATAGAAGCATTGGGAAGCCTGGAAATGATGCTTAAATTATATTGAACCTTGGAGCTTCTAATATCTATTTTTAAAATCACCAGAAACTAAGTTTAATAGCTTGCCTTGGGAATGTCATTGTAGGCTCACAAATCTAGAAAGAAAAATAAGAAGTGCACTTTGTGTCAGAGTTCTAGCTGGTATTTTACACGGAATAAAAGTGGTTTGCTTCTTGATTTCTTAGTCATAAATGTGTATATATATATGTAATTTGTGTATACATACATAGGTACATATGTATATAGACTTGCATTTTCTTTAGTATGTACAGTGCATATACATATACATGTTTCCGTGTGTGTGTGCATGTATGTGTGTGTGATAGCTACTTAGTGGTAGAAAGTGATAAAGACTGCCCACCTGTCGACTCTAGAGCTTTATTTATTTATTTAGTACTATACACTATATTTGTATAAGTGACTTTTGAAAATATTCATACTATTGGCATACATGTACATGCTTGAAAGTTCATTTTGGTTTTGCTAAAGAGAATTAGCTTATGTCTTTATAGGAATGTCCAACTATTTCAAAATGAATCTTAAGTGCTAGATATGAGATAGTGAATATATTTAAAACAACCCTTGAAATATAAATGCATTTAGCATATTATAGCGCAGAATGACATTTAATGTTTCATTGGTTAATTTAATGCATCACTTATTTTAGTTTCTCATGATTTTTAGGGAAATATTATGATTCAAATGTTTCAGATTGCTGCCTCTTCTAATTCTAATATATTGGCTGCATCAGTTTATGCTTCTGTTTGAGTGCTTTCAAGAAAAAAGTTATTAACCCATTGATAATGGAAATACATGTATTTCATTAATATATTCCAACTACACAGAATTATTACTGTTTCCTGATTAAAGTTGCTGGTTATAGAAATAAGTGAAGACTCAGATTAGTGGTTGTATTCCGTAGGTATTTAATGTATTTGTACATTGATCACTGAAAAAATAATTGCCCATTCACATCTATTTAACATGTTCATTCCTAAAAAGAAAGTATTCTGCAGTTAGGAAAAACAAAAAGGCACATTAAATAAACCACTGTGCTTTTATTGAATGGTTTGGTTTATTTGCTTGCTTATTTGTTTTTAGCTATTAGAATACATTTGGAGCTGTTTGAAAATCCACACAGCATTAAATAATGATGTGTTCCTTTTACACATTTCATAGACCCCTTGAAATTATTCACCAAACAGTCTAACCTTAATATTTAGAAAATGCTTTGCTCTATTAAAGGAACTTACTCATATGTTTTCATTATTTTGTTATTTCCTAAGTGAAACCAGCTTTCCCAGGCCTCTGGCCCTTGTGCTTCCACTTAGCTTCACCTCAGAGGTTCTTGCCTGGGTCCTCACACTACTATCCTCCTCAGTTTCCTCTAGTTTCTACTCAAACATTGTTCCAGAGTGGCCTTTCCTGACCATCCTACCTAAAATAGTCTTTCCTTCCTGCTTAATTCTTTTAGGCCTTACCTATTTATAATTTTCTTTGTAGCCTTTATTACTTACTACCTGGATTTATATTGATTCACTTTCTCATCAATTCCACAAGGATAATAACCTTGTAGGCTATATTCATCTCTATTTATAGTGCCTATTGTATTGGAGGTGTTCACAAAAATTTTTAAGTAATATTAAAAAAGATGATAGGTAGATATAGATATAGACATACTTATATACAGATACATATACCTACAGATAGAGATGCAGCTATCTGTAGCTTTGGTTGAATGAATACAGAAGGCAAATTGAAAACCAAAAGGTACAGGCATATGACAACCTCTCTCACTTGAGGCCAGCTTACAATTAAATAATGTCACACCATGCTTATTTAAAAGCATAAGTAATAAGCTTTATTAAGATAAATTCTATTTGCAACAATTTAAGGGTATAGCCTCACATCAATATTTTGGATTTGCTTTAAATAAATAGAGACCAGGTTGGCAATGGAGTTCACATCCAACATTTTTTGAGTTTTATTGGTTAGCTGCTCATCTGTGGATAGATACATTATAAATATCATTATGTTTTGGCTTTGAGCTCAGTCACAGACATTTGAACTTGCCCATTTCTTTGTGTAGGCATCGTATAAATTGATAAAGATCTCCATGTTTCTTCAGGCTAAAAGAACAAAAGGGGCATATTGAACATCACCAAATCCTTGAGATGAAATTATTGCTTCCTTGTTCAAGTACTATTGTAGAAATGCATGGTTACTTTTGTCATCTCAAATGCGTCTCCATAAAAAAAAGCTGTCAGAAACCTTCAAAAAATATCACACTTTTTTGTTGACAAGCCACTGAATTTCCTTTCTGTGAAGTTATTAGTGTTCTGCTAGCTCTGATAGACTGATCAGATATTCCTTAACTCCAATAGACAGATATACTTTAAACATAATATTCTTATATTATTGTTCTACAACTTTAAGTGTAAATGCTGTAATATAAGGTATGTTCCTAGCTAGCCTAATGCTTTAGAGGTTCAAAATCCAGATACACAGAATTAAACTTATATATGGGCAGGCCTGATCATTCTTCAGTTTTTCCAGAAAGAATGTTAGAACATAGAAGTTTATTTCAGATATTCTAAGCTCCATGGGAGTAAAATCTGTGTGTGCACTGTGAGCCTATCTATCCACTGCACATAGGAGTGGCACATAATAGACACTCAACACATCTTTATTAGATTTTAAAATGATGCTATATTAATGACTCCCACCAAAAAAAAAAAAAAAGAATTTTAATGCAGTCTTTGATAATTAGGTATTATTCATAAATGGTTAATGGTACAGTCTTATTTTTGGTCTAAAATGTGCTTGTTTTTCTGAATTTGCTACTGGGAAACAATGAAATATATCAGCATGAAGATTGTCTATTTGGGTAAAGATTTTATGCTTTCCTTTAAGTAAAAACTACACTTTGCTGCTGACCTTGTCTCAAGAGCAATTGAGTAGTTGAAATAGGAACAAAAAATAGAAAATGTATATAGGGGTTCCTGCCATTCAGCATGAAATAATAACAGTAATGTATTTTTCTTAGAGTGTTATTTCAGAGGACTCTTTTATATAAACAATAGTCGCACAAACATTTCCTTTTTCTCTATTCAGTAGTTGGAATACTACTTTCTTATTCAGCTAAATGCACAAGATATATTTGGCTTTTGAAGTCCTACATGGTAGTAGGATACTTTCTCATTTCTAGGTAATTTCTACTAATGCAAATATCAATTATGCTTTCAAACTTTTCAATATTTCACCCTTGTGTGGTATGGGGAGTGCAGATTGATTTTGTTTTATAACCTTTGTTAATGCACTTGCAGATTGCATTGAAAAAGTCTGAGAAAATTACTCCATACATCAGCATCGACAGTGCAAATTGTTTTTTGTTTTTTTTTTTTCTTTAATCTATACACAGTGCTAGTATTGTGCTACATTGTAAAAATCAGTAAAAAAAAATAATAAGTGATGAATATTGGTTCTGGAAAGTTATAGGGTTGGAGCAAATGTATTTTTTGAATGCTTCTCAAAACTGAGTAAAAGAAAGGGTAAATAAGAGTATGAAATCAAATATACACAGCCCTCTTCCTACCATCCAGGTTTAGGAACATTTGCACCTTCTAATTTGATGATTAATTTAGTGTCACTTGTAAATTAGTGAAATTAAAATATTTTCCATGCATGCAATGCTATTTTCTAGCTAATGGACCCTGAATAAAGTTTTCCTTATATAGATGTACTAAGTGTAAACATTGAAGATTATATGGTAATTGCAGGTTGGTTAATTATACCTATAAAATATTTCTTTAAGCAGTCCTAGGATAATATTTTTCAAGTAAAAATAATTTTACAGCAACTGTATGATCAGAATAATCTTCTTTACTCAGCTATGTGTAAAATAGTAACCTTACCTGAATATTTCAAGATTTCATTTTTTTCCCTTAAATATATTTTATTTATTTTTGCCTGTACAGTTGTCCCAATTTTCTCCCCTTTGCCCCCTTCACACAGTACCCCATTTCCTCTGGCAATGCCACCCTTAGTTCATGTCCATGAGTCATGCATATAACTTCTTCGGCTTCTCTATTTCCTTTATTCTTCTTAACATCCCCCTGTCTATTCTGTAACCACCAATGTGTACTTTTTTTTTTCCTTTCATATCCAGACAGTTCACCATTTAATTACTGCCTTCTGTCAGCTTCTCAAATCATATTAATACAAAGTTTTCTTTTCATTATTCCAAAATGCCTATGTTCATTTGTTTAAAGAATTACTCTTTTAAGTAATATGAATTGCAATATTACCAAACACATGCAAAAATACATTTACACACATTCATATTTTTATACATATTTAAAGTATATACTGGATTTTGAAAAGTTAATACAAAAAATTTTAAATATGTCAATAGTTTATATAATTACATGTTAAATGATAATATTTTAGATATATTGTAGCAAATTAAGCAGTTTAGTCTTCTTTAATCTTATTTTACTCTGGAATGCTATTTTTATGAAATATATCACAGAAATGGTGTATTGCAGAACTCACTTTTATGAAAGTTGTCCAAGAGACAGTACCAAGCTCATAGTAAAAAATGAATTTGGTTTTTGAGTCAGATCCTACCCCCTCCAATAATACAACTCAATTTTATTTTAAGCTACTGGAACTACAACTTATTCTTTTTGGAGTATTCCATCTTGAACAGTAGATTTTTTTTTTTTTTTTTTTGGCTGTGCACAGGTCTTTCAGTACTCTGTTTTTCCTCGACATGTGTTTTACAAGTTGAAGATTTCAGAAATAATGTCATTTGCAGTGCTCAGCTGGTCCCCAGAGTAGAAATTATTATGTCTACTAAGTTGAGGTAGAAAACAAACACCCTAGGATTTAAATAATTTTGCAAAATAGTATTCTAGCTCCTTTTTGAACTTGTGGGTGACTTCCTTTGTGGTCCTAAACTAACCCCTGAACTATTTAAGAGCCTGTTGAGATAGAGATTCGGTATGTTCACATTTCCATAATAGTTTACTATAGCATTAATTCCTTTTCCCAAGCATCCCCAGTTCGAGGACCGTCATAACTGGAAATGTATATTTCCACAATCTATTTGAAAGGAATCTCATCTAATTTACATGGTAATATGAGACTATATATTGCCTACATACATGAAACATATAGTTCAGTAGTTTGCAAATTCTATCCAAATTGGTCTTCATTCTCAGCTTCTTTTCTAACCTAAAGATTGACTGATTTCACAACACACCAATGACCAGTTGGTTGCTATTTAAAACATAAATTGCTAACAAAATCTATATAGTACACACCCACAAATAAGCACATATTTTGTAACAGTGAATAAGAAAGCTAGCATGTATTCTATGTAATATACACCCACGTTTTCTTTTTTCTTTCTTAACTGCATTAGATTTTTCTGAGTTATTGCAAGTAACATGATTTTCCCATATCGTGAGATAATTCCAAACTAAGAAAACTTAACCTGCAGTAATGCAGATGCAAGTAATATACAAAAGTATACCTTATTTAGTAAAATCTACTTATAACAAGATCATTTTAAAGCATTCATAAGTTAAAGTTGGTTCTTATCCATTCAGCTACCCTATGTCTTTTGATTGGTGCACTTAATCCATTTACCTTTAAAGTTATTATTATTTTATTTTATTTATTATTTTCAGAAAAACGGGAAGGTAGAGAGGCAAAGAGGGAGAGAGCCATCAATGTATGGTTGCCTTTCACCTGCCTCCAGCTATGGACCTGGCTGGAGACCTCACTTGCAACCTGGTTATGTGTCCTGGCTGGGAATTGAACCAGCAACCTTTGGGTTTGTAGGCCAGCGCCTTATCCACTGTGCCACCAGCCAGGGCTCTAAAGTTATTATTGATAGGTATTTATTCATTATCTATTTTTCCCTTTGTACCTGTGTTCCTGTCTGTCTCTGTTTCTTCATCTTCTTAAAGTAGACCCTTTAGCATCTCTTGAAGCGCTGGTTTGGTGGAGATGTATTCTTTTAGCCTTATTTTGTCTGGGAAACTCATTTCACCTTCCGTTTTGAATGAAAGCCTTGCTGGGTAGAGTATTCTTGGTTGCAGACCTTTGTTTCCCATTACTTGGAATGTTTTTTGCCATTCCTTTCTGGCTTGTATGGTTTCTGTTGAATAATCATTTGATAACCTTATCTGATCCCCCTTGTATGTTATTAGCTGTTTTCCTCTTGCTGCTTTTAGGATTCTCTCCTTGTCTTTGAAATTTGCCATTTTAATTATGATGTGTCCTGGATAGGGCCTATTTGGGTTCATCTTCATTGGGACCCTCTGTGCTTCCTGAGCTTGCATGACTTTTTTTCTCTTCAAGTTAGGGAAGATTTCTGTCATTACTTTTTCAAACAGGTTTTCTATCCCTTGCTCCTCCTCTTCTCCTTCTGGTATCCCTATGATATGGATGTTATGTTTCATATTGTCCTGTATCTCTTAAAACCTCTTCATTCTTTTTTCATTTTGTTGTAGTGCCTGGGAATTTTTTTCTACATTGACCTCCAGCTCACTGATCTGATCCTCTGCTTTATCTAGCCTGATTTTGATTCCTTCTACTGTGTTCTTTAATTCAGAAATTGTATTCTTCATTTCCTCCTGGCTCTTATCAATGGTTTCTATGTCCTTTCTAATGCTGGTGTAGTTCTCAGTGAGTTAGTTCCTAGTAGTTCCTCGGGAGTTATTTGTAGTTTTCTTTGAACTCACTGAGCTCATTGAGCTTCTCTATCATTATTGTTTTGAATTCCATGTCTGATAGTGTGCTTGCCTCTGTTTCATTTAGCAATCTTTCTGGGGATTCCTCCTTTCCATTTGCTGAGGCTTTATTTCTTTGTCTCCCCAATTTAGGTGACTCTTGTTTGTTTCTGCTGCTTGAATTGGTCTGCTTTGACTTACTATTTTATTGGTGTGACCTTCTGTGGTGTAGAGGTGCACTTTTTTTACTTCCTGGATCTGTGCTTGGTGATGTCAGCTGGTGTCCCAGTCTGGGCTAGTCAACCAGTTGGAGACTACCAGAGAGCCACTGTCTTTGTCACCTTTAGTTGTTAATCCAATCAGTCTGTGATCAGTGGTCAGTTTTGGGCACCTTTGGGTGGGGCAGATGAAATTCAGTTGTTAATCCAATCAACCTATGATCTGAGGTCAGGTTTAGGCACTGCTGAGTGGGGTGGATTAATTCCTATGGGTAGGGCTGTGGCTTCCCCTCAGGCTCCCACCCTTTGGAGAAGAGTGGTCTGTGGGCTGCAGTGGTCTGCAAGTGGTCTGCCTGTAGGAGGGATGGGTCAACACTGGACTCACAGGCTGCTCTCTCAACTCTCCCCTTAAAGCCACTGACCCAAACTTTCCCGAAGCATCTCTCATCCACTCTACTCTTTCTCTGCTGGAGCCCAGGGTAGGTGGGTGCCTCTGTATTTTCATGTGTGGTCACTTTAAGAACTCAGTCTCTCTGTCAAGCTGGCTAAACCTGGTGGCTGGATGACTTCTCCCCAATTAAATTGTAAGTCCAGTTTGGTGGTGGCAGGAGATTGGTGTAGCTCCCTTTACTGCTCCACCATCTTGGTTCTCCTCAAGGTTTCTAACAACTGTGCGGTACAAATTCTAATACATTTAAGTGCCATTGTAGTATTTAGTTCATGTCAATCTTTCTTTACTCTCTGTGCTTTTCTCTTTTCCTCTTGGATCTAGATTGTTGGTGCCATTTAGAAGAAACCCTAGGATATTGTTCAATTTTAAATCAGGCAATGTTTTTCTCTTCAATGTGTCCTAAATTTCAGTATTAAAAACACTTCCAAAGTGTTAGATACTTAATATATTTTTAAAAATGTGTTTTATATTTTATTCCAATACTTTGTAACACAACATTAAACAAAACATTACTTAATCAAAGGAATATTACCAAATTGCTGTTGATCTGTGCTTAATGTGTCGATTGGATCGTTCATGTTAACTTATTTTCTTGGCATGTGCTGTTTTTTCATAAAGAATGGGAAGGTCATGTGACATAGAAACAGCCTCATAAGATCATGGGTAGTCTGTTAACATTCATCATAACATTCAGGAGAATTTTATATTTCTAGCTTCAATATCCCTAATTCACCAAGTCAGTCACCTCTTATGCCCTGGTAAGTGGCAATCCTTGTTAGTTCCCTGTCATGCAACTTTCATATTAAACATGTCACACAATGCCCTGGCTGGTGGCTCAGTAAAAGGTGCTGGCCTGTGAACCCAAAGGTCACTGGTTCGATTTCCTGTCATGGCACATAACCAGGTTGCCCTGGTAAACAGGTCTCCAGCCAGATCTGTAGATGGAGGCTGGTGAAAGGCAACCATACGTTGATATTTCTCTCCCTCTCTGCCTCCCTCCCTTTCCCTCTCTTCAAAAATAATAATGAATAAAATCTTTAAAAACAAACAGACACATCACACAATTAATCAACCCTGGCTCTTTTAGAACCTAAAAGTGAATGAGTGCATAATGGTCAAGAATCTAATATATGAGGGGGTACCAGTTATCTACCTGGGAAAGAGAAAAAGTGGGATAGTATAGAATAATAATATTCTGCTATTGGAATTCCTATCAGTTGGAAATAATAGTGTCTACACCCATACAGAGCAGGTGTGTCCTGTACCCTTTTCCTTTCTATTGAGGATCACAATATTTATTTAATTATACAAACTTCATATAAAGCTCAATAAAAATAGGTTATAAATCTAAATAAATGTCATGGAAGATAATTGAAAATTATTTCTATGTGTTCTATAGTAACTGAACACCTCATTGGATTCAAGTAGCTTTTTCATGTGCACATAAAAACAGGGAGCATAGTTAGCTTGCATTGAGTCTGTCTACAGGTAATTGTAGCTCCCTGATTTAACTGCACCAGAAGATTTGGAAGGTGGACTTTCAGTGAGATGTGAAAGGAGACTGACTGGGTACTTCGAGAGTTTAGTTCAATAAACATTTATTCAAAAACTCACACACTAGGCAATGTACAGGTTCTGTGAATTTCTTGGAGAGGTTCCATTTTCATGGGGTTTAACAACAAAAACAGGCTTTAACATAATGCAGTAAGTGTTGTGATAGAGGTATGAATTGGATTTTGTGGTTAAGGACATTTTCTTCTACTTCTTTTTATTCCACACAATTTCAAGAATACTACAATAGAAACAGAAAACATTTGTTGAGATTTGCAAGATTAGAGAGCTGGAACTGTGGCTTCACTTGGGGGCCACCTCTAGTGTATTGACAATAGGACCGTGATTTGTATGCATTCAGATAAAGGTCTGTGCTTCCTATCAGCTTCCTTTATCAAGTTTACTATTCTTAACATAATTAGCATTGAAATGATTTCATTATGTTAACATTGTAGTTCATATTACAATTGTTAGTAAAATTAGAAATCACAAGGTAGATATTAGTCTCCACTGAAGTCTTAAAGTGAATTATTATATGACTGTTTTCTGATTTACCCCCATATCAAGGATGTGGAAGTGACTAGAAGAAAATCAATTTCTTTTCAAAGACAACATGACCTTAAACTAACTAAAGAGGAAATTACAATGTAGGATCTTCTATGGCAAATAACCCAATGATACTACTAAGAAAGAGTATAAATTAACTTGCTATATTATTTCATTTCAAATTGAAGTTTGGTCTCTTCAATTTAGTTTTCTATCAGAGGGCCAAAAACTTAAGGCCTTTCTAACATCCTTGCCTAGAGTCCTACCTCCATGGAAATTGGTTCTAAAGAATTAGTCCTAAAGAATTAACTTTAATGGTATTCATTTTGTCAGTAAAAATTAGTTGCCATTTGCATTAAATGCTTAAAGGATCAGAGAAGAAGCTGAAAATAAAATACCTGCCCACCCCTGTTATTGCTCCACTTCAGCTGTTAATATGCTATTCATTGTATCATTTCATGGAAGAAATGAATATTTAAAACACAAGGAAAAAGGTGTTCATTTTTTGTCATTTTTATTTTAGAAAATTTATTGTTCTATTGCAGTTGCCCTGCAAATTTTTTAATGAAATTTTATTGAAATTTCTCCAAAATCTCTAAAGCTAGAGCACCCACCTGCTTTCTCTGACAAAAAATTTAGTATGGCAACTATATATTCCCATGTAATTTGATGGATAATCCTCCATTTTGTTCAAATATATTAAGTTTTGATTCTTTGAATAAACTGTTAATTTGGAATTTTATAGGATTGCATGGATGGTCATTTTTCAAAAAAAGTAATTACTTTATCAGAATTAGGTGGTTGTTCCTTACTTATGGCAAGTATCTTTTAGTATGCTTTCTCCTGTGGTCTTTCCTGTTTATTTTTATCCATCGATGGGAGAACCTGGAGTCTAGTGTTCTGATACTATGACTTCCCATGTGTTCACTTTCAGAATGGAAATTGAATTCTATTTTTTGAAATTCTTACCATTTCCAACCCCACACATTTACATCTAAGAACTAGCTTTTAAAATGGGTTTTCTCCATAATAAACTTGTTTGTTTGGTTCTACTTTTAGAGCTTTTAGAATTAAGGAAGTGCTTTTTTTTTTTTTTTTTAAGAGATGAGATTTGGCTGAGTTAACATGGACTTCCGTATTTTCAAGCCATCATGTAACATCTTTTAGCCATTCCCCCTGATATGCCTCTCTTAACTTAGATATTCACTTAAATTATATTGACTTTAATTAAGGGAAAATATAGAGTCAACATATCTCTAGACTTCTGTGACCATACAGTTTTATTTTTGGCCTAAAATAATTCTACACATACAGTTTTATTTTTGGCCTAATATAATTCTACACAAACTATGTAGATGTTTGGACTTAAAAATAGTATAAAACATTTTATGCTTTTTACAAATATACCCTGAATGTAATCCCATAATAGTAAATCCTCTTATGTAGATGACACTATTATGTTGATTTTGGAATCTTTGCCTCATACAGGAATAGTGATATTCATTTAAAAGTTCCCAGAATACTGATGAAGTTTTCAAAGGTTGCATGTTTAACATTCCTTTAGAAAGCTTCTATTTTTAAGGCTTTTCATTTCTGTAAGATTAGATATTATAAATTACATTCAGAAATCAAAGATACCTCAATAAATGAATTCTTTTCCTGTAGGTTAGTATTGTTACTCCATTTATAGATAAGGAAATTAAGATGCACAAAACTTATTTGAATTGCTTTAGGTGATAAGAAATAAAAGAATGTATAGAAAATAGGTTTTCTACCTTATTAAAGTCAGTCCAAACAATACAGAGACTTTAAGGGAAAAACAGGATTCAATCACAGGGGTGAATCTAGATCCTGGTTCCACAGTTTACAATATTACAAAGAACTTGTGAACTGAGTTTACTCACATGTAAGTAGAGATTAAACACCTACTTCACCATGTCCTCATGAAGTCGAATGCGATAAATATAAGCAATCTGCTGAATCCAGCTTATTAAGTAGCACTTCTAATTGTTTTTTTTTTTTTTTTTTCCTAATCATGCTGCTTCTCCAAAATGAGGCATTTAATCTCCCGTAGTGAGTCTTAGAAGAGGCCAGTTTTCATTTTCCTATAAAGGTCCAGGGCACCTATGCACCAATGTGTCTTGATGTTTATATTTGTATACTTTTCTAATTTACCAGTTAAGAAAAAAATCAAGACAATGTCTTGAGAATAAGTTTAATGTAAGAAATTTGTTAGTTTCTATGTTATTTCTACATTGTCCCCAAGTAGATGTGAAATAGAGAAAACTAAAGATGACGACTTCTAGGCTACTGTTGTTGTCATAGCTGGCCCTGAACTTCAGGCTTGATACCGTCTCCTTTTGCTAAACTAAAGTTAAAATATAGCAAAGCACTAAAGTTGAGCCAATAAGTACAGAACTATAAAGATCTCATGCCATGTCTCAATGTCCTACTTATTTGTTCAATGACACTTTGCTGGGATTGAATTTGCAGTGAAACAAGGCTTAAATCATTCTGTCTTCTTGCAGCACCAACTCTATCTACCAACCAAAAAAAGGGAAGGCAGTACCCATTCCATGACCTTGTAATAAAAGAACATTTACATAAACTCCTGCCATTTTATGGCTTCTTTTGAATACTCATCAGTACTGTTCACTTGGGAACACTAGACGTGGAAGCAGAGAGTGTGTAGAGTCACTTTGATAGTGATAAAAAGAACAAAGATTTCTACAGCTGAATGCCTATATCAGAAGTACACATAATTGTCATCTTTTACATACCAAAACCATAAATCACCCTTTGCACATTCTCTTCTATATTAATGTTCCTTTCAATGGGATTTATTTTTCATTACTTGAATCAATGCATTGCTCTTTTATTCATCTTTTCTATTTTTCCCCATTTCTCTTCATTTAAAACTCATATCAGGCTATTCTCTTTGATAGTAATGTTCACTGTTGCCCATTTTAATAAACAGAACCATTACAGAAATACTAAGAGCTGGAAAGCACCTTAGAGACTCACCTGTTTCCAGTCTCTCATTTCACAGCTGACAAAATTGAGGTCAACATAGATTAAATGATTTGCCTAAAGTCATATGCTAGATAAAGGCACAGGCCAATTTAGGATTATATGACACTAAATTTTACTTTTGTCAATATAATATATAATATTCACTCAATATTCATTTATACAGCAGGTGCTATTCTAAGGACTGGAGGCTAGGAGAGGCCCCTGTAGGCATAATACTGCTGTTGTCACGAATATTTCTGCAGGCCTATCCTCCCTTCGGTGCACTCACTGTGACTTTCTGTTCTACCTTTTTATTTTAATAGTGTTATTTCTTCTTGCTTTGATAGTGTCCTTATCTTTGCTCAATTCCAATTAATGTCCCCAAGTTTTTCATTTAATTCCCATCAGCCTTCTCAGGGTACAAATGGGCTCTCCTGATTTAGTGTATTCTACCTCAGTATCTGCCACCCCTTCTAAAATAATGATTTCGAGTGTAATGAAAATGTTAAACATGGTTGAACCCAGTATGTGATTACTGTAACACCAGCTGCCAACAAATGTTTTAGTATGTTTTGACTTGGATAAAAACGTGTCAAAACAGGGAAATGAATAGACCTTTCATCCTGCCTCCCATTTTTCAATCTTGGTTGGTAAATATTTGCTTTTGGCTAATGAGGACAGGCTTGTAGACTTAAGCCTCCTAAATGGCTATCAATGGTTCTACACAAAAAAGAGAAAAATAGAAAACTTTCCTTGCCCTAATTATGAGGCACCATCTTCTGGCATTCTACCTTCGAAACAGGGAAGTCCATATTCTGTATTGGTGCCATTCTACCAGCAACATCACAGGTACCCACAGTGATTGCATTGATTTATGGAACACTTTTTATTTTATTACTTGATGAATTATTTTTTCTTTTACTGCCTGATACTCTCCAACAGTCATCCAGATAAATGTCATTATCTTTTAGAGTTATAGACAGAATGAAACAATCGTGTGCTTAATGAACAAAATAAAAAATAGCCACAGTTCAGTGTAATGTTTTGTAGAGATACTGAAAAATGGCAGTTTATTTTTAATTTAAAGTTTTATGTCCCTTTTTTGGTAATGGTGTTTTGCTGTTTCAAACTCCCATAAAAAGTTTCAAATTAATATAAGTTTTCGTATACCCTTTACCTAATCAGTTGTTTACATTTTGTCCTATATTTTGTCTCTCATATGTATATACATTATTTATTGTAATAAGTATATTATATATGTGTGTATATACACAATTCATGTTTTCCAAACCATTTGAGAATAAGCTGGTGATATGGTATGTCTCATCCTATATACTTTCTCATCTACTGTCACAATACTCTTATTAATAACTGTTTCTTCTCGTTGGTCCAGTATCAATCTAATCTAGAAGCATGAGATGCATTTAGTTGTCATGCAATGCTTTATTGTTTTGTTTAAAAGCTTACATTTAGTCACTAATGACCTAGATAGTGCCTCTTTCTAAAGTAACCTCTGTTTGCTGACTGCTGTTCCAAGAATAAGAATTTAAGCCAAAAGATGTCTTTAAAAATCCTTTAGGATTAGTGATGGCTGTAGTAAGGAAATGGCATGTCAATTATGTAACTATGTTCTCACCACAAGGGAGTCTAGGAAAGAGAAACCTGAGGTTTATCAATACTTCACAGTTTTGAAATGTAAAACCTGGAAGAGGGATTCTGTTGCAGTATCCATCTACTGGGGCTACTGGAATAGTATTCATACACAGGGGCCACGTTGCAAGGATTCACAGTGTACACTTTAAATCCAATCCTAAATAAATAGTTACCTTAGCGTGATGTTAGTCAAAACTTAAAATCAACAAATTTTCATCAAAATGAAACACTTGACATCTTTAAAAAACAGATTGGATATAAATATTAGTTGTCATTCTTAAAAGCAAATCCCCCTTAAAAAAGCACAGCTGTGCATTTTTTAAAAAAGATTTTATTTATTATTATTATTTCCAGAGAGAAAGAGGAAGGGAGAGAGGCAGAGAGGGAGAGACACATGAATGTATGGTTGCCTTTCACCTGCCTCCAGCTACGGACCTGGCTTGCAACCTGGCTATGTGCCCTGGCTGGGAATCGAACCAGCAACCTTTGGGTTTGCAGGCCAGCACCTTACCCACTGTGCAATCAGCTAGGGCAGTGTGCATTTTTTTAAATATTTTTTTAGATTTATTTTTAGAGAGAAGGGATGGGAGTGAGAGAAACATTCATTGGTTGCTTCTTGCACGTGCACCGACCAAACCCTTAACCTGGGCATGCGCCCTGGCTGGGGATCAAACAGTGACTTTTCATTTTGGGGGAAGCTGCCCAGCTAAGTGCCTAATGCATGTGGTGTTTTACTTATTCTGTAAATAGAATTCTGATCAGGACTAGAAAGTTGCAGCAGTTTGCATTCTGGTCACTGTTGAGCAGCAGTAACCCCAAAGCCTCAGCTACTTGTCTTTTTCCTCCATGTCAGGCCTTCTTCTAAAACTGGATAAAAAGCACATGAGAGAGTCATCAGCTTTATTGACTATGAATGCATTGAATGTTTTGTGAAAAACATATAAACTACCTAAACAGATTCATTTACAAGAGAAAAGGAATCCTATACATACATAAGGTACCAAGTCTCTGAGTCAGACCTACCGATCCCATTACATTAATTACTCCAGCGCCAGATAATGATGGTAAGATGCAAAATCATGCTGTGCTATTTTCACTTACTTTCCCTAAAATAAAGAGATGCTTATATGTGAAAGAAACAGATTAGCCATCAGAAAACTACTAGACACATCTATATTCAACACATAGATTAAAAATAAAGTCATTGTTTGTGCCCTACGGAACAGCCTTGCTCATTCATCCTCGTGATAGATATGCATGCAAAACCAAATTGAAATCAAATCCCGGCAGACAGCTCATAAGTCACAAAACCTGTTTAATCCTTTCACTGCATCCCTTAGGGAAACCTGCCCCTTGGTGAGTAATAATGTACCATATACAAAATGCCAAGTGCTTGCTTAGTGTTTTAGTAGGACGCCTTTGTTTTCTCTAATGGGTTTCTCCCCCGTATTCTTGTAAAGAGCTCTCTGCCACTCTGTTACCTTAATATCTACATCTATAGAATCTTGTTGTAGTTTTCATTTTCATTTTTTAAAAAGTGTCAGAAGAGTGAAACTATATTTAAAAATCTTACCTGAAATGGATTGTGACTCAGAGTCATATTTGAAAAGGCAGCCAGCCAAATCTAAGTACATTTTTACATTGCTCTTTCTAATGGATTTTACTAGAAAACACTTGAGTTTCAAGCAGGAAATTAAAAAAAAAAAAAAAAAAATGAATGCAGACCTTGGAGGCTTAACCATTAACAAATTGCACAAAAAGCAACTTTGGAATGAGAGCTGTCATGTCAACCTTTTCCATCAAGCAGCTATCTCAGACATTGCCAGAGCTGCTATTATTATAGGCTTTTTGTTGTTCTGTTAGTAGTAGACATTGTAGGAACTTGAAACAGAAGAACATGCCTATTATGAATCCATTTTTATATATTTCATTCTTTCCTGGTTTTCATTCTTCTTAACTTAAGTGGTGAGAACTTATGTAAAAAGGTCCTTGTCAATAGCACTATGAAATTTTCATTTACGAGTTGCTAACTTGTCAAACCAAATCAGAAATTCTTGACATTTTTATTATATTAAAGCAATTCCTGATATCAACTCATAAAAAAGACTTAATTTTCTTATTCTATAAACTGAAAATTGCATTTTTTCTTCAATAACATGAGATTATTTTTATCCGTACCGCTGATGAGCTTATTTTATATAAAATCTACTCTCTACCTATCTATCACCTAGCTATTTATAAGCTAACTAGTGTAAGATTATATCAGCACACTGATTTGGCTCTGAAAATAAGCAAATATGTATACTATATTAAAGTGATCCTAGCTTTGGTGAAAATATCAAACTCAAAAGTTACATAATCTGTAAAATGTTGATTTATAATAATGATATTGATTCTAAATATGGCACTAGGCATTACATGACCAATAATTGTATGATTCTTCTCTAATGAATATGATAATGCAATATTCTCTAACAATGTCTGCTTAGATTAGTATAATTTGTTTTCAAACTGAAAAACTAGTGCTGAAAGCATAATTAACTTTTCAGAAAATCAGTATATAAATAACTTACAGAATCTTGATTTCTAGGTCTTCCTACCCTTTCAAACCAATTTTAAAAGTCCTATCTAATAGTATATATAATGTTATATTGTATTTGGATCTATGCAGTGCAAGATTTTTCAGAGTAGAAATATTAAATCATAAAATGTATCTAATATATTTTTAACAGTCTGAAATGATTCTGAACTATGCATATATTGTTTTCTTTTTAGAAAGTAGAAGAATCTGCAAGAAAACAGAGACCAAAATACCCCAGAATTTCTAACAGAACAGTAAGTCCTTTAATGACATAATAATTACACTAGGGCTTCTATCCAGTTAAGAGCTTACAAATTCTTTTACAAGAATTTTACAAAAATTCACCTTTCTATTTTTCTAAAAAGAGAAACGAACATACTAAGCACCAAAGACTGCTACAACTCAATTTCAATTTACTGGAGCGAACTGAAAATCATTTATTCTATAATCCTCTTAGATAAGAGGCCAAGGTAATCCTTGTGATACATCTCTGTGGCAGAAAATGTTTATGTTGATTTCATCATATCTTTTGACTAGCATCATATCACTTTAAATTCTAAAGAAGAAGAAAATGTCAGAAAATTTAATCAGGGTGCCTCACAGTTTCTGTATGTGATATAAAATTCATTCATTTTGAACAAAATTCAAACAGAATCAATATGCTTGCTGTGTTTATAGGCATGAAATTAGAATTATAAAACAATGGCAGCCATCCGTGGGCTTAAAATTGACAGCATCATCTATTTTTCGTTATATTTGTTCAAGTACAGTTGTCCCAAATTTTCCCCCATCTCTCTCCTCTGCCCTGCCCACCCAACTCACAGAGTCAATCCCCACCCTTTTGTTCATGGCCGTGGGTTATTTATACATGTTCCTTGACTAGTCCCCTTCTCCTTCTTTCCCCTCTCGTCACTGGCAGTTTGTTCCTTATTTCCATGTCTCTGGTTCTATTTTGCTCATTTGTTTTGTCTTCAGTCTTCTCACAACCTAACTATGACAGCTTTTCTAATATAGTTTTTTTTAACAAAATTAAATGCATTCTTATCACTTTTATGGTAAAATTGGTAATATTTTAATGATTTCCTAGATGCAAGCATTATACATTTTGAATATGTGCATATCAAAATTTTTTAAAAAATGGAAAAGCAAAATCCACATTGATGACCCATTTTATTTCACCTTTAATACCATGGTTGTTTTGAAATGACCTTGAGAATGCAGTTTTCCAAAATTTAAAACACATGTTAACATAAAATGTAGTGAATTAACAAAATGATAGATATATATAAATGGACCGGATTATGATATAAAAATTTCAGTGATTTTCTAGGACATATACACATTGCATATATGTAATAAAATTTTCTTTCTTCTAAAAAACATTAATGTATACATCACAATTTAAACTGTCACAATTTAATTAAACATAATTGAGGTTATGATGATATAAATTTAAATTACCTTAACCTATTGTTTTTATATTTGAGAGCAGCAGTGAGAGGAGGAGTTTATTATTCACTTCCCTAAGGATTGGTTACATCCAGTTTCACGTTACACAAAGCACTCCATACCTCACAGTGCGATAGTTATGGCCTCACACTTTTACAATGTTAAATCTGAGATTTATAAGATCCAAATTAAAAAAAACTCTTCCTTCCTTTGAAAAGAAAATCTCAAATATGGAAAATGCCATTTTGCAGTGACAGAACAAGTTATAAATGTGTTTACATAGTTCTGAGTGTAAGAAAAGTTAGTTAAGAATCTGATTTTTTTTTCTATCATAAAATAAAAACCTCCACAAATTTGAATAAATTGCAAGATTTGAAATAAATAAGCAATTTTTGGTTTTTTTTAATTCTCTTCCAGTATTTTACTGACCAGGGAGAGTCAAGTAAGTCATTCCACCAAAACATAAACATTTCTCAACACTTTAGCAATTATTTTACAAGAAGACTGGACTTTGCAGTTTTGTTTTGCAGTTTTGTTTTTCTGTATATAACTCCATATTTAAATGTAATTTCAATTTTGTACATTACTCATTGTAAAAAGGTTGATTTTTAAATGAATGTTTAAGTTCTTTATATAAGAGCCAAGTAATATCCACTCTACCTCCTCACGATTTCTTATTATATTTCACTGTGAAAAGCCATCAGTGGCTATTTTTGAAATCTGATTGATCTTTAACTTATGTGTTTATTCAGATATAACATATAAGTTATGTAGTTTGAATTATAATTTTCATAATTGTACTGAAATTTTATTTGGTATGGCAAACTTTGGAGGGAACTGATTCCAGTAATGAGATCTGCTCCTCAGAATAATAGTAGAGAAAGAAATCATGCCTCTTTTTGGTATGTTTGGGGTAATTTTTCCATTCAGGTTTTGTCATATTAAATCATGCATCAATAACTGTAAGAAAAATAACCCTTAATTCAAGCCCTAATAATAAAACCATATATAATTTATTCTTTAAAAATTGTATAAAATGTTTATGAAGAGAAACAATTAAAATGATACTGTCAAAATATGTGTTGTATAAACATGTTGACCTCCAAAGAGTTCCTGAGTTAGAGGTGTTGGTACATGGAATAAAGCATAATATATGGTGAGGACATCGGATAATACAGTGACAATTTTCTTGTCCTTATCTATAGAATATGTTCTGGTTTTGCAAGCCCATAAATAATGAGCTTTTACTATTTATATTTAAATCAAACTTATAAATGAAAGATTTTTAACATAAAAAGCCAGACAAATCTATAATTCTTCCTGAAAGCCCATAGCTTATAAATGATTGGGTAATTAATTAAAATATTACTAAAGATCTTTAGAGCACATTGAACTTAATATTTCACAAAAAGTTCTGTGCTTAAGAAAGTTATGAAAGGTAAAGAAAAAGAACAATTGGAAATTGTATTTTAAAATAATTTTTCTCACAGTTGCTAAATACTCAATGGTACTTTCAAGAACTCCATTGGTCATCTCTTTATAGATTCTGAATACAATAGATAATAATAACAAGGTGAATTTTAAAAATTCAGAAGCTCGGTAATGCTTCTGGGAAACTATTTATGAAATCCTAGATTTACTAAACTTCTTTAAATACTGCTGGAAGTTGATGTTCTTTCTCAAAGCATGATTATTATCAACAACCTTGCTTTCCTGGCACACCAAATAGAACAACAAGTATTCAGTAAGAAAGGTCCTAATAGAAAATAGTCTTTAACTAGGAAAGCATTGTGTAGTTCACTAGAGAATAAAATTATTTGCAAGTACCCCTGAGAAGTTTAATTTAATCAACAAGTCCTTGTAATTAAAGTATAGTTGTATGTATGTGTAATAGTAGCATAGAGATAGGGAGCCTTTTTCTTTATCTTGTCTAATAGTCTCATTTTATAGACATTGCCTCCTTTAATATCCTTAGCTATAGAGTGACTGATAAGTCATTTCCTATAGCTCTTAATAGCTGATGGTAAAATCAAGAAAAGTTCTGGCTTAATTAACCACTTTCTATTTGTTCTAGCAGCCATATTAACTCAAAGTACTTATATAAAACATCAGGGTCTTGAATTGGTTCAAGAAGCCACTTAAAATTTAAACATGCAATATTATTCCATTTTTATAGATGATGAAAATGAGAGCTGAAAGCTTTATAAAGTTAGCACAATTAGTAAACAGCAGAGCCACCACTTGAACTCAGGTCTGTTTGATTACCCCTTCCTTTCCAAGTTATCACTCTTAACTAAGGCATATTTTCTTTTCCTGTATGAATGGTAGGAGAAAGTTGAACTAATGAATATATCACTCTTTAAAATGTAATTTGTCTATGTAAAATGTGCTATACATATATTTTCTTTATTGCTTACTATCAATTAACTCTAGATTGCATCATGTGTATTTGTCCTTCAGAGGCTAAGATTAAACCATGATAGGAGAATTTAATTATTAAAGACAGCTGTCGTTAGATAGAAAAGGAGAACCAAAATTGAAATGGATAATAGCCATAAGTATAAAAGGTCATCTAAAAGGAAAAAATAAAAACCCATATTTATTTTGTTTGTAAAGTAAATATCTAAAATGGATGCTTACAATGTGTTCTTTAATATTTATGTTTATTACTTTATCTGGACTTCCTTTAAAATATTTGATATAACTTTGGGAATTCATTCTTTATTCAATAGCTGCTTCTTTATTCAATAGATACTACTTATTGAGTAAAGTATCTACGTATACAATGTCCTAGATGTTGAAGATGTATGTTAATTGAGTATAGCTTCTCTCATTGTGGCATATAAAATAACTAGCAATATTGTAATATATACTTTATAAAGAGAATAATACTCCTTTGACTTATAGTAAGAATTATTTAATGTTTTTATTTACCAAGTGATTGAGAATTTTGTCACTTTCTGTGGGGTATTGGGTAAGATAGGTTTCTCAAAGTCACTATCATTCATAATAAAGTTCAAGCTATTTTATGACTTAGGGTATTTTTTTAGACCACTGAGGAAGAAGCCTTCTTTAATATGAGTTCTGGCTTTGGAAACCCACTCTCTGTTCAAATTCCAGCTCCACTACTTATTAGAGCTATGGGACACAGAGCAATTTAGTAGATCTCCATTTATTTTAATTTCTTCATTGAGTAGTTGTAGTAATCAAATGAGTTAAGTTTCCAATCTAAGTATCCTTCAATGAACGAATGGATCAGAAAACTGTGGTACATTTACACAATGGAGTTCTATGCAGCAGTAAGAAAGAGAAAACTCCTACCATTTGTGATAGCATGGATGGGACTGGAGAAGATCATGCTTAGTGAGATAAGCCAGGAAGCAAAAATTAAATACCACATGTTCTCATTTAATACAGGAGACTAATGAACAAACAAACAAAACAAACCAACAATATGAATACAGGGAACATACTTTCAGTGTGTAAAGGGGAGAGGGGGTTGGGGGAGAAGGAGGCAAGAAAGGGGAACAGTTTAGTCAAGGAACTAGCATCGATGACCCATGGACACAAACAACACATAGGATTGACTGTCAGGGAGATAAGGAGGGTGGGGAAGGGGAGAGCAGAGTTGGGGGAAATGAGATGAATGTAATACAACAATAAAAATGAGTTAAAGATATGCCATGATTTTATTTCTTTCCGTAACAGTTCATGTTGATAGATTTATGCTAAAATTAGCTATTATAATTACTCAATAAAATTTAGTCCATTATTTCTAACATTGATCACTGATTTGGATGCTCTCATTGATATTAGCTTTTATTTTCTTTTAAAAACTTGATCTTGCATAACTGAAATATAGCTTGTGTCATTATAGAAGAATTAAGTGAAAGTTTTTTAAATTCAGATTGTTTTGAAGATATTTAAAGTCTAAAACTAATAGTTGTAAAACAAATGATTCAGCTATCTGACCAATTAATGCTAATTTTCATCTACCCTAACATTCTGGTTTATTTACTTATTTGTCTTCATCAGAGGAGGATTTGAGATTGCATTACTTGTTTCATAATTAGCGTTGCTAGTAGTGGCTGCATGAGCTGAGTTCAGAACTTATTTCCGTCACTTACTTGCTGAATGACCTCAGGAAGACAATTTAATCTTTGTCTTAACATCTCATCTATAAAAATGAAGATATTGAATCTTATTTAAAGGTTTCACATGAGAATTCCAATATAGTTGACCCTTTCATAAAAACACATTTGAATCTCATGGATCCACTTATGTGTGGATTTATTTTTACAAATAAATATATAGTTGGCCCTTCATAGCCCTGAGTTTGAACGGCCAACTATCAATTCCTTCATGGATTTAACCAACCAAAGGTCAAAAACAGTATTTTTGATTTGCAGCTAAGAATCTGTGGATGCAATGGGATCACTGTACACATTGTTGAATGCCATTTTACATAAGGAATTTGAGGATCCATAGATTTTGGTATCTGTACATACCTGGTCTCTATGGGTCGGAGGGATAGCTGTAGTTCAGTTTTGAGGGAGTCAGATGTTATTTGTGGATTTTTTACTCTGTGGAAGAAGTCAGTGTCCCTAATCTCAGCATTGTCAACTGTATGTATTTATTATAGTAGTTAATAAAACATCCATAAAGTAGGAATTCTATTGTCATAGTTGCCATTAAAGATAATGCCTTTGTAATAATAAAGGGGTGTTCTTTTGAAACTTTAAAACAGATACAAGTTGGCAAGGAATAAAGAGGGGAAGTGTAAAGGAAGAAACAAGTGGAGGATGACTAATAAAAATCTTGAATTCTAGATGAAATTTGGTTTTGCTACAAGAGGATGTAGGCATGCTCCAGGAGGACTCCACCATGAGCTCTCCGTGAAGCCTCTTCCTCCTTAAAGCAAATACAGAAATTAAACAAGGTCATTAGTATGACTCCCTTTCAGAGAGGTTAAAAGTAGGACTTGACCAATCATCTACTGAAGAACATTTTGGCCATTTCCATGTCTTGGCCACTGAATAATGCTGCAATAAACATAGGGGTTCACATATATTTGCCAATTAATGTTTTTAAATATTTCAGGTAGCTACCCAGAGGAAGGGTTGCTAGGTCATGTGGTAACTTTATTCTTAATTTTTTGAGGGACCTCCATGCTGCTTTCTGTAGTGGCTGTACCAGTTAACATTCTCATCAACAGTAAATGAGGGTTCCTTTTTCTCCTCAACCTCTTTAACATTTGTTATTACTTGTTTAGCAATAGTAGCCATTCTAACAGGTATGAGGTGATATCTCACTCAAGTTTTGACTTATATTTCCCTAATAGCTAGTGAAGTTGAATATTTGTTGGCTATTTGTGTTTTTTTGAGAAGTGACTATCTAGTTCCTCTGATGGTTAAAGAGGATGTGGTGTATGTATGGAATACTACTGAGTCATAAGAAGAGATACAATACTGCCATTTGTAACAACATGGATAGATCTTGAGAATATCATGCTAAGTGAAATAGAAAAGGTCAAGAAGCATATGATTTCACTCATATGCTTGTTACGAAAGTAACAAATAAGCAAACAAGACAAACAAAACTCATACAGACAACAATGTGGTAGTTACCAGAGGGAAAGGGGAATAAGAGTACAGTAAAGGGTAAAGAAGAGGTCAAATACAATAATGAACAAAACTAACAACAAGCCGAGGGGAGCAAAAAGGGGATGGATGTAATAGGGGAGCAGTTGAGACAAGAACCTAGTATGAAGGAACCATGGACATGGACAACAGGTGGGATTGACTTTGTGGAGGGTTGAGTAGGTGGGGAAGAGGACAGAGGAGAGCAAAAAGGGGATGGATGTAATACAACAACAATAAAATTAAATTTAAAAAAGGAAGAGGTCAATTATATGGTGATGGAAGGAGATAATGCTTTCAGGGATAAACACACAATGCAATATATAGATAATATATCATAGAATTGTATACTTGAAACCTGTATGAGTTTATTACCAATTTTACCCCATAAATCTGATTTTAAAACATTTTTAAAAGAAGACTTGACACGTTTTACATCTTTATATGAAAGATACCAAAAAGGCCTTCTACCCTAACAGAAAAGTACTTCCTTGAGAGTCCAAAATGGTAGGTTCATTTTCTCTAAAGAAAATAACCCCTACATTGCAAATTTTCAGAAATAAATTATACCTAACACATGGAATTACATGAACCATTGTAAAGATTTTTTATCAGTACATGATGAAATTATACACTTTCCTTTAAAAACAAACAAAATTTGATATATGATATCTGAAGTTGACATCACAAAATTATTTTCCTACCAAGGAAATTTCAAACAATAAAAATTGCTTTAATTTACTGCTTTTTCCCTCATGAGAGACAATTATTTTGATTTTCTCCTCATTTTAGTACTTATTTTGTTACTAAATTTTATTATTTTTAGATTTTATTCATTATTTTCAGAGAGAAGGGCAGAGAGAGAGGAAGAAAGGGAAAGAAGCATCAATGTATATGGTTACCCTTCACCTGCCTCCAGCTACGGACCTGGCTGGAGACCTAGCTTGCAACCTGGTTATGTGCCCTGCCTGGGGAATCGAATCAGCCACCTTTGGATTCACAGGCTGGCACCAATCCACTGTGCTACACCAGCCAGGATGTTAGTAAATTTTATATCCATCATTTCCAGTTGGCTTTATTATTTGAGTTGTTCTTTTGAAAATACTGTAAAAATACTTTCATAATATTGAAATGGAATATCAATACTAATACCACTTCCTATTTTAATGTCAAATCTTGTTTGCTTCTAAGTAGCAGAGTACAAAATTAATAATTCAGAAGTTAGTTCCATTTTTATATTCTGGAAAAGAACAGAAAAGAAAATTAAAAAAAAAAATAACCCCTACAATTGCTACAAAACAATGCAATATCTAGGAATAAACCTAACCAAAGACATAAAAGATCTGTACTTGGAAAATTATAAAACACTGAGGAAAGACATAGAACAACACATAAATAAGTGGAAGCACATATCCTGTTCACAGATAGGAAGAATTAACATCATTAAAGCATCCACACTACCCAAACCAATCTATAGATTCAGTGCAATTCCTATCAAGATTCCAATGACAAGCCCTGGCTGGTAGCACAGTGGATAAGGTGCTGGCCTGCAAACCCAAAGGTTGCTGGTTCAATTCCCAGCCAGGGCACATAACCAGGTTGCAAACCAGGTCTCCAGTCAGGTCCATTTCCAGAGGCAGGTGAAAGACAACCATACATTGACATTTCTCTCCCTCTCTGCCTCTCTCCCTTCCTCTCTCTCTGGAAATAATAAATAAAAATCTTTAAAAAAAAAAAAAGATTCCAATGACATATTTCACAGAACTAGAACAAATATTTCAAAAATGTATATGGAACCACAAAAGGCCCCACACTGCAACAGCAATCCTAAGAAAGAACAAAGTTGGAGGAATCATGTTACCTAATATCAAACTACACTATAAGACCATAGTAATCAAGACAGCATGGTACTAGGATAAAAACAGACATGTGAAACAATGGAATAGAATAGAGAGCCCAGAAATAAATCCACACCTTTTTGGTCAATTAATATTTGACCAAGGAAGCAAGCACATATAATGAGCTGAAGATAGTTTATTAAATAAATGGTGTTGGGAAAATTGGACAAACGTGCAGAAAAATGAACCTAGACCACCTTCTTATACCACATACAAGAATAGATTAAAAATGAATCAAAGACTTAAATGTTAAACCCAAAACCATAAAAATTATAGAAGAAAACAGCAAAATTTCTACCATAGCTTATAGCAATATATTTTACTCATATATCTCCCAGGTAAGGGAAACAAAAGAAAAAAATAAATAAATGGAACTACATCAACCTAAAAAGTTTTTGCACAGGAAAGGAAATCATGAACAAAATGAGAAGACAACCCATAGAACAGGAGAATATATTCATCAATACTTCTAATAAAGAGTTAATATCCCAAATTTATAAAGAACTTATAAAACAACACCAAAAAAATTTAATGGTCAAAAGACCTAAATAGATACTTCTCCACAGAAGACATACAGATGGCCAATAGACATATGAAAAGATTCTTAATGTCACTAATCATCAGAGAAATGCAAATTAAAAGTGTAATCAGATACCATCTCACACCTGTCAGAAAGGCTCTCATCAATAAATCAAGAAACAATAGTGCTGGCAAGGATATGGACAAAAGGGAACCCTAGCGCAACTGTTAGTGGGAATGCAGATTATTGCAGTCATTGTAAAAAGCATTATGGAGATACCTAAAAATATTATAAATGGATTTGCTACCCTGGCTGATGGCTCAGTGGATAAGGTGCTGACCTGCAAAGCCAAAAGTTGCTGGTTCAATTCCCCAGCCAGGGCACATAGCTAGGTCTCCAGCCAGGTCTGTAGCTGGAGACAGGTGAAAGGCAACCATGCATGGATGTCTCTCACCCTCTCTGCCTCTCTCCCTACCCCTCTCTCTAAAAATAATAAAATCTTTTTAAAAAATGGATCTGCTTTTTGACCCAACTATTTCACTTCTGGAAATATATCCGAAGGGACCCTAAACACTAATTGGAAAGAACATAAGCATCCCTATGTTCATTGCAACATTATTTACAATCACCAAAATATGGAAGCAGCCCAAGTATTCATCAGTAGATGAGTGGCTAGAACAACTATGGGACATTTACACAATGGAATACTACTTGGCCATAAAAAAGGAAATCTTACCCTTTGGGACGGTATAGATGAACCTGAAGAACATTACACTAAGTGAAATAAGCCAGTCAGAGAAAGATAAATATCATATGATTTCAAGTATATGTGGACTCTAATGAACAAACTAAACAAGGAAAATGGGGACAGGCTCATAGATGGAGAGCAAATGACAGTAGAGGTAGTAGAGGTAGAGAAACTGAGGGGTGGAGGGACTGAGCAAAAAGGGGAAAAGGACTCATGGGCATGGACAATGAATGGTGTGAGGGTTGCTGGAAGGAGGGGATACAATGGGACCAAACAGTAATGGAAAAAATAAAATAAAAAAGAGAACATTATTTTACTCTTGAAGAATAACAAAGTAAAAGATAAGTATATCCCATTCAAAGTAATCACTATTCCCAAATCAGCAAGATATCATTTATGGTATGTTGCCTTTTACTTCTCTTCTCAAAATTTAATCCTTACATAAACTACAGTTTTCTTTTCTGTCCTAAAATATGAAAAATCTGGTTCAGCATATGCTCCATTGTACACTTAAGCAATTTATGTTCCCTAGTCTTAGGATTAATATGAATTGCTTCACCCTGCTTTTGTTTTTATTTCCCATTTTCAAAACAACCTGGCAAAGCCTGTTTATGAGCTGGTACAAAATGTTTGAGAGAAAATAATGCCTCTAAACAAATGATCAAGCTTCACTGGTTTGCTAACTCAGTGACCCCCAAAGTGATAGTGTATAAATTGTTAATAGTCTGAAATGTTTTTATAGAAATAACTCTTAGTAGCAGTTTGATAAGTTACTCAGAGTTCTTGCTTATCCATTTATGTTTAACATTTGCACAATTTGCTATAATACCTCATGGGAACTTATTTATTTTTATTAGGTATATACCATTTGAACTAGGAAGGATTTAGTCTTGGATTTTCTTTTCCTTTAGAACTTTACTTTTTTTTCTTTTTCAGAGAAGTTTTTCTTAATGCCACCAAATTATGTCTTAGAGCATTACATATGTACAAGTATTTATAATGCCATTGCATTATGGAATACAAGATTTTTTCCTTTATCTAAATTATGCCTATTAGCATAATTCTAAAGGAAGTTGTTTGCATAATGGGTTAATTATTATTATACACATTGCTTTCAGTTACAATGAGATTTAAATTATCAGTGTTTCACAAAAGGCAAAAAGCCAAATCTGTCATTAAATGAAATAGCTGAAATGGAAAAAATATAATCAGTCCCCAGAAAGGAAAAAGTTATAGACAAAAATTCATTTAAGATGTTTTCTTTCCATTTCATAAGATGGATATTTACTCAGCATAGTTGCATGAGTAAGCCTGAGAAAATCCACTGTCAGCACTAAACCACAAGGTTTATGGCCTTGGGAATGGGGACTGGAGAGAGAGACAGGAGCAAACATTTGTCCAATTGTCCTGACCCTCAATCAGCAGCCAGCCCAGAATCTGAAAAGTTAATAAAGTTGGCTTTCCAAACTGCTCTCTCTCTTTCTAACCCTTGTCTTTTTTTCCTGATGGAATTCTGCTTCCCACCTGATATTCTTGAGCTGCTGTCTCTTTAAAATGGTTTTGACTTCAAATTTTCTAACCCCAGTTTTCTCTTCCTGATCAAAATGCCTCAGGGCAGCTGGGATGAATGTCTAGAAAAAAGGATCTAGGTGAGATATTCCCACCAGCCTTGCATTCTCTCTGCTTCTCCACCTGCTATGCACACTATTGTTAACCCAAATAAGCAAGTGACTGGAGGGATATTAGGCAGTGTGAGTCCTGACTGATGAGCTTAGGTCTTGTGTTTGTGTGTGTGTGTGTGTGTGTGTGTGTGTGTGTATAGATGTTGGGGGAAGGGGAACCGCAGGCCTGGAGGCAGCACCCCTGCATTGCTTTTGAGGTGTTATATTTCCTTCCAATCATCTATTTAAGAGCCCAGAATTTATTTTTAACACCTGCCAGGTTTCCCAGAGGTTTTTGTGATAGAAGCTGTGTCAAGGAGGTAGAATAGGCTGAAAATTACCTTTATTTCTCATGTAATGTAACTTATTTCAAGTACATGACTAAATAATACTATTTATCTAACATTTTAACATTTTACTTCGTTTAAATTTCCAAATTATAAAAGCATCAGTTCATGAAGTCACTATCTGCGTCCCCTCCATCTGATGAAAATGATTCTATTTGCACCACTGTCGGAGGCTGGGTGGCTTATAAACAACAGAAATTCACTTCTCGCAGGGCTGGAGCCGAGAAGCCTGAGGTCTGAGTGCCAGCATGCCATGCTCTGGTGAGAGTCCTCGTCCAGGGTACAGACTTCTCCTTTCATCCTCACACAGCAAACAGAGGGCAAGAGAACTCTCTGGGGTCTCATTTTATATGGACACTCATCCTGAAGGCTGTACTCCCTTGACCTACTCATCTCTGCAAAGCCCCACCTCCTAACACGGACACATTGAGTGTTAGAATTTAAGTGTGAATTGGGGTGGAGGTGGGGTGGGGGGGACACGCAGGTTACTGTAACCACCTGGAACACTCCTTCTATTAGACAATTCAGATCAAGGAAATCTTCAGACTTTCCATTTTTATCATAACTCTGGATGGAAATATAGTTAATACGTTTTCCATAACAACCCTGCTCAGGAGGACCTGATAAATGCTCCTCAATTCCTCCTGCTGCCATCAATAGATATGGAAGCGGCCGGTGAGCCCCGCCAGCCCACTGCACCTCTGTGCGGGGTATTGTAGGAGTGCTGGGGCCAGCTCCCGCCTCTGACTTGGGTCTCACAGCAGCAATATTAGTCACCATTACCTAAGAAATGACTTCCTCCTGAGAACATCATTTGTCCTGTTTCTGTTTATATTTATCCTGCATAATAGAGAAGACCAAGATTCTGAGAGGCAAACTAACTTTCTCAATATCACAAAGCCTGTCATTTTTTATTCTAATGTTGACCCCAGGCCAAAATAATGCTGAAACCTCTTAGACACTCACATTTCCCCTACAGGCACCGAAATGATGTTTGCCGAGTTTTGTCTACAGGAGAGGGTGAACTCCCTGAGTATGGTTGACAAATGGTCTTTGTGTCCCAGAATCTGGCATGGGGTAGGTGCTCAAGGCTCCTTGAACAAAAGCAATATTTCCTACCCAGATTTATCATTAGTGGTGACTCCATAAAGCTCTTTTCTCTCTTCTTTTTCCTTACTAAAACTAGATTAAGGCATATCCCCAAACACTCCATTATAATGAGCTTTTATTTCCAAGAGCTATCTCTTTAACTTTATATAAACCTACAGTTTATGTTGTTTGACCTTTTAAAATTGTGGTAAAATATAAATAAAATTTTTTAAGTGGTTAAAACTGTAAATTTTATGTGGTTTTTAAAGAGAGGGGAAGGGAGAGAAGATGTGAGGGAGAGAAACATCAATGTGCGGCCCCAAGGGACCTGGCCAACAACCCAGGGATGTGCCCTCAGTGGAAATCGAATCAGCAACCCTTGGATTCACAGGTTGATGCTCAATCCACTGAGCCACACCAGCCAGGGCTGTTTTAACCATTTTAAAGAGGTATTATTACATTCATGTAGTCATACAACCATCACCACTATCTGCCTCCAGAACTTTTTCATCTTCCCAAACTGAAACTTCATGCCCAGTAAACAGTAACTCCCCAGTCCCTCTCCCCACAGCCCCTGGAAGCCACCATTCTACTTCAGTCTAGTAGAACACTTTGGGTATCTCCTATCAGTGAACATTTTGGTTCCTTCTATATCTGACTTATTTCACCCAGCATAATGTCTTCAAGGTTTATCTACTTTGCAGCATGTGTTAGAATATCCATCCTCTTTAAGGCTGAATAATATCCCATTGTTTTCCAATGTCTACTATGTTTTGTTTATCCGTTTATCCTGTAATTGAATGAATAAGTTAGTTGTCTGAAGTGGAATCTTATTGCCAGCTCCCTAATTAAAAGTGCAAGTTTAGAAATACAATTAAGTTTGTGACTTCAAGGACATGGGTCTTTTTATATCATAAGCTCTAAAATTAATCTCAGAAAACTAGTTATATTGGCAATCAGCAGAAGAAATAGATGAGTTTAAAGTAACGTAGGGTTTCTAAGTCATGAATATGCCATATTTTAATTGCTCAGACTAGAATTAGCCAGGCTTTATTTGATTATCTGATGTTTTTATACACTGTTCTTAGAAGATTTGCAGTTAGGGGAATTTTTAAATGGCCACTTCTCTAAAAATAAATAGAATAATAGGGAAGGTGGTATTGATTCAAAACAGGAAGGTAAATTTATAGTCTTCAACTTTTCTACTACTATGTAACTTCTAATCTATGTATTATGAAACATTGATGAAGAATTACCAGATAAATCATAAATAAGAAGGAAATTATATTAATTCCATATTTTCAACAAATATTACTTGTGGGCTTATTAATAATTTTATAGCTTGCATTTTAGGATACAAGATATATACATAATACATATGTATATATAACTATCTGTATATATTTCACAATGGACCAGCTTTATCACTCTATTACAGAGGAGAACACTGAGGATCAGGAAGTGAGTTTCACAGTCAAAGTGATTGAGTTGGAATTTGCAATCAGAACTTCTAGATGTAGCACTATTGCTCTCAGCCATCTCACTCTTCCCTCTACATGCCATGCAGGGTGCTAGAGACACTGCCTCTACCCTGCGGTAATCCACGTTATAGTGGACTGGATGGACATTCTAAAATTGATTATAATGTAATAGCATGAAGACAAGAAGTACTTGGAAACCAGCAAAGGGACATAACTTAACACTGCCTGAAAAACTACAAAGGGTATACATCATTTCAATGTCAAGTGACTTAAGTTCCACACTGGTTTTCTATTTTGATTGTGAATGAATTTACTTAAGTGCATAGTACAGTTGGTTAGGGTTGAGGCTATAATGAGATTATGAGGTCAATTTAAAGTACTTGAAGTTTATCATCATCCAATGGAAAACTGTTGTTTTAATGTTTTCATAATTTTTTCTGCTTAATGTTTAATTCTATAGACTCTTTAGTAATAAAATAAGAGTAACAATTAAAAAAGTAAGTTTAAGAAAATCCTTAAGTCCATTTGTTAGCTTGTGTTAGGTTTTTTAATGTTCTCAGATTATAGAAATGAGTGATGACTGCAGTGTGTAACCTTGCATCTTATTCAGAACCATCACATCTCCTCAGGTGATCCTCAATAATGTGATTTGTAGTAATATTTGTTGTTATTTTCTCACTTTTCAGAAAACATACTAAAGCCTGCTTCCCAGGGTCTATGTAGCTTTAAGTTACTATAGTGAGGAAAATTCACAGTGCTCTTAGGCCTTTGGTTAATACAGTTGTGTATTTTGTTTGGAAAAGACAGTCTGATAGTGCCCTATTGATTCAGATATTTTCTGACAGTAGCTGCCTACCGGGTTTGCCTTCATTGACTTCTCAATGTTCTGTTACAAATAAGTTGCCTATACACTTTGAAAATGAAGGACACAGAAGGTTCCCCACTGAGCATGAAGTTGGAGCAGCCCTGAGCTGTGGGCTAGTGATTGCTTCTTATCATTCTGAAAATCACCCTCCTGTCCTGAGCAGTTTTCTCTGCATTCTTTTATTTATTCCGCCACACATTCTAATGTACCTCTCATTCTTAGAAATCCCTTATGTGAACTAAAGCTTAAAATATTAAGTCATAGATGTTTTTCCTTTTTTTTTTTTTAACATCTGAAATCCAAGATAGTCTGTGTTTTATGAGTACAATTTATAAGTAATCTTGTTTAATTTTTGTAAAATCTTGGATGATTAGAAATGCCTGTTATAATAGCAACTATCATTTATTGAATGTCTACCATTTGCCATTCTCTGTGCTTAGCAGTTTTCACATGTTATCTATAATGTTGACAACTCTGCAAAGGTAGGTATCATACTCCATTTTATAGTAATAATAATTACTTCTATCCTTCTAATCATTTTTTTTATTTTTAGTTATCTAAATTGCTAGTAATATTGTTTAGATATGCAGAGCACTTCACAGTTTGCATAGCAGTTTCACGTATGGTACCTCTTTTAGCCTCACAAAACTAATATCTATACTTTGTATCTATCTACCTTACACTTTGAGAGATCATCTTGAGATTTGATTCAGAAATAATAGATTATGGATTTTCCTGTGCTAAAATAGTACCCTTTGTTAAGTTAGCATCAGTTGTAATAATAGCTCCATTTCTACCACTACTAGTTTATGTTTATATTTTATGAGGGGAAAAGGCAACTAGAAAACTTAATTATTGATGCTCTTGAACAATTCGGGGGATTATGCTTACTGAGGTGATAGTTGCATAAAGCAAAAGCATAGTAATGTCTTGAGACCAAACGTCCATGCGCCAGAAAACTATGTAGAAAATATATGCATAGCTGTGATTTTCAGCTGTCTCCTACCAGGATCTCAGCCTATAGCATCCTTGCTATTTAAAGACTTTCCAGTCTGTGCAGACTGTTCACATGTCTTCATATAAATAAAAGCATCCTATTCTTCAATGTAGGTGAATAAATATGGAGGCAAAGGGGAGGGAAAATGCAATCACAGAAAGGACACCTGACAGTAATACACAAAAGTAAGGTCACATGAAAATGGATAGTAGTATATATCTGTCTCACTGCTTAGGATTAGCACCAAAACTCAATGATATTAGGTTCTCTGAAATAATTTATAGGTGGAAATACCAATTGGCTAATGGGAACAACAAATTTAAAAAGTAGAACAGTAAATAGAGAAAAAAATAAAACAGATATGCTACCTTTCACTTGCCATGAGAACATAAAACCACCCTACTCACTATTCTAGAAAATATCATGATCTTTCAAATACCAGAGCTTTGGTTCAAGAGTTTGACCCCACTTTTCTTGACCTAACCTCCTCCTAGGCTGGGTTAATTTCTTTGTCTCTTCTATATTTCCAAAGCATCTAGGACCCACGTACATTGTAGCACACATCTGATCTGGTGGTTACCAGAGGGAAGGGGGTGGAGGGGTAGCAAAGGGTAAAGGGGACCAAACATATGGTGGCAGCAAATGATTTGACTTTGGGTAGTGGACGCACAGTGAAATATACAGATGATATATTATAGAAATGTGCACTGGAAATCTACATGTTCTTATTAATTAATGTCACTACAATAAATTTAATAAATCTAATTTAATACATATTTACACATGTAATGAATCATGCATTGATAATGATGAAGCAGAAATATAACTGTTTAGTAAGCTACTCTAATTGATGATTCTTTCACAGTAGTGAGATCTCAAAAAAATTTCCAAATATTTATTCTTTTTAATTTACATATAAGTGAACCCATGCAGTTCAATTTCAGGTTGTTCAAGGTTTGATTGTAGAACTATAAAATTCATCATAATTACTGCCCAATTTCTAAATCAAATATGAACAACTATCTGTTGAAATCTATAGGACAGTCAAAATTACATGTTTCTATGCATAGAAGATTCTGTGTTTGTTGGTTTCAATTTTTTTTTCTTTCATTATCTTACAACTTAATTAACATTAAGCAAAAAATTGAAAAAGATGCAAAAATAGGAGAGGGGAAAAAAAAAGTTAGTGCCCTGGATAAAGGGTTGCAAAAATTACAAAAAAAGCCAAGTGACAGCAAAAGAGATATTCAACAATGAATTGGATTATGGATTGGAAGGAAAAGACCACACATATACACACCCATGTGCATGTACTGATCATAAACACACACATAAAAAGATGTGTAGATTCCACCGCACACATATCATATACACACACAAAAGCACAGCTCACTTGCTCATATACTCACAAACATATCAGAGTTATGCACCCAATCTAAATTAACCTAAGAGACAACATTTCCTCAGAAGTAAGGTCTCTTACAATAGCTTCTCTTGATCCCCAGTGCCCCAGAGTGGGCTCATGACCACCTATGATTGGACAGGCAACTACATCTGTGAAGCTCATTTATGTTTACAACACTACATTTTTATATGTCAGTGTGAGCGTTATTCTAGAGAACCCCAAATTTATGATGTATACACTTTGCGTTGACAGGAAGGGTCACATCTTTAAGTTCTTAAATCAAACTCAGTGATGTCTCAAACTAAACTCAGAGGCATATAGGCTACATACACATCATCTGGGAGAGAGTGCAGTCAGTGCTCAGAAACCATGAGCAATATTGCATGTCCATGCAATAAATATCATGCATTATATTTAGCCTAATACTGAATTTTCATGCTTAGTGGAGAAATAATAACCCTTGCATGATGATGAATAAATGAAATAATGTTTGTCACACACCAAATACAATGGCACCTACAAGATGCTCCAAAAATGTAATGGGGAAGGGGGAGGCATATTTTTACCTCTTTGTTAAAATTAATGATTTTCAGCTCCTCTGGGTTTGGTTGATTTCCCTCACATAAGCCACTGATTTTGGTCCTAAATAAGCAATTGTGCTTTCCAATTTGATCACCTATTCCCACCTTAATAAGGGCTACTGAATTTACATTAATATGTCTCTGAAATCTGAATAAAACTTTAAAACTTTTAAAGATCAGAAATACTCATTACATAAGTTTTACTTATCTGTTTCCTCAAGGCAGTCAATAGAATGTGCTTTTAGATGATCTATTCTTTCACAGAAACCCTCCCTCTATGATAAGCCACTTACATTGTGATTCACCCCAACTTATAAAATTAAATACCTTTTTGAAGAACAGAGATTTAAAACATTTTTTTGAAATGTGAAGAAGAGCATAGTGTGACTGATGTTGGCAAATGTGGTTATGTTATGAAAATCTTATAGCTTGTGCCTATCCATTCTTTCAGATGTTTCATGTATTTAAAAAAAAATACAGTCCTTATGTGTATTGCATTTTTACAGCTGACTTTAAATTCTGCTTCCTATATTAAGCATAAAAATAGATTTATGGAACTGTGGAATTGGAATTTAAAGATGTGCGCTTCAATTCCATTTAAATATTCAAAGTATTAGGATACTATATTGATATACAGGCATTTTTGAGAGTCAATTCTAGATTGTTGTTTTTTTTTTTTGTTTTTTGTTTTTTTTTTTAATTTTAAACTTTAAGCTGCTTTACTTGGAGTCCTATAGAGAAAAATTTCTTATAAAGCTAAGATTATATAAAAACCACAGCTTTCCAAATGGCTTTATATGAACCTTGAAACAAATAACTAACAAGATGTGAACTCAAGCAAGGCTATGGATGATTCTCTCTAGCAGTTAGTTTATTAAGAGAACTTGTACTATAGACTTGCTGGGGTTTCCAGGTAAAACATCAAGACCAACTGTACTTTCATGCTTAGTAGAGAAAGGCAGAGGGGAGAAGTCAGGTATAGGCACTAGGTCAACTTTAAAGGTTGATTAATTGATTGACTATAGGCAGGGGGATAGGGAAGGTGGGGCAGGGGAGAGCAGTGGGGGGATAAATGCAATACAACAATAATAAAATTTTTTAACTTGTCAAAAAGTTGATTGATTTTAGAGAGAGGGGAAGGGAGAGAGAGAGAAACATTGATCAGTTGCCTCTCAAAAGTGCCCCCACCAGGGACTGAACCTGGAACCCAGGTATGTGCTTTGACCAGGAATCACATCAGTGCCCATTAGCTTTGTGGGATGACCCCCAGCCAACTGAGCCACACTGGTCAGGGCCACCACATCGACTTTAAAGGTTTGCTTAACTTTCCCAATTCTTTATCTTAGCATACTACCTACCTCTCCTAGAATCAAACTGTCCTAGGCAACAACAGAGACTCAGAGAATACATTTGTTCAAGGCCTCACACATCAAGCAGGAGCTGATGTAGAATGTTATGCACCTCCACATTTGAGGATTGAGTATAACCATTTGTTAATGCCATGTGTGCACTTTTCATTTTTACAAGTGCACACCCATGCAGCAAGCCTGAAAGAGAAAGCAAGAGTGCATGTCATGCCCAGGGCTCCTGCTCTTATTCGTTCGGGTTGTACTTGCAAAAGAGGCAGGCCAGAAATGACCTTTCATTGTTTTATGAAGCCCAAACATACTTGTCACCCAACCATGCAAAGCAGCACAAATTAAGTCAACTTTTATTCTGGTTTTGTGCCAATTGGAATGAAGCCCCTGGTGGGCTGGACAGCTCTATTTCCTGCTTTCAATTTCAGAGAGTCCAATTAGCAAATCAAACTTTAAAAAGCTGTCTGAAATAATTAATTAGGTCATAATCACTCAGAAGCATATTTTATAGTGTACGCTAATCTAGTATCCGGTCTAAATGCTTAAAAGGGTATCAGTTTCATTATTAAAGAATTAATTCTAATTGGGCCTAACTGTTGGGAGATTGGGGTTAGAAAAAATCTCTAGGGATAAACTGTTCACATATGTGAGGCAAATACATTCTTTCAGAGCTTGAGTGTTACTTGTGCTGTGGAATTTTTTAATGCTTATAATAATTTATTTTTTCAAACCTTATAAACATCACCCAACAAATGCTTCATAGGATGAAAGGATCCTTTGTCTGAATATGTTTATCATATATGGAAAGCTAGTATTCCTCCTACTGTATCCCCAGCATTTTAAATAATCAGCCCTTTTGTATGATAAAAAACAAGGAGAACGCACATGCTGTAATCAGTCACTAGATTAAGGAGTTTTACCCACATTATCCCACTTAGTCTAAAAATTTATCACAGAACCCTGTGAGAGATGTATAATTTTTACAGAGTGAGGACTAGAGGTACAAGGAGACTGAATGATTTTTTGAGTTAATAAAGCTGAGATCTTAGGGATTTAATTCAGGCCTATCTAAATCTAAATATCGCCTTGTTTTTACTATTTCAGTGTTTGTCACATTGGGAGCCCTAATAGCACATTTTCTTGAGAGTTCATGAATACCATGAGATGGTTTTGAAAAACTCTGTCCTTTCATGTCAATAATAATTCAAAAGTGTATATATTTTACCATTTATAAATATGAAACAGCTTCTTGACAGTGATCACTCAAAAATGATAAACATTTCAGTAGAAAACAACTTCTCAAACCCTCCCTCAGGACCTCTGAGTGATCCTCAAAGATTATTTTGAAAGATGTCTGTGTATGATCCATGCTTATAAAATTGTGTTCTGCATGGTCATAGAACATCCTCATAGACTCTTGAGTATTTTTAATTAGGTCTTCAGGTTCCAGGTTGTGTTTTTATTTTCACAAGCACAAATGATCTTCAAGGCCCAAATGTTACAATGTCAACAGGTGTAAAGAAGTACCTGGTCAGAAACTCTTGAGCTTGAGTTATGTCATCACTCATTGTGTGCAATTTTATTTCACTAACCATTAGGAGCCCCTACGGCATATAAAATATGAGCAGTTCTTTGATCAAGCGATTCTTAGAGAAGATAATTCTTGCTGTTCTTTGCATTTAATAATATTACTCAATTTTAATCAGACTACTGAGTTCTCTTTTATATACTGTTTGTTTCCTGGCTTATATACATTTTAATGATTTCCATGGAGGATGAAGTGATAATATCATTGTCCCTTTCATATGCTAGTACATCATGCTTTTATTTGGCAAACAGCCTTCTTCAATGGACATTTTAATGCCACATTCACAAGAAATCATGCAGAAATGCTAAATATAATTTGTTTAGTCAGAGAGGGGGCATTTTAAAGAGGTTTTCATCATAAAAGCTATTTGAAAGAGATAATACATGAAGGACTGGAAAATATAGATAACTATCTCACATCCTAATATTTATAAAAGACAATGTAACTTCTTACCATTTGCAAATAGAAAAACATCTCTTTTAAAGACATTATGTCATACTTTAGAGACTAATTCTCAATTTTATTACAGCTCAAGAACAGAAATACTCTGCAAATTAACTTCAAGTTCCTCATTTGGAGTGACAGCTTTGTGTATGAATTCTGTTCCTAAATGTTACTGTCTTTAATATAAAGGCTCTTAAGTTACATGAAGACAAATTTCCCAAATTATCCCTTTCATTGACCATCAAGAGGAATGCCAGAGGAAAAATGTTACTTTATTTAAAGTTGCCACTTATTTATTTTGAATATTGCTTTTAGGATATAGCAAATCAAATAAAATTTACCATAAATAGTGACAACACCTGAGATCAACATACCTTTATCTGTATTCATTTATGTCAGAGAAAATACTTGATTGTGGACCATTTCAAAACTGCTTCTGCATATTTAGGCCAAAGGGGATTACAAACTCCAAGCTATAGAGTTCAATAAATCAAAGACAGCTAATAATTATATTTTATGGGTAAATTATTATAGTGAATTAATGTGTTTCTCAGAGATGGCAGATGTTCATCTATACATGGCAATGAGTAACATGAAGTCGAGAACACAGAATCTTAGATTTGTAAGTGGACAAGTAATCAAGAATATCTTTCGAGTAGTTTCTTCTACATTTCTGGGCTTTGCGAAATATATTGCATACCTAACTAAAGCCATGATGCTGACTTAAGTTCTTATTCAAAGTGTAGTTTTAAAAACTCATTAAGAAACTTTTCATTTTCCCATGTAATTCATTATATATTTGTTTTTACACATTTCTATTTTTCCACAATTGTGTTTGAGGGTTGAGACTCTGATTTTTCCTTAATATTTTATGTATGGGTATTATAACACTAATTTTGTAGTAAGTAAAAATTAACATTAAACTATACAAAGGAACCCAAGAATTCCTGTTCTATAGACTGATGGCTATTAGATACCACTTATATGTGACTTGACATTGACAGAAAAATATATAAGACTGTCTGGCAATGAACACAAACTGATGATACAGTGAGATATTAAAACTCCCTTTTGGAACTCAGTCTTCCTGGCAAACCTAAGTATTGTGTGACTTTGTATTTTAATTGAAGAATCACTTGAGTAAAGAATAATTTTTACTTTTATCTCTTTCCAAAAACAGATACTGTTTTGAGATACAAAATAGCAGAATAGAATACAATTAAATATCTATTTCTCAATGAACTCAACAAATAATAAATAAGAAAAATAATATAAAAGGAAGTTCAACTATAACCTGTAACATGATGCTTTTCAGGGATGTAAGAATTTTCAAAATGCCTTCCATTTTCACCTTTTTACATTTTTAAAAAGCCACTTAAGATGTCATAGAAATTTATGCCTCCATTAGAACTATAGCCTTATCTTTGGAAAGCTGTTTATCACAAATTTATGCTATTTTTACAATGGGCCTACCAATATACAGAATGAGTGATATACAAACTGACCTGGACAAACTTAGGAAACAAATCCCAGCAATTTGTCCAGGTTTAGGATTTTTGTCTCCGAATTGTTTTATAGGCCTCAAGAAATCCTAATGACTCCACTGGGAGGTAATTTGCTGTTATTGACAATTTATGATAAAGAAACTAATACCTAACTAATTTTCCCAAAGTCAAAGAAAGGCAGACCAGAGTTTTCAGCCTCAAATTTTTAAGCCCAGTTGATTATTGGAATCACACTAACATTTGTTTAACCTCTAATACGTTTTCTTTTAGGAACATGGCATCATTTATTATTGCAAAACCATACTTGCTACTAGTCTATACTTGAGATTACACTTCTATTTCAAAGTCTTATTTCTTTCACTAGCAGCTTTTTAATGTTTCGTTCTCTAACTTTAAGGCTTGATTTTCTTTTAGAAAATTAAACCAGGAAGTTGCATTAAAAATTCCCTGGTCATTTTTTAAATTAGCCAAAATGACAAAAACATAACAGCTGCAAATATCAAACCTAGGTTCCCTTCAAAGCACAATCTGAATGTAGGAAGAGAGCATTGCCTTTCAAACTGAGGATGTGCAGACAAAGAGAACAAGTCACCTGAAACCCTGACCCTCCCTTTTTGAAAAACTGCATCTGAACTCTAACCTGAAAAACCAACATAAAAACAATTCTGACCAGTGAGGCCCGGTTGGGTGTCATTCTGCAAGGCAAGAGGTCGATAGATAATTCAATTCCCCATCAGAGCACATGCCTGGGTTGCAGGCTTGGTCACTGGTTGCAGCACGTGTAATCGATGTTTCTCTCCTTCTCGCCCTTCCTTCCCCTCTCTCTAAACATAAATAAAATCTTTTAAAAAAAGTATAGGGAATTCAGTCTATCTTCAACTGTGCTGGTGTTTGAAACAACAGATGCTTCTTATTCGGTATGTTATTGGGCTACAGTGTAGAGGAACGTTTGTAAATCAATACTAGTTTATTTTAAAAATCATTTATTGATTCATTCTCAACATTTTATTTACTATTTTCTATGCCAGACAACATTATGAGCACTGAAGTTACAATAATAAATGATCTAGACCATCCCTTTAAAAAGCTCAGTCCGAGAGAAACAGAGGAGAAAAGAAAAACAAACCTCTAATAAATTTGGGCTAAAGGAATACAAAAGAAGTAATCCTTTTGTGGATGGCAAATATTTTAGATAGGAAAATTAAATCCCAAAGAATGAATGTCTATTAAATGCCTACTGGATTTCTTTCCTAGGACTGCGGTAACAGATTATCACAGGCTTGGATGGTTTAACACAGCAGAAACTTATTCTGTCAGCTCTGGAGGCTAGAAACCCAAAGTCAAGGTATCTCCTAGGAAGGATCCCTGCCCTTTCAGCTTCTGGTAACCTTGGATTTCCCTTGCTTTGTGGCAGTATAACTCCACCTATGCCTCTGCCTGGATTTACATGACCTTCTCTCCGTGTCTGTGTCTGTTTTCCTCTTATAAATTCCCTAGTCATATTGGATTTAGAGCCCCTCTTATTCCAGTGTGATCTCATTGGCTTAATTACATCTGTAAAGGTACTATTCCCAAATAAGCACCCAAATAAGGTGACATTTCCAGGTGCCAGGGGTTAGGACTTCAACATCTTTCTAGGGGACACAATTCAAACACACATCACTAGCTACTCATTAAAACAAAAGATATCTGACTTCTTTGGTTTAAAAGGTAATAATGATTTAATTTAAAAGTCAGACAATAAATTTTTTTTTTTTGCAGTTCACAGATTTATATATGGGCCTTTATATATACAGTTCTCAGCATTTTATTAAATGTAACATTTATTATTCTGTTTATAAATATGAAAAGGATTTTCTTCTCCAAATAAGATAAAAGGTAAACTAGATTTAATTAGCAATTAAAGATAGGGAGAAACAGGAGCAATGACCTTTTAAAACAGACTAATCATGGATATTGTGGAAACACTCTCTCTGGTGATTTGTCTAAATAGGTAAACTAATAAAATGGATGATAAAATCTTATCCACAAATGAGGAAGAATATTAAATGACCTCCCAGAGTAACTTCAATGGCAATAATTAGAATATAATAAAAACTGAAAAATTTTAAAATAACACATGACACATAGCAGGAACATTTATGTCAGAGTGACACATTTTCTCTATAATAGGCATTTAAATTTATAATGCCTGTCCAAACTGAAAATACACTTCTTTTGAGTATTTATAGTCTTTAAGACTGCATAAGTGGTACATAAAAATATTTTCAAATATTTGTTTAGTTGAATGTTACAAACTTATTGTCCTTGGCATATTTCAAACCATGTACTAGACTCTGCAGAGAAATAAGACTTTACACCGTGACATCAGGGATATATAGTGTACTAATACCACCAGTGTTCTATTTGTGTAAATATGGACCAGAAGAGATTTGATCAAGAAAATAGGATGATTAATTTTTCAATCGACTAGTTTACATTGAGAGCCTGCTGTATGCCAGACTCCAATCCAGACACTTGAAAATCAGCAGGGAGCACATCATTCTAACATTCTTTCCCCAAGTGGCTTAAATTCTCTGGGGTTGAGATAGGAGGTCAGGGAGGTATTGCCAAATAAAATACAGGATCCCCTGTCACATTTGAATCACAGAACAGTGACAAACATTTGCTTAGTGTGCTTACCACAATATTTTGAATATTTATACAACAAAGAAGTTTGCAGTATACTCAATGACAAGTAATAGAATATGTCTGATGCGATATCTAGGGCACAGTCATAGGAGGAAGTGTTTTGTTATTAATCTGAAAATTAAAAACTGGGTGCCTTGTACTTTTAGTTGCTAAATCTGACAATTCTAAGATAGAAAAATAAAGTAGATACACACACAAAATACAGTATGCACATGGTGATGATTGCTAGTATGAAAAATAAAGTAGGGTCAAAAGAACTGTGGATAATGAGTGGGGGGGGGGTGTCAGTCACCAACACTCTCCAAGAACGAGGCATTTGAGTACAGATGTGAAGGGTGTGAGGTGGTGGTGATCTGCACCACCATGTGTGGGAAGAGCTTTTCTGGCTAAGGAGACAAGTGAAAGTTCTCCCAGCATGAACATGGTAGGTTTCTAAGGGAACAAAGTCCAATCTGCTGTGGCAGAGAGGTAGGCAAATTTTTATTGCCTACCTGCAAATTGCAGAATTTGTTATTAAGTAAAAATAATCTTTGGCATTACTCAAAATATGATGTTTAGTTGTGTGCCTGTTACCTCTCTCTGTCTGCCTCTGTTAGTCTTTCTGTCTCCATCTCTGTCACTCATCAAATGAGCATATGTGCCTGTGTGTATGTTACTAATAGACTAAATACAAAATAATATCTGCTATAAGAAAAAATAATGAGCAACTTAATTCATCTGGGCTTTATTTACACTGGTGTTGTCAATTTTAATCATTTGCTTATTTAATTGAAATTTTCTACTTTCATTATAGTCATTATCTTCCATCTATAAATAATAATGTATTTACATTCTGTATGTTCAAGTTCCACACATTTTTCATTTTGCAGCAGAGGCCAAGACACAGGAGTATTTTTATTTAATGAAAGTTCTAATCAAATCCTGTGAGTTTACTAGCAATTGTTTGACCTGCAAAAATAACACCAGATATCAGGACTCTAATGCCCAAATTTGTGAATCTCCTTCTTTGTTTTGGAAATTGGCTACCATTTGACATTGTGTCAGATGTAGTTCCTACCCTTGCAGTCCTTCTCTCCATACAGCTGTGGTCTACATGGCCCCAAAACTGTGAATTCAGCACTGCCTATTTTGGACATTAGGGATTTAAATGGCTCTAGGTCCAAATGTCTAGGGCCACTTGTCCAGCATTTGTGTTCAGATTCTGCCTCCGTGCTGGTACTTAAATCACTGACCCAGTTGCTTCCCAAAACTACAGCTCCTAAAAACTTGGAATTCTACCTTTCTCTGATTATTATTCTAAAAACCACTTTCTCTAATCTCTGATCCAGTTGTTAAAATAATTCTACCTACCAATTAAATTTTATGAATTATAATTAGAATCGGTCTTTATCCCTAAGTTTTACACACTCCTGAGCTGGGACATCCTAAGTCAATTTCTTAGACTCCTACATTCTTGATTTTTCACTTAGACCTGTATTCTCTTATAGTCATGCCTCTTGATGTATGTCATGGCATGTTTGGTAAAGTGAACTTTGAGCATCAACATATGGATAGTGTACACTCAAGCCCAGTTGATGGATGTGATTCCAGATTCTACTCTCATCTTCCCCCCATAAATTAGGCAAGGCCAGGACACTTGGGCATAAGGTAAGGTCCTCCCTTGTTCTCAATAGTGGGATTGGTTGAATGTTGCTACTCATTTCTTGTTTTCCAAATAGTGAGGATAAAACCAAAATTACCATGTCCTTTACTCTGAAACCCCAAATGTTTCATTATAAATATACTCCATCTCAAGTGTCTCTGATTTGAGAAACCATGCAAATCTTATATTGTATTCTGGTGTCCAGAACCAGGCATTAGAAGAAGTTGTATTTCTTTATAGCATTTCTAATTGCTTCACTGTTACATACTTTTGCAAAAGAGATAACATGATTTCCTCCCTTTCAATTTTTCCAACCCCTCACCTCCTAGCCACCATCATCAAGGCCTCTGAATTTCATAGCATCTTTCCAATTTTGATCTATAAACCAACTCTCCAACTGATTCAATCTCTTTTGAGTTTTCACCTTTTACCCACTAGACCTCCTCCTTTTTGTGGCAGTCCAAACAGGATTTTCTGTGTGGTTCTGGCAGACATTGGCTCTGTTTTCCCAGCAAGTGTCTGGCTCTGAAGTTTGAGGCATAGTGTAGCCAAAGGATCCTTTTCCACTCTAAGTAGACAGAGCCATGATTGACTAGGTCTCAAGATGAAACACATAATTGTTCTTTTGCTGTGGGGAAGTGCCTCTGACACTTTAATATTTACATTCTAGATCTAAAATTTCCACTATTAGCAGTGTGAACTCAATCCCTAAGTCTTTTCTCACTTGTAAAAGAAGGATATTGGTTATTTGATCTCCAAGGTCACCTATACCTCTGCAGGCTGTGATGCAACTATTCATCACGTTTGGCAGGTCATCTCCTCTTTATACAACTCAAGTCCATGGAATCAGAGAGAATGAAAATGATTCCAGGCATAATTATGTTCCGTGATGAGTTCTATTTTCCTTGTCAGGTACTCAATTAAAAAACATAAGAGGTAATGATGCAAATTACAGATAAATATATATTAGAGGATTATAAACTGCAAGTTATATCAGGTTTTAGACAGAATATTACTAAAATTTCCTTAAAAAAATTGTACATTGTTATCTTTTAACATTCTGTTAAGTCTTTACTGCCTTACATCAAGGTGAATACATACCCAGTTTTAAATTTTTCAAAATTAAGCTGCTCAGATGAAATATAATTGTGATTCCTGTTTCTCTGTTTTTCTTTTTCATAGTGGGTGTTTCAAATGTAAAACATTAGGTATGTTTCTTTATAAGAATATTAAGTATGAGAAATAGTATCATAAAGCTCACACTACAGGATTAGCTATAAATTAGTGGTAGTTAAAGAACATACTTGAGAATGACTCAGCTAGTCACAGTATCTGGGAAATCCAAAATAATTGGAATGCATTTTTTAATTAATTGGGGTGATGTTTTCATTATCTGTAAACTGTGTATAGATCACTAGCGGATTTGTTCTCTCATGCTATACTTGCTGAATCCATGTGTCAGTTACTGAGACAATCCTTCCAAAGTTCAGATACTTTTATTAAAAGCCTTTTATATTTATTATTTTACCTCATACTAATAAATTGCCTTTTAAATGTAGAACCCATAGTTCTGATGGCCCGGTAGGTTGAGCACTGTCCAGCAAAGTGCAAGACTGCCAATTCTATTCCCTGGTCGGTACATGATATCTGGCTTGCAGGCATGTCTGAAAGGCAACCAATCTGCTTCTCTCTCTCATCAACGTTTCTCTCCTCTTTCTCCTTCCCTTCCTCTCTCTCTCTGAAAATAAATAAAATCTAAAGAATACATAGAAATGAAGATAAGACCAACATGGAAACTATTATCACAAGCTGTGAAGAACATGAGAAGGCTATTCCAACTGATTTTAACATCTCCCTACAGCTGAGATTAATACAGTAATAATTTTTCCTTTAATGTGTAATCTATATTAAGGACAGTAACTTAAATGGATCCTCTGATGCATCAAGTAGAAAATATATCAAAGGCCCCTGACTCCAGGCTATGAAAACCTTAGGCTGTTATAAGAAAACTATCATACATTTGTGGGATTTGTTTTTTAGGATGTAGAATAAGATAAATCTAGCTAAGTTGAAATTCCCATTAATAACATTATTTAAATTAATATATACATATTATTTGGCTTCCTATTTTATGCATAGATATATCAAATGAAGTTAATAGATCAAAATATGATGATTTAAATATTTTAATGTAGTTATTTTGTGTTGTTTTTTTTTACCATAGCCATGTTCTCTATCAGCCACAGAAACAGTGGCATATGGGTTATGTTTAGAAATGTAAAAATACATTACCTTATTCTTTATAAGGGCCACAATAATTTCAAAGAATCATTTGCAGACATACACTAAAAAAAAAAAAACACATTGAAGTGATAAAACAGACTTTGGGTCTTAAGGCTGCAGTGTTTGTTACTAACATTGAACAGCTCCAAAGACATGAAAAATGGACCATCTGTCCTTTTTGCTGACTCAATATTTTACAAACAAGATCATTACTTTCAGATGGTTGCTGATTGTTATGGATACAAAGAACCTTAAATTCACAGTACAATATTTCTGTTCCTCTTATATGAGTCACTGTTAGAAAAACCTTCACTTCTTCAAAAATAAATCTGCTCTTTCAATGAGATCAAGTGTTTCAGCAATACTTGTTTTGAATTTAAGATTATATTTTTGGGTCCTCTTGGAAAACAGGCTGAGGATTTAGTGGGTAGACATTTACATACATTTAGTATGTAGACATTCCAGAGCATTGCATCCATTTAGCACCTACCATTCTCCTGCCATGAGCCCAGCTTCAGTGAGTACAGCAGGTACTGCAGTGTTTAAACTATTTGGGATCAGTTTAATTTCGGACATCTTATATAACATCATTTAACATCATTGTATGTGTGTGTGTGTGTGTGTGTGTGTACACCATTGCATTTGGATATCATTGTATATAGACAAAAACATCATTTATAAAACATCATGTATTTATACAAAATAAATGAGAATTATGCAGATTGCTTATTTCTTTTTACATTATACCAAACATCTAGCTATCATAGGACATCTGGATGTTTGACAACCACCAATCTCAGGATGATTAACTGAGCATTTCATTTTTTATCTAAATGATTTGGCACCAAGGAAAAACAGATTTAATGATTATTAATTAACCTCCCATTCCAAAGAGAGTTAGGAAATTTTCTATTGTGAGACAGGAAGAGAAGCCATTCACTACACTAAAACTGTGTGCCTAAATTTGAATCTAAAAGAAATCACAACTGATGTTGTGGATCATATAAACACATTATTTTGATCTTTAAGACAAAACAACTCACCAACAGATGGCAGGCTTAAATATTTAGGTTACATCACAAGTGAAAAGTTGATGAGAAAAATTTACATATAAATTACCAGGGAGGACACCACGCAATATTTAAACTATTATCTTAAATGCCCTAGGACCTAAACAATGCCACTCAAGCATTCTGTTTGGAGGCCACAGCTCCAGAGAGGACACCTAGCAGCTATAAGGATGCTGTTAGACTAATGCAGTTGGTCCCTTCCACTGTTGCTACCTTGTCAAATATTTAAGATGACAGATGGGTCAGTGAATTTAGGAGTCTTGACAATGGGCATAAGGCTAGAAAGTGTGTACGGACAGGCTACAGCTTTACAATAAGAGCAGATGGAAGAGAAAGCTACTGTGACTAAATGAGGGGTTTAAAATCATGCTAAGTTATTTTGATGATACAGAGTTACATATTTGAGCAGTATGGAGGCTGGGTGTAGTGGGAATGGAGCTCTAATGAACCTGATGAAATTTGAAATGGAACAGATTTAAATAATAAAAGAAAGATTGAAAAAGCTATTATATAAAAAGCAATTGTGTATATGCATGTGTGTGTATTTGTGCAAATCTGTACATGTAACTTACTGGAGCCTTCTCTAGTCCCTAATTTCTTCTCCCCTTCTACATTTTACCTATGCGATGCAATACAGATATTATATCTCATATTGTCTTACACAATAGCTGAACAATTATATGATCTAAAACCTCAGTTTCTTTGAATCACAATTTTCTCTACAAAATAAAAGTAGCATGTACAATAACATTAAATTTGTTCCTATTAAAACTATTGTGTGGGGGGAGGGGGGAGGCAGAGGCAAGAAAGGGGAGCAGCTTAGACAAGAACCTAGTATAAAGGAACCATGGACATGGACAACAGGTGGGATTGACTTTGGGGGAAATGGGTGGGTGGGGAGGGGGACAGAGGGGAACAAAAAGGGGATGGATGTAATACAACAACAATAAAATTTAAAAAAAAAAAAAAAACTATTGTGGCCAAAATCAATAGTGTAGTAAGTTGGATTTCAATTCTTGCTATCTTAGAATATAGGTGCAAATTCAACATAGATTTTGAGGGAAAATTTTTGACCCTTCTCTAGACACCACTTGAGAGGAAGTCATATGGCCTTTTATCCAGACACGTGTCCTTTTGGTTAATCTGTTTTCACAAAGACTTGAAAACCCATCTCCAGTTTAGTCTGCAAGAAATAGCCTCAGTTAGCATCACAGAATAGTAACTCTCCAGGTACGGTGAAGAGAGGCAATGCATCCACTTGTGAATTATTTAACATAAATTTGGTATACCTACTATATCCCAGGCTGTAGGCTAACCACGGGGTATAACTATGACAGACATGATCCCTATTTTCAAGGAACTGGCAGACTAGAGCAGTAATCACATAATAAATGAATAAAAGATAACCCAACACACCACAAAAGCAAGCCATTTCTGCAGTGATAGAGAGCACTATTAGTGAATTCTGGGAAGATAAGTAAAAACTGATAACCATATAACACAGACATCAGCGAAAGAAAGTGAACTATGATAGTAACAATTAGGGAACTGGCAAAATGATAGCTGGACATTATCTTTGCTACTATGTGAGACTCAAGCAGCCACTGAGACTTCAGGTGCTGCTGGGATTTTGAAAGACTATGTGCAGGAATTTTTGCTTCAAGAGCAAAGGAAGAAGCAGGGGGCAGTGGAGGAGAGGACTGTGGAGAGGCCCCTATCAATGTGGTAGATCCTGGCAAAAGTCTGGCCTGAGCGGAGATGAGCAAAGCTTGTCCTTAGAGAGGCCCTTTGTGGGGTCCACAATCTCCCCAGGCTTTGAGCAGCTTCCTTGTGGAAAAAGAAAAACTGCTTTAATCAAGAAACAAAAACATAAACATAATTAACAGAAATGATTGATTGTTACAGATGACACCACTAGGACTAAAGGAAAAAAAAAAAAAAAAAAAAAAAATAGAAAAAAAAAAAAAAAGAGAAAAAAAAAAAAAAAAAAAAAAAAAAAAAAAAAAAAAAAAAAAAAAAAAAAAAAAAAACTTGGATGAAAAGAAACTAAGGGAAAAAAAGAAAGGAAAAGCCAAGATTATAAATATATACATATATATATTTGAAAAAATAAAAATGTCCAGAAGAGAAATGGGCCAAACAGTACACATATCATCAAGGAAAAAAATTGAATGCCAATAAATACAGGGTGGGGCAAAAGTAGGTTTACAGTTGTTTGTATGGAAAATAGGATATTAATAAATAATAGTACAGGAATAAACTCGTACTATTTTCGCCCTATCATGTATGTCAAAAGATGGTAAAGCTCACTACATTACTGGCTGAAGTATCAATTAGTACCACCACAAAGTAGGGTACCTTCAGAATACCTGTCAAATTTGAACATGCTCATGAGCTATGACTCAGCAATTTTACAAGCTGATGAATTCTCTAGTGAAACTCAGGAATATTTCTATAAGGAGCTACGTACAAGGATGCTCAAGTTGCCACCCTTCATAAGAGGGAATCATAGCAACACCTAACTATGCTTTATAGGGAAATGGATAAACACAGTAGAACAGTGAACCAAAATTAAAACAAATAAACCATATTTACATGTATTGGCCTGAATAAATAATAATAGCATGGTGATTCAGTTCAACAGCAAGTTGGAAAAATAAGGTATTAAGTGATTTAAAGTTGTAAAGATAGCCCTGGCTGGTATGGCTCAGTGAATTGAGTACCAGCCTGTGAACTCAAGTGTTGCTGGTTTGATTCCTAGTCAGAGAACATACCCAGGTTGCAGGTCAAATTTCCAGCCAGGTCTGTGGTTGGAGGCAGGTGAAAGGCAACCATACATTGATGTTTCTCTCCCCCTATCTTCCTCTCTCCCTGCCCTTCTCTCTAAAAATAATGAATAAAATTCTTTTTAAAAATAAAATAAAATTGTAAAGTATTAAATGTAAAAAAAACCCATTTATAAAAAATTTATTAAAAAGCTCTAAGCCTAGAAAATATTATATACTTATATTACCTACATAGATATCCAATATAGGCTATAAAATGTAAAATTATGCACAGGTGGAAATATATACTGACTTCACGAAAGTGAGAACCTCAGAAGGGAGGATGGGAACGGATGGGTGAGGCTTCAGCTGTACATGTAACCTTGGATCCCTAGAGCACAGCAAGAGTGCATGCCCGGAGATGTCAACGTGATAATATCTGCTTATTCATGGAAACGAATATCCTTTATAATATTATTTTTGTATTATACAAAATTACAAATACAGTGGAAGATTTCACCCACTTATATACCGTTTAACAAGAGCAAAAGCCAAAGTTCGTCAAGGAGTCAGGGGATGTTGAGGAGTCTAGGGTCACAGAGCATAGACCAGTTGTGTCTGCAAAGCATGTTATTGTGCAAAACAACACCAGAGAAAATCAAACACAAGAGAAAATGATACAATCAAGAGAATCACTAAACATCAGACATATGAGGCCACCATGATGTAACATAACATACTGTTTCACAAGAAACGTTATTGTACTCCACCCCCACTAACTTTTAGAGTGAAAGAACACACTCTAAAATAACTATTAAAATACAGTATATTAAAGATATAAGCCAATAACCTAGCCATTTATTAATATTATGAAGTACTATATACTCTACATAACTGTATGTGCTATACTTTTATACCACTGGCAGATAGTAGGTTTGTTTATACCATCATCACCACCAACACATGAATAATGCATTGTGCCATGATGTTACCATGGCTATGTCACTAGCCAATAGGAATTTTTTAGCTAGTCATAATCTTTACTTTTTTAATGATTTTATTTATTTATTTTTAGAGAGAAGGGAAGGGAAGGGGAAAAGGAGAGGAACATCAATGTGTGGCAGCCCTCCATGTGCCCCCAACTAGGGACCTAGCCTACAACCCAGGCTTGCGCCCCGACTGGGAACTGAACCAGTGACCCTTTGGTTCACAGGCTGGCCACTCAATCCACTGAGCCGCACCAGCCAGGGCTATAATCTTTATCTTTAATTTATTAATTGTTCTATAGTTATTCCATTTTTCCCCACTGTTCTCCCCTGCCCCACCCACCCCACCCCCTCCCTCTCCCACAGTCAAAAAGTGGGCCTTGTTGTCCATATCCAAGGGTGATTTATACTAGTTCCTTGACTAGCCCTTTCCCTTCTTCCCCCTTTCTTCCCCTCCCCTATCCCCTCTGGTTGCTGTTAGTCTGTTCCTTGGTTCCCTGTTTCTGGTTCTATTTTGCTCATTTGTTTCATTCATTGGTTTCCTATATTAGGTCAAATCATATGGTATTTGTCTTTTGCTGCCTGTCTTATTTCACTAAGCATAATAATGAAAATAGAGCAGCAACTTATACCATGCACCAGAATAAACTCAAGATGGATAAAAGACTTAAACATAAGCCATGCCACCATAAAAGTCCTAGAGGAAAACATAGGCAGTAAAATTTCAGATATCCCACGCAGCAATATTTTCACTGATATTTCTCCTAGGGCAAGGGAAATAAAGGAACCGATAAACAAATAGGATGACATCAAACTAAAAAGTTTCTGCTCAGCTAAAGAAAACATCAGCAAAATGATGGGAAAATATATTTCCCATTTCCATGTGGGAAGACATAGTTGTCAATGACACCTCAGGCAAGAGTTTGACCTACAAACTATATAAACAACTCATGCATTATAATCTTATGGAAACACTATGGTATATGCAGGCCATCATTGACCAAAATGTTATGTAGCACATTATCATATATTTATTTATTTAAACCTTCATCATTTTTCTTATGCCAAGATAGGTACTCTATATCAGACACTAGAAACCTAAAATACTATTAGATTAGAAGGTAATAAGGAATTAAGTAGCAATTGCAAAGCACAATGATGAAAATAGTTATTATCTGCAGTCCAGCATAAGCATGAGCTAATGCTTATTCTTATTAGAAACCTTCCTCCATGACCAGTCAGTATCTGCTTTTCTGGATATTTTAGTGGTTGAAGCATTCTTGACTACACAAGAATATGAAATGTGCATTGAAAAGAAGCATCCTAGTCACTGCCTTGTAAAAGTTATTCTGATAGCCTAGTTTTTTAAATTTTTAATGGACTCTATTGGGGTGCTATTGGTTCACAAAACCATGCAGGTCTCAATTGTACAACTCAACAAAAACAGCACCTGCACACAGCATTGAGCATCCATCATCCCAAGCAAAGTCCCTTTCCATCCTCATTTATCTCCCCTTTGCCCACCTCCACCTATCCCTAACCCTCCTTTCCCTCTGCCTATCACCACACTGTTGTCTGAGTCTATGTGTTACGTATATAAGACCTGTCCTAAACAAGCCCAGCCTTTGTTGATATAATGAGAACGGTTTGTGTGACTGATATAATCTGGTAGCCAAGGAGAGTGGATTGTAATGTACATGTGTGAACAATGACCTCACTGTACTAGTCAGTGGGAGGGTGGTAGACACCATTGAGTGAGCATGTGTACTGCACGGCCATCACATACAAAATGACTGAGCAGTGAGTAGAGCAATGAATCTGCAACCAACTTTGCATTAAGCTTTAACATTCCTCTGTGGAAACTACTTGAATGATTCAGAAGGCTTTCTGGGATGATGCAATGAATCAGCACAAATAAAAGTGTGGCACAAATCCTTCAAAGATGGTCAAGAATCTGTTGAAAGTGATCCATGTTCTGGAAGGTCTGCCACAAGCAGAACACCTGAGAATGTTGAACCCATACAAGATGCCATCAACAAAGATCAGCAACTATCAATATGAGAAAAGGAAGCTGAGTTGGGAATTCCAAAAACTACTGTGTCCAAGAGTTTGGTACAGGATCATGACATGAAATGTGTCATGAGGAAATTCGTTCCATGGCTTCTGCTGCTAGAGCAGAAGGAATACCCTGCTGTACCTGCTAATGACTTGATTCAAACCACTACCAATGAACCAGATTTGGGGCCCTGCAACTTCTGACTTTTCCCAAAACTAAAATCACCTTAGAAAGGGAAGAGCTTTCAGACCATCAATAAGATTCAGGAAAATACAAGGAGCAGCTAATGGCAATTTTAACAAAGAACTTTGCAGTGTGTTTTGAACAGTGGAAGAGATGCTGGGAGAACTGTGTTAGTTCTCAAGGTACCTATTTGGAAGGGGGCTGAGGTGTCATGGTCCTATGTACAATGTTTCTTATATGTTGTATCTTCAATAAATGTCTTTATTTTGCATAGTACCTGGCTGGGTACTTTCTGGACAGACCTTCATATGTTTGAAAAATACCCGTCACCTTCTTTCATCTAGTACCGTAACCCTCCTCCCCTCTGACAGCTGTCAGTCTGTTCCATGTATCTATGCCTCAGTGGCTATCGTGTTTATCAGTTTATTTTGCTCATTAAATTTCACAGATGAGTTCATATGATATTTGTCTTTCCCTGACTGTGACAGCCTAGTTCTTTATGAACTATTTGTGTGTTAGCTTGCCCTGGCTTTGGACAAGTTAGGCACTGAAGCAGAAAAATCACCGCCAGCGTTGTCAAATAGCATTGGTGCAATGTGCCTTTCTATGTGCCTGGCTGGACAGTTTTCCAATGACATTTGATGTGGGGTTTTCTCCCAAGGCCAATGGCGTGCTGTGTGCATCAGAATGCAAGCTGAAAGATTAGTGCATGGCCAGCATTCTGGGTAGGCCTCCAGGCTTTTCACATTCACTTATAAAATGCCTTCTTTCTTCTTCAAATTAATCTCATGTTCTTTCCATTCGCCATTGTGATACTCTTTTGACTTTATATTCTGACAAGTTTGAAATAGCCTGATAGGATTGAACTGAAGTATAAAAAACCAGAGTTACAACAGTCAGAAATAAATGGAAAACCAATAAACAAGTTTACAGAGTTACCTTCACAGCTGTGTTAGTGTGCAATTCAGGCCTTTTTCTAGTTTTACGCCTCTAAATTATGTCTTTGTTTTGAATTGAATTGTGGGAATTATGTTTACAAAGCAGTTAATCCATCTCCAAAATTTGTAATGCTCCAGGTCGTTCTGTGACTTTATTGCAAATGAAATTCAGTGTCTGGCAGATAGGAGAGCTACTAAAACAACAGAAGGAGAGTTATTGCAAGTGTCTTTATGGAAGACATTAGCTTGTGATAATTAATCTGAATAGAACACATTTTGATCCATCTAAGCAAATCAAATTAAACTTTTTCTTCCTGGATATATAGTTTAATGCCTGTTTAGATTCAAATATTTTATTTGTTTAACTCGTTAGCCTCAATGTGTGTTGTTGGGTTATCCATTCATTTAATAATCATGTATTTGGCACCTCCTCTGTGCCTGCGTTTGGAATTCAGAGGTAAATGGGACCATGTTACTGTACTCAGGAGATCCCTAGTCTGGTGGAAGAGGAAGAGAAGCAGACAAGAAGAGTGCAAGCCGTGCCAAGCCCAGTGGGAGTGACATGTGCTGGGCACAGGGGCAACAGAAGAGAATGGGGATTCAAGGACAGCTTCCTGGAGATGATGCTGTTTGAGCTGGGTAAAAATGGGATAAAAATGACAGTCAGTGATTGGAAATCAGAGTTTTATCTTGTTAACCAAAAAGTGAAAGTGAAAAAAGAATTAAAATTTTCTCTAGCATTGGCAGTTGAATCATTTATTGGGGAGCTTTATGTGTAAGTAGCACTTTTTGTATTTACCCACTCATTCCTTCCTTCCTTTTATAAAAACCCCTTTAGATATGCAAACTAATCTCTAATTTTTCAAGTTAGGGAACTGTGTCACAGTGGTCACACTCAGTGACTATTATTTAAATGAGATAACTCAATCAACATTTATTGAATGCAATTTACCTCTCCCGTGCCTCAGTTCTTCATCGGCAAAATTAGCATAATAATATTTCTCTTAGGAATAAACAAGGTAATTTATGATATTAGCATAGGATATTGTTGGACTCAAAAACAAATCAGTGTTACATAGCCACAGTTATTATTAATGATAATTGTATGCCAGGTGTTTTTTTAAGCCCCCACTGTGAGCCAAACAAAAGCTGGCTTTCATGGAGTTGAGAGTGTAGCTGGAGTGAGTGATAGGGGAGAGAGAATAAAAGGAAGTAAAAGTTGAAAAATTTGCTGGAGGAAGAAAAGGTGCATATTACATAGGAACTTATAACCATTCTAAGAATATAAAAATTTAAGCAAAAAAGAACATGATCTAAGGTATGCTTTGAAAGAATTATTCTTACACACTAAATAGATCGAAGGGCCGAGTTGGAAAGAGCAAACCAGGGAGATCTATGCAGGTCATTGTGGCTTCGGGCCACAGAATGGAGGGAGGGAGGTAGTGGGGCAGAGAAAAGTGGTCAAAACCTGGTTCTGCTTTGAAGGTTCAACAGGCAGAATTCAACCATGGGTTGGCTGTGTGGTGTTCAAGAAGAGAGGCTCCAGAATTTTGGTGTAGGAAGGCAGGTTGAAGCTGCCATTTCTTGAGATGAGGTAAGATTTATGAGGGAGAAAATTGGCAGAAGAAATCAAAATTTCTATTTCAGACAAGTTAATAATAAATAAACAGATGAATATTATATGGTGTTACAAAAAGTCAAGAAATTTATTTCGTTTAAGAAAAACAGATCCAGCCACATCTGTAGCTGGAGGAAGGTGGAAAGGAACTATACATTGATGCTTCTCTCCCTCTCTACCTCTCTCCCTTCCTCTCTCTCCGTTCTTCTCTCTCTGGAAATAATAAATAAAATTTAAAAAAGAAAAAGAAAAAAAAAGAAAAACAGAAATGAGAGGAAGAAGGTATTGCAGCTTGAAGATCAAAAATGAGAGATGGAGGAGACAGACAATAAGGCTCATAAAAAAGACATATTGTTTGAATCTGGATGGGAAGGATCTAATGGAATAGTAATGAGAATTAAAGTGGAATAACTAATCAGGGCTTGAGAAACGAAGATGAACAGTTTGAGCTACATTTACTACTTGCCTGGAAACAGTGAAAATTTTCAAAACAAGTTGATTTGAGCAAAGGATCTTAGCATTTATCACCTTACATTAAGTTATTTGTTTCCATGCTTTGTCCTCCCAATAAACTGCCAAGCCCCCTTCACTTATTTGCTTTTGCACTAGCACAGCGCCTGGAATGTGGTCTGTATTCAATGACTGTGTGTGGAACTGAACTGAAAAGAAATGTCTTGTGCCCAAATAGGAACTCTGATTGAGGGAGTAGGCTCCCTGCATCTGCCCTAGGCTAAATTCAAACAACTCAGGCTTGCAGAACACTCAGGATGCTGAGAAAGTTCCAGATGATCTACTTTAGCACTGCAAAGAAGGGTAACATGTCCCACAGCCTATAAACAACACTAAGTATCCTGCTCCTACTTCATTTTGCCTCATACCACAGTCCAGAGCAACATTTGAATGTTTCTCTTTCTCTTATATTTAATTTGTTAAATATCAAGTCAAATTGAACCCTGGTCTACTTGAAGAAAAATAGAGATGGGGTTTCTTCTTCCCTTTGCAGGTTCATTTGTCTCTAATTCAGTCAAAACTCAGAGAAAACCACATCTGTATTGAAACATTTGTATGGCATCGATTGCTCCCCCCTGCGATTATTCCAACAACAACCGGGTAACAACATTAGGGTGAAAATCATCTCTGTAGCTGGTCTTGTGTGGACTAACATCCTATTGAGATGGACAAATAACCTAAGATGTGTCTCCACTTTTCCCTGAGACTTGTCTTTTCAGTAAGAGTTTATTTACTGTACCTCCTGCTTGCTTTTAGTGAGTGATATATTTCTTGAAAATAGAACAAATTCTGTCTTTTCCCTTGAAAATACAATTTTTATTATAGTAAAACTATCCCATTAAAAAGTTTTTAAAGATGCAAGAATAAATGTATTTGAAGTTGGTACAAACTGCTCAAATTTTGATAATAAATCAAACTAAAGTTGTAGGATATCTATTTTTTCCCTCTAGCTCCACTTACAGCCAAGTGAACATCATTCCAAAGTATTTGCCTCCATCTTACTTCTTACTCCTTCTTCTCTGCCCCTGTTCTCCCATGACAGCTCTCACACTTACTCCTGCTTACCCATCAGTCCAATCAATGCTGCCTCATAATTGAACATTTGAGACCACTGGAGACCCTTATGTGTTATTATTGAGGCTTATGAAAAGCATATGTTCTAGGTGTCAAGAAGTTGGTTAGGTAGAAGACTCTGCTCACAAGGATCTTCCAGTCTGGTAAGAGACAGGAACGCACATACACTTTGCCAGGTGTGATTCATGCTTCAGTGGATGTTGTCCAAAGAAAAAGGCTATAACTCTTTCTGGGTTGGTAGGGCTTTGCCAACAAGGGGAAGGACTTTAGGAAATTAATTAATTAATTATTAAGCAAGCGGTATATTAAAGAGACAGAGGAATTCAATGATATGACCCATTAGGATGAAAGAACATTCTATGTGACTGGAAAGAAGGGCTGCCCAGGTGATGGCTGGGCAGATATTAAAGGATTTTGAGCAGAGGCTCAAAATCATATTGGAAGCAGTATGGAAGATGAATGATCTTTGGATGCCAACTTCAGGGAAAAGTCTATTGCTGTATCTGTAATGAGGTGAGACCATCAGTGGGTTTAAGAGGCTGGGATAGAACGCAGATTCTCAGGAGTCAGAATCCACATCAATTAATGATAGAATGTAGGAAGACAAAACCAGGGAGGAGGGGGAAGTAATGCATAATTCCCAGGTGCCACTAACCAAAGGAGAGAATGGAAGAGATGTTGGCTGGGGTTGAATTTGTGTGTGGAAGATAATATACCTGATTTTTGGAAGTATTGCGTATTAAGAAATAACTGTGATATGAGCTGAGTTATATATTTGGGAGTCTTTAACATAGGCAGAAAGGTTGAAGTAGGATATGTATAAATAGAATTATTCAAGGTAGAACATGTAGAGTAAAAATGGACATGGGATGAAGCAAAATCAATTTTTCAGTCTGTCCCCAGAGCCCAGGTTTATTCTTTCACTGCTATAATCAAGTTCAAGAGACCCTGACTGGGCCTGGTCTCTCTAAATTAGTCAATAGGATATTAGCCCAATCTCCTGGGAACTCTCAAGTATATATTGTGCTGGTTTGCAAAATTGAAATTAGATATTCTCATTCTCTAATGAAGCATGAGACCCTCAGAGTGATCCATTAGCCAGAAGTCATTTGATAACACCTTTCCGTGAGTTTTAAACCTCTGAGGACTTAGCAGTTTTTGGAGGAGTTATAGAAACAAATTTCTGCCTTTTCTTATGAATATCCTTGGGAGTTGGTATAACTATAACATACTATGTTATCTTTAAAAGTCTCTCTGGAAAATCCAAACACTCACAAATACAGTTAAGATCTTATCAAATAAGAACTTACCCTATTCAAGAAAGGAAGCAGTGCTTTGATCTCTGAAAAATGACTTACCTTCTTTTCTAAGGAATAGTAGAAAAATTATCACAATTATATGTGATATTTAATAATGATAGAAATATTTAACTTTCAGGGATCTTGCTGAGAAATTGATAAAGCAGGACTTCCAAATTACATTGCTAGTTACTTATTAGAAAAGACCCTTTTCTTCCTTACCTCCTTTAGGGTAAGGTCAGGCTAGTCACTTAAGTGTATATGTGTGTGTGTGTACACTGTACAATCTTTTGAAATTTGTTTTGTTATGCCCCCAAATTATTTCAGTTATGTTTTTATTTAACTTCACTGGATTAATGTTTCATCTCAGCTACCATTAATGGGTTTTTATGCTGTGCCAAGCCATGGGAATTTCATATTCTTTATTTCATTTTCTCGCCCAATACTTATGTGAATCAGACATTAACCTCCAACTTTCTACAGAAATCTGAATTTGCAAAAGTCTAAACAACTTACCAAGGGCATATATCCACAAGGAAGCTCAGCCTGTGTCTGAAACTAAGTCTGACACTCAAGCCCCGATCCTTCTAAATCATTGTCACCTCCAAATGAGCTGGGCAGAAGGCAGTTCCTACCAATTCTAAGTTACCAGGACTCAGCATTTAATAGCAAAACGTTAATATTCCAAGAATTAAAAAAAAAAATGAATGATAAATCCCAAAGTACTGGCAACAAGAACACAATAAACATAAAACACCCTGCAATAGGAATTCAGTTTAAATTGTCTGGGTCCAAACGTGTCTAGGTGTCTAGGTCAAACAATGTCATTGATGTTACCCCCTCTCAAAGGCTGTGCTAGAAATTCAGGTCATGAAGATGTGGTTTTATTCAGGTATTTAAAAATAATCTTCACAAGGAAATTATGTCCCACAGAGTCCCATTTAATACAAGTGAAAACTTCTGAGGTTCTGGCTAGTGGTGACTCCTAGTAACACTCCTCTTTGGGGACTCGGCCCACCGCGGTCTCAGCCACATGGCACGGTGCACTCTGCAGTGGTGTAGGGGACACCATCACACTCCAGCCAGCCACCTGTTGGCACCAGTTAAGGGGCTGAATCTCTTTGTGAACCGCTAGGCAGCTCCTGAAATGAATCTAATTTAAGTAGAACATGATCTCCAAATTGTTGCCTCTCCACATGTTATTTCAGACCATGTGAACAGTGCACTAAATAAATAGTTGAAGAGTAATTTTGACTGGTCCAATGAATAAGTATTGATTTTTTTTGTCCTTCAAAGCTCTACTATAGCCAGTCAAGGGCAGATGAGATAATTTTTTTTTAAGTATATAATGAATGGTAACTTTCTCCATTGTGAACACAAGCAAAGGGGAAATAAAACAAGGAATAAATGCTCTCCTGAATGCTGTCCCCTTAGTATCTCTACCCAATCTGTCAAAGACAAACTTTACATATATATATATATGTATTTATATTTATATTTATATATCTATATAAAGGGCATGCAGCCAGAAGGCCAATTTCTTTTCTACTTGACTTACAGTCCATTATGTTACTGTTCATGAGAAACATTTTAATTCCCCTATAAAGTTCCTTAATCCTTCTCATCAATAAATAATCATTTTAATTCAAAAGATACCTTTTCCCACAAAAGAGAAGATCTAGCAGAATAATGCTATTTTTTTCTAAACATTATTCATTGCAACCAGGAGTTTTAAAACAATGCAATTTGGAATAAATATATGCTTGGTTAATGTTATCTTTTAGAGATGAACAAAAATTAACAATTTAAAGCCATATAGTTATTATGCCTCTGATTTGATAGAAACAGGTGATAGATATGAAAGAGTGAAGAGTTGTCAAAGATCAGAAATGTTAAAGGAATCACAACTCTTAGATGGTTAAAGTGATCCTCTGTTAATACAAAGTAGAGCTTTAAAAAACTTCCATAATAGGTCATCATTTCTAATAATGTGAACAAAACTATTGATAAAGATCTTTAAAAGACTGAGGTGGTTTTATGTATTTATTTATTTTTGTAAGTGAGTAGCTATGAACAGCATTGACACTTGAAAACATCAGGTTTGTCCTGTGTGATTTTATTTAAATAGTGTACGAAGTTTGTCCCGAAAGTATCAGCCATGCAAACTGTTTTAATTATATTGATATTTGCTTGATACTTTTGGGATAGACCTCCTAAACAGTAGTCTCTAATTATGATAGTGGTTTGCTTACTGAATTCAATGGAAAATGTATTGAGTTAAGCTTTTTCTTACTCCAAATCCTCCTAGTCAGAATCTCCAGGAATACATTTTCATTCAAGACCCCAGTGACTTTTATGCATGTTGAGACTTTAGAATCACACTAATTCATATAGTACCATACAAATTTCCCCAAGTTTTAGCAAATCATTTAATAATAATTTACAAAACTTTATTTCAAGAGAATGTATCTATATGTGATACAGAATTTTAAAATATATTTATGCTAAATAATAATCATGAACCCTTGAAGTGCTTCTTTTGATGCCAGGTATTAAGTAGTAATTCATTAACATTAATTTATTGAGTATCCACAGCCATATATGAGGAATGATGTTTATCTCCCTTTTAGGACGAGGAAAAGTGCACAGAGAGTTTGAATAAATCACCTAAGATCAAACATCCAGCACGTGGCAGACAACACTGACCTCATGCGATCTGCCTCCCAAAGCCTCACCTTAACTACCAGTTCATACTATGTCTTCAGTGCTTATTGAATGCTGGACTGCTTAGAAAGTCATAATAGTAGGGGGGGAAGCTCTCAACAAATTGTTGTAGAATAACAAGAAGGAGGAGATGGAATCAGAAATACTTTGCAAACATTTGTGAAAATATGCCTAGGGGAAAAAAACCCAAAAAGGTAGAAACCAGAACACCTGTTATCTGTTGATATTATCGTGTTTGCTCTATTTTCTGCATTCCCTGTAATAAGGTAATGAAAGAAAATGAATCACTAATAATTAGGAAATAAAAATTCAGTCACTTTACATATAATAATGATTGGCCTATTTCATAAAAATAGCAATTGATTTAGATTTTAATTACACTGTTTTAATACTTAACTTAGATCTACTGTATACACACACACTCACACACACATATATACGTATATCCACCTTGTAGCTGGGTTTGTTTTTCAGTTTTTCATTTGAAGAATAGCTTAATCTTTACATGTAAATTTCACATTTTTATATTATTTGCTCTCCAAAAAATTTGAATTCAATTCAGTTGTGGCACTGAAAATAAATATGCTTCTTCTATATCACTGTAATGGAAAATTTAATCATATCTTATTTTGTTCTCTAATTTATTATGTTCATCAAGGAATAAATAAGGTTATTTGTAAGGTATATTTTTATTGCCAACAATATTTTAATGATAGACTCTAGAAAAAATTATATTTTAAAACAAAGGAAAAAAGTTCTCTCTCATATGTATACATATACATATATATATATATGCTGCTATATATATCCATCCATATATATAGCATCCATGTACATAGCAGCATTATTCATAATAGCCAAAGGTAAAAGCATCCCAAGTGTCCATCAATGGGTACATGGATAAGCAAACTATGGTATGTACGTATAATGGAATATTTTCAGCCTTAAAGCAGAAGGAAATTCAGACACATGGATAAACCTTGAAGACCTCATGCAAAGTAAAATAACCCAATTATAAAATGACAAATATTATACAATTCCACTTTTTTGAGGAATCTAGAGTAATAAAATTCATGAGAATAGAATGATGATTGCCAGAGACTGGAGGAAAGGAGGAATGGTGGGTTAGTGTTTTATGGGTACAGAGTTTCAACTGGAGAAGATGAAAAAGTTCAGGAAATAGATATGGTGGTATTTGCACAACAATATAAATGGACTTAATACTACATAACTGAATGCTTTAAGATTATTAAAATGATCAATTTTATTTTATATATAACTTACAACAATAAAGAAATGGAAAGATGTTCAATTGGTAGCTTCTATTTGTTACTGCCTCAAGAAAAATCACACTCTAAAAATCTTGAAATGATCTGTTCCTAAGGGTTAGACCCATAAAAATATTTGATACTAACATTTTTTAGAAATAGTTGCCTTGAATCTACCTCTTCTGATTTGGTCATTGATCATAATATGTCTCTGCTTTCTTGAACTTTTTTACGGATTTTGTTCTCATTACAAATAAAATCCAAATTCTATAAAAGATTATTCATGATGTAAGTCTCTGTGCATGCAAATACAGGGTGGGGCAAAGGTAGGTTACAGATACAAGTACATGAAATAGTTTATTCTTATATTATTTTAAATTATTAATTATTTTCTAAATGAATAGTTCATCTACTTTTGCCCCACCCTGTATACAGACACACATGTTTTTCCTCTCTCCTCTCACTTTTTCCCACCTCTCCATGTTTTCCTTTCTCATTTTATCTCACTCCCTTTCCCAAGTGCTTGTATAAATACACTCAAAATATCACATTGGTTCTTACTTGTGTTTTTGATAAAGTGGAAATAGGACTTGCAATAGTAAGCTGAGCCATTTCTTAATCACTGCACTTTTGAGTTGGTGGGCCTTGTTTTCTGAGCTCTATCTTTATCACCTAAGAAATAATCCCATGTGGACATTTCTTATGTGTATTCTTCTTATTTATTTATCTATTTATTTTTGAGGCAGGGTTGCTTTAGCTCATAGGGAAGTTGGAGATGAGGGGGATCTTGAAAAGTTTCTGGGGTTAGTCCAGGAAGAGGTGCCACCTGGCCTTTGCTCCCTGGTTGTAAGTCTTGTGGGATCCATTAGAGTTTAAGAGATGCACACCTGGAGGCGGGGGGCGGGGGGCAGGTAGGGGGCATGCTAGGCACTTTGTCTTGAGGGTTTTATCTTTTTACTTTTATTTTTATTATATTTATTGATTATGCTATTACAATCATCTTGATTTGCCTCCTTTGCCCCCTTCACCCAGCATCCCTCACGCTCTCAGGCAATCCCCCCACCATTGTTCCTGTCCATGGTCATGGTATATGTTCTTTAGCTGCTCCTATACTGTACTTTATAACCCCATGGCTATTCTGGAACTACCTATTTGTACTTCTTCATCCCCTTACTTATTCACCCATTCCCACACACTCTACCCATATGGCAACCATCAAATTGTTCTTTGTATCCATGACTTAGTTCTTCTTGTTTGCTTAGTTTGTTTTTTAGATTCAATTGTTGATAAGATATTGTATTTACTGCCATTTATTGTTTATCGTTTTTATCTTCTTTAAGAAAAAGAAGATAAAACTTGAAGTTTTGATGATGAACTCTTTTAGTTTTTTTCTTGTCTGGGAAACTCTATATCTACCTTTTGATTCTATATAGCTTTGCTGGGTAGAGGTATCTTGGCTGTAGGTCCCTGCTTTTCATGACTGAATATTTCTTGCCAATCCCTTCTAGTCTGCAAAGTTTCTTTTGAGGAATCAGCTGACAGTCTTATGGGAACTCCCCTGTAGGTAACTAACTTCTTTTTTAAGCTTTTCTCTTATCTACTTTTAAGATAGATTCTCTCTTTATTTTTAACCTTTAGCATTTTAATTATGATGTGTCTTAGAGGGGACCTCTTTGCATCCATCTTGTTTGGGACTTTCTATGCTATCCACTGGGTACACTGATCCTGGGGTTTCCAGTCTGGATGAATGTGGTTTCTTTAACACCATAGTTGTCAAACTTCCATTCAGCTTGATTTCTGATGGTTCGAGTGATGGTTGTTCTATATCTTAGTTGTAATTTTGATGTGGTTATATGAAGAGGTGAGCTATGTCTGCCTACACTGCCATCTTTTAACATTTGTCATGCATATTGTTAAGTGCTTTATATCAGCAGCATTTCATCCTCACAACAGTATGGGGTAAATTTTATTATTTTCCCCATTTTATAGATGTAAAAACCAAGGTATAGAGAGCAATTTACCCAAAGTAAAGTATCTAAATGGCATTCCCATATCAGCAGTGAATCTTATTTCTTTTCTTACTTCTGACTACTACATAAAAATATGTATTCATTCAAAAAAAAGTAGACATAAAATTCCAAAATGTGAAAATTAAAAACCATTTCTATTCTATTTATCTAAATATGACCACTTTTAAATAAATTTTTTTCTTTGCATAGACAATTTAAAATATTAAATGTGAAAGATATAAAAATAGTAAACTTGTAAAATTCTAGAATGAGAAAATATCTAAGAGATAGTTTGTTCTTTTGTAAGATTTTGTTTTTGATTTTATTCATTAATTCCTTATTTTACATAGATAATTTGGAATTAGGAATGAAAAGTTATTTGTTGAAAGTCTTCATTTAAAAACTGACCTGATAGACAGTAGGTATATATTTTTATGTAAGTACATATAACTTTATGAGTTATTACAAGTTTTCAAATAATATATAGCATAATATACATTTTGTTAAAAATTTTTAAAAATATATTAAGCAGTTGTTAATGTTAAAGTTATCGAGTCTTCTATTATCTTTAGGGATTGAGAATGATGCGTTTCTTAGTGTCCAACTCAGTTTTCTTGCTTTAAATGTATCCAAGATTGCTGATTATAGTTAGTCTACTCCATTCAAGCAATTTTTCATATATGTGAACATGAGTTAAGATCTTTAATAAATAATATGAGAGGATGGAAATATCTTAAAAACACTGTGCTTACCCACACTAGTAATGCATTCTTATTTCTGGATCTGTAAATTTAACTTCATATTGCAAATGCATATTCTAAGAACTTGAAGTAGAAAATAGAAAAGAATTAATGTAAGAATGCTCCCAAATAGTTCAATAATATTAAAAATAGCTATCCAGAAATTATTGAAGTATTATTATGAGCTGTTGTTTTATAAAATAATTTTTGTTTTGTAATATATTACAAAATTGTACAATAGGTTATTTTTTAGAATATTATGTTAACATCATTCAATGGAGTCAAAACAAATTTTTTGTTACTTGGTTTACTTCACTACCCAAACTTCATCTCCAAATGTGCTTCCAAATAATAAAAGTTATTTTTTCATGTTTAATAGAGTTTTACTGAGAACCTACAGAAAGAATATAAATAAGGAATTTATGGTACTAACAAAACTAAATAGGAGACAATACTTATCCTCAAGGAGCTTTCACACTAGCAGAGAGTGGGATTTTAAAAGACATAGTATATAGTACTTATAATGCCTAAATGACATAGGTTGCTATAGTTATAAAAAGCTAAAGCAATTCAGAGAAGAAAGTAATCATAACTGATATGATTGGGGGATGAGCAAGATGTAGCAATAACTGTTTTCTAAGTTGTGGCTTTAATTTAGACCCTTAAGCATTAGTAGACTTTAATAGACAAAAATATCTTTATTCATGAACAAATATTAATTTAACATTCCACTATGTACTTTTTCCTAGGACTAGACTAAGTGTTTGACTAGATCCCAACTTTCATTCATTCTAATAAATGAATGAATTAGGTAAATTCAGGTATTGATAAGTTCTTTGCAACACTAAAATAGGATATGCCACAGTGAGTGATTTGGCTAAGAGGAAAATGAGCATTTTGGAATGTATGAATTTCTGGAAACTAATATCTAAATAAATGTTAAATGAGTAATTAAATGTTAAAATAAATTTTAACAAATATTGAATATTTAAATGTTCACATATATGAAAATGTAAGTAAAATACAATAAATATAAATTTAAAATAAATTTTATTATTTTATTTTATTTTATTGTTGTTGTATTACATCCATCCCCTTTTTACTCCCTCTGTCCCTTTCCTCACCCACCCACTTTCCCCCAAAGTCAATCCCACATGGACATAAAATGAATTTTAAAAGCCAATCTTTCAAATACCCAGGGCCTAAATCATTCCAGAAAGAGAAATTAGCAGATTTGAAGGTCCTCAGGTTGGAACAATGTCTTGAGTTCAAGAAACAGAAAGGCCAATATGGCTGGAGTGTAATGAACCAGGGGATGCAGCATGAGGTCAGATCAGAAAGGGAGACAGAGGACAGATTGTGATCAGAAAGGACAGCTATTCCAGCAAGAACAGAAAGAACCCAGAAAAATTTGGAAGCACATGATATAATGGCTGAACACAGATGGGCACTGGAAGCAAAGGGTTTGGCCTCAAGTTCTAGCTATTCTGCTTCCTAATTGTTCAGCATTTGCCAAAATTACCTATATCAAACCTCAGTGTCCACATCTTTATGCAAAAATAACAATGATGCCTACCCTGTAGTTTATGATGAGTACTTATTCATATAACACATGTAAAAGGGCTTAGCCAAGTATAATACTAATAAAAGGATTTAGAGGAAGACAATTTAGTTTGGCTTAACTGTTATATGAGGAAGAGTAATGAAAAGTGAGTGTACAAATATCACTGGAACCAAAATAAGCAGAATATGGAATACCAGACTATTCCATGAATAAGAGAGAATCACAAAAAGATTTCTATCAAGGAACTGATATATTTGTGCTAAGCTTTGGAAAGATTAATGGAGCAATTATTTACAAAATATTTTGGTTACTAAAGATACAGAAATGGAAAATGAATTAGGAAGTAATTTAACTTGTTCTACAATAGGGACCAAAAAGAGGAAATGGATTGTAGCCACAATGGAGATAAGTTCATAGGGTTTTGTGATTAAGTGAGTAAGAACAGGCAGCAAAGCTGGGGGCCTGAGACAATAATTGAAATAGAGATGGTGATGGAAGAACCCAGTTGAGTCAGAAGAAAATGACTCAGCTGTGGACATGCTGGTTTGAGATTCTATCAGATACCCATCCAGCAATAGCAAATGTAAAACTAAAATAGGAGAGAAATACCAGTTGGAAATGTAGGTTAGAGTATCATCAACATTTGGGTTACAGCCAAAGTCTTGATTGTTGGTGGGATATTATTGCCAAAAGAGAATAGAGAAAAAAGAAAAGAATGCTAATGACATAATCTCAACATCCAAATACACTTCACTGACAAGATCAGAAGAATGCGCCTGGGAAGGGAGTGGTCCTAATGATCAAAAGACAGCCAAAAGAATTTAATAAACAGATTTTGTGTCAGTTGCTATATAAAGAAAATCAGTAAATATAAATAAAAATGATAAATATTGTTGTCTTTGACTACTTGTTTGACCTCATATCATTTTTTTCAGTTAATCTGAATTCTGGTCTATACAGAAAAAATGGTTTTTGAGAATAACAGGAAAAAAAAAAAAGGACTTTCTTCTTCAAACAAGTAGACTTATTTATATATAAATTTATGAAGATTTTAAAAGTAGTACAACTTATATAAGTATTAAAATACCATGACAAAGTATATGTTAATTAGCTTAAAAATAAACATCTAGAAAACAAGCAATGATCTGAATCAACAGAGTCCTGCACCAGAAATAGAGATGTAGGTCAATTTTATTTTCAATTGAAAAAAATAAGTGGGCTGATCTCCAATATTTTCTCTTGGGTTTTCATTATAATAACATACAGTGAGGACTAAAAGTTAACTTGAGAAAAAAGCCAGCTTTCTTCAGTTCTATGAAATCAGAGGTTTTCATCAATGAATAATAAAACAGATTTTTAATGTTATAAATGTTCATAGTTGACCTAGCAATCTGGTTTAACCACTTTAATGTTTATTGCATTTATTGGGATGACATCGGTTAATACATTATATAGGTTTCAGATATACAATTCTATAATTCATCATCTGTATATTATATTGTGTTTTCACCACTCCCAGTTAAATCTCCTTCCATCGCCATTTATCCCCACTTTACCCTCTTCTACCTTCCCCCTTTCCCATTGATAACCACCATACTATTGTCTGTGTCTGAGTATTTTTTTCCTTTGCTTAATTCCTTTGCCTTTTCTACCCGGTTCCCAACCTCTCCCCTCTGACAGCTGTCAGTCTGTTCTCTGTAACTGTGAGTCTATTTTTATTGTGGTTGTTAGCTTATTTTGCTCAGTATACATTTTGCCACATATAAGTGAAATCACATGGTACTTGTCTTTCTCTGACTGGCTTGTTGCACTTAGCATCCAGGCTCATTCATGCTGTTGCAAAAGGTAAGAATTTCTTTTTTTATAGCTGAGTAGTATTCCACTGTGTGTAAATGTACCAACAACAACAAAAAAAAATTAGCTAACCCAGTCAGAGCTCTAATTAGACATGTATAGGCTTGAAATTGAAGCATAAATACAAGTGCACAGGAAAAATTGCTTATTGGTTCTTATAGAATAAAGTCTACAATTGTTGAACTCTTCTCACCTGCCAGATGATATACTTAATTATCACATCTATATATTGTTCACAATAATTTTATAATTAAGTATCATTGTTATTTTAAAGCCAAATGATTATGTGATTTTCCCAAAGGCATGCAATAATAAAGTAATGAAGTAGAACAGTGCTCCTCACAAGTCATACTGAGTAATTTCACCCTACTTATTTTTTAAGATATTCACTATATATAGTATATCAAATGAAATATAAAGAATGTCTACCTCTAAATCATCCTCACTTACATTGTAAAAAATTCTAGTTTCATTGCAAAAGAAAAAGAATCCATATCTGTATTCATGATGTAGAGTGGTATTCCTAATGGTTTGAAACAGAAGGCAGTGTAGCCAAGGCAGGAAAATACTTAAGAGGTTTTTCAGTATCAAGGAGTGTATTTTTTTTATACTATACTTACCCCACCTCCCAATTCCAGAATTTCTCACCACTCTTTCTCATGCTGCACATACCATTTCAAACTCACCCTCTTCCTGGAATACTTTTTCTGCCTCTACTCCACTTGGGGGATAAGGTTATTCTATAGGCCCCCACCCTCATGCTCTCTTCCCCAGAAAGTGTTCCTATCCCCGCAATTCATTGTTATATGCCTTTCTTCATTTTGCTATTCATACCCTGCCCCTCCTTCCTATCATAGCATGTCACACACAGACATATATAGTTTTCTAATTGTCTATTTATAATTTGGTCTTCCCTAGACTATCAGATCTTCCCAAACAGACAATGAGTTTTTCTTTCATATTAATGTAGTAATAAACTATATAAATAAAAGATGACTATTGGGACTCCCGGTAAAGAAAAAGGCATAGGTAGACAGACACACTTTGACTCCTTGCACAACCTCAAGAATTATAATTAACCTCAAATAACACTCAGAACTTCCAGAAAATCAAACTAGATGGAAGTCTGACAACCCCATCAAATTCCTAAGGCTCTGCTCCATACAACTTAACAGGTGTGCTAATACAGGGAGTCAAAGCATCTTAACCTAATAACACACAAACAAACACAAGGAGGCTGCTAAATTGAGGAGACAAAGAAATTTGGCCCAAATGAAAGAACAGAACAAAATGCCAGAAAAATAAATAAAACAAATTGTTAGCCTATCAGATGAAGAGTTCAAAATACTGGTGATCAAGTTGCTCAGAAAACTCACCGAGTACAGCAATAGCATAAAGGAAGAAATGAAAGTTACTAGTGAAATAAAGTCCACAAGGAACCAACAGTGAAGGGAAGGCAGCTGGATTCAAATCAACAATTTGGAACATAAGGAAGAAATAAACATTCAACCAGAATAGAAGAAGCAAGAATTCAAAAAAATGAGGAGAGTTTAAAACAACTCTGGGACATCTCCAAAAGTGTCAACATCCAAATCACAGATATGCCATAAGGAAAGGAGGAAGAACAAGCTATTGAAAACTTATTTTTAAAAATATGAAAGAAAACTGCCTTAATCTTTCAAAGGAAATAGACCTAGGAGTCCAGGAAACACAGAGAGTCCTGAACAAGTTGGACCCAGAGAGGACCACACCAAGACATATTATAATTAAAATACCAAAGGTTAAAGATAAAGCGAGAATCTTAAAAGCAGCAAAAGAGAAAAGAGTTACCTACAAAGGAGTTCCCATAAGACTATCAGCTGATATCTCAAAAAACCTTTGTAGGCAAGAAGTATTCAAAATGATAAAAAGCAAAACTATTATTTAAAATGGAAGGACAGAAAAAGTGCTTCCCCGACAAAAGTAAAGCTAAAGGAGTTCATCATCACCAAACCATTATTTTTAAAAAAGGAGAACATCAAAACTAGAAATATTAAAATTACAACCAACTCACAACTATCAACAACTGAATCCAAATAAAAAGAAAAAAAAACTAAGCAAACAAGAAGAAGAAGAACAGAATTATAAGTATTAAAATCATTTGGAGGATTATCAGCTGAGAAGGGGAAGGAGGATAGTGAGGGAAATGGTACAGGGATTAAGAAGCATAATTAGTAGGTACAAAATAGACAGGGGGCTGTTAAGAGCAGTATAAGAAATGGAGAAGCCAAAGAATTTGCATTCATGACCCATGGGCATGAACTAAGAGGGGGAATTACTGGAGGGAAGAGGGATACTGGGTGGCAGGGGACAAAAGGAAAAACTGAGACAACTGTAATAGAATATCAATAAAATAATCTTTTAAAAAGATGACTACTATTTTTATCTCCAGTGACCATGATAATGTTGCCACAGTCTCAACACTGAAAAAGTACTTGTTGAATGAATATATTTCAATATATCTCATGGTTTGCAATGCTTTCTCATATGTTAATTATCCAATTTTTTTTATATTAAGCATGTATGGTGAATGTAATCTTGTTTAATAATGATAAACCTAACAGAAAAGTTAAAAAACTTATCCAAAGTCACAAGTGCTACAATTAAAACCAACCAACCACCACCAACAAACAAAAAAGTTAACTCAAATTTATATCTTTGGACTCTTTCAGTGTTACAATTCAGATGACAAGTTGGTTTAGAAACTGCAAGATGGGGATGTACCTCCAATATACCAGGTTTCATGCTCTGAAAAGCTTTACTACATTGAAGTGTAGTATGCCACAGAAATTTTTAACATTCCATTTCAAGTTAAATGGACAGAATAAAGAGTTTTTTTCAATTCAGTAACTGTTTATTGCAGAGCATCCTGGTAATAAATATATACAGTCTTTGCCCTTGAGAGAACTTCAAGTTTAGTAGAAAGTATCAGAGAAAAACACAAATAACTTTAACTCAAGTTAAGAAAGAGAGGCTACAAAGAGTCAATAGTTTATTGAATAAATCTTTACTAAATAATTAATTCTACGTGCCACGCTTGATGGAATGTGCTAGTTACATAAGGATTAGAAAGGGGTTGTCGGCTCCCAAAGGAAGGAGATGGCATCCAGAGGGCTGAATTAAAAAGACTCATTAAGCGGCAGAATCTGAGAAGAAGCTTAAGGAGCTGGTTGACTTTCAAAGGACAAGGTTAAGTAAGGGTGGTTATTCTGGGAAGATATTGAGACATGAGACATTGAACAAAAGCTACAAGGTAGACATCTATAGGGCATGTTTGGAGACAACCAGGTTAATGAGAGTGGTAAGGAAAACAATAGATAAAAAGAATGAAGTGTTAGGACCTTAAATGTTAGCCTAAGGAATTAATTCAAAATGCAAAATGCAAAAACAAAAAGAAACGGGAAGCCATTGACAGTTGTGAGAATGACATTATGGCAGCTGGGATCTGTAACTCTATATCAGGTGTGTGTAGGATTCAGTAAGAAACTCAAGTTTTCAAAGCTAACTATGATAAAGTAGCATCATTTAATTGCACCATTTTATTACAGAAAGAATTTAGGTGATCTAAAGTAAACACATGTTTTTATTTTTCCCCTAAAATAGATAAAACAATTTTAAGAGAGGCCCCACGGGTGAGTTTTCATACTAAACAAAATGCCTTTTAAGGTGAGAGATTGCAACTCAGTACAGTTAAATTAGATTTGCTATTTCTTGGAACTAAACTCCCTTTGGTAGTTGTAGAAAACTTCTACCGCAGATTAGAAAGGAAAAAGAAGAACATGAAGTACACAGCAGTTTTTCATAGTTATTCCAGGTGACATCTAAACTGTTAGAATGCAGACAAAGAAAATGTATATAAATTAGACAAATAAGAGTTTCTTTAGACTTGCCCTTAAAGACCAAGAAGTATATAAAAAGATAATGAACTTGTCTAGAGAGGCTGCTGCTGGATGAGCAAGCCCAGGTATGTTTCAATTCCAAAACAGTCCACAGGAAAATTCTAATAACATTGTATTGCTCTTTTCAAAAGGAGTCATTTTTAGAATAACTGTGTTCCACATATAAGTTAGCCATAATATTTTATGTGTCAGAATTTTATTGGCAGTAAGTATATACTACCAAATATGATTTTAACAATTCACATCCCTATGTGTCTCAGAGACCAAATTCAGTGATTTAACTTGATGTTTTTTTTTTTAATCAAATGAAATAAGAGATATTTGGTATGGTGCTATACAATTGAATCTGGCAGCTATGGTCATTGAATAAATAGTCCTTTAATGATAGATATATTCTACTGAAGAAATTGGCTTTCAAACTATATTGTATTATGTAGCCAAGGAACTCTCTGGATTATTTATTCCAGAAGATGGTCTACAAAAGAAAATTTCCAGTGTCAATTAAATTTTGGAAATTTGCATATCTGTTTCCTTTGAAACTACATATTGCACATCAGTCTATTAAGTCTGATATATTCTGCCTTTAAAAAAACTATTAAACTTTATTAAACACAGTATCTTTCAAGTTTATTGGACTACACATAATCTGTTCAGTTTAATATCTATTCATATTCCATTCTAACTTTAGGAAATATTACCAGAGAATAGAGAAGACAGCATCGCATACCAGGGAAATGTTAATCTTTAATAAAAGATCTGCTCACCACTGACCCTACTTCCCCTCAACAAACTGCTACTGGAGTGCTCAGATTTGACATAGATGTTCATGAGACTTCCATAGTCTTAGTTTTGCCTCAGAAATGAAAAAAAATAATCTGACTAATTTTGTCTCCCCATCTCTGATGCTTCATTCAGTTATTGTTTTCTGTGTCCTGACTCTATGAGTAATCATGATATAGGAGGTCTGTCCCAAAAGTATCAGCTGCACAAACTGTTTTAATTATGGTGACATTGGCTTGATACTTTTGGGACAGACCTGTCCTCTGAACAAATAGTGTAGTGGAAAAAAGAGGCAAAGAGAAAGCCTGATATTTTTTTGCTAAGATATATCACACTGTGGAAACAGAGATCAGAAGCATCCATAATCTCTTGGTGGATTTAGGTAGTCCTGTGAATAGCTAAAATCTGAAGAATGAGTAAGTGAGAGGTTAAAAAGAAAATTCAGGCTAGACCTTGGTGTGGTAGTTCATTCCATCCGTATAACATGGGCCCCAAGGGAAAATCATTTCCTTATTGTTGTATTGTCCTTCTCGGGAAAGCTTGGAAACCCTACCTAAACCCCAATATCTGTAGGATAATCCAAAGGTGAGGGGAGGTGGCTGTCCCCTTCAGAAGCCTGACCTTCTGTTTTTTTATTAGGTAGCTGTTATTACTTCAACATAAGGGGCTGAGGGCAGACACTTCCCTCCTCCCCATGATGCAAATTCAGAGCTACAAAGGGCAACAGCTAACTTACAGCTCTTCCTCCAGTGCTTCCTCTGCAGTTCTAGCCAATGCTAGAGACATTCCTTTCTGCAGCATCTGACTCTGTGACTGCAACCATGTCAAAGCCAGAAACACTACCTCACTGAGACAGAATATAGCTATTTGAAGTATGTTCACAAAATATGAGCTATGTTAGGATGCTGATGGCGAGGCATATGTGGATCTGTTAACTTCTTGTCAAAACACTGATTGGTCCTTGTGGAGACAGTCCACTGGACTGTTAAATCAATGTGTATGTCACATACAAGCCAAAACAAAGAGTTTCTAAAATTGAAAATGCCAGCATTATTCACATAAACTCTAAAATACTAAATTGGCAACATTCTGATAGAATGAAGATTAAAATGTTTTAAAAATGAAAAACTGGAAGATGCTATTGCAGGCAATGTTTCTGTGGTTTCTAAAAGCAAACATTCACAGGAGAAGGAGAATAATTCATCATCCTGACCAGACCACTCCCACTCTTTAAAAATGGTGCAGTTATTATGTTATGCTTCATAAAAAGTAAATTATCTCCAATTACTGTAAATTCATAGTAGCAGTAAAATGCTTATGTAGAACAATACACTCCCTGTGGTCATCTTGAAATGTATTACAATGTTATAAAATTATAACTCTGAAAGGGTTTCAAAAACATGTCTAACTCATTTTTCTTGCCCCTAGGCATGATGGAGTTGGAAATCATTCCACAAAAATAACTATCTAAAGAGAAGATACAACAATTATTCTTGTTAGCTATAGGGTTTGATTACATTTATATAGAGACAAAACTTTTCCCCATATGGCACATTTCTTAATGTTTCCTTATGTTCCTATTCAATGAAATTCCCAAAAATATATATTATGACTTTACTCCATGAACTTTTTAAAAACCCTTTCACTTATTTGCCTTGATATTTCTATTTTTGTCTAAGAGATAGCACTTCCTAGACAAAATTATAATCACCTCTAGTTGAAATACCAAAAAAAAAAAAATAATGTTTTAAAGTGGTAGGATAATAACCTAGCCTCTGCACATGAACATTCTGCTCTTCCCACAGAAATCTAGAAATAAAGCTAGCATGGCTTCTTCCTTGACATAAAAGTAATATTCTTAAGTTCTAAGGACACATTTTTGTTGGTAATCTGACACATTCCAGATATCCTCTACCAAGTTTTCACACACACCTCTGCTCTTCTTTTATTACCAAGTGTGCCATCTAGGCTCCCTTCCAAATCCTTCCCTTCCATCACTTAGGGCTGTGTTGAGGAATTCTAGAACAATTCTAACATCACACACTAGTTTGTCAACCAACTAGTTCCTAAAAGTTTCTCTCTTTCCCACACTCTGAGAGCCAGAGGAAAGGGCTAGAGGTCAAAGACATGAAAAGGATAGTATACGTCTGAAATTTTAAAAGGTCTGTTTGACATAGTTCTGTCCCTAACTAGCTAGATGGCTTTGGAAATGTCATTTATCATCTCTGCTTTCAGGTCCCTTGTCATTTAAATGGTATAATGATGTCTACCTCATAAAAAGCAAAAAGAGTTAAGTAATTTATAGAAAACAAATACTATCTAGCCAGATTTCTCCTCTGACCATGTTTGAAGTTACTGTTTCTATTATTGTTGATGTTCTTCTTGTTAGTAATATTGCTATTTTTATTGGGAATGCCAAAGTATGGAAGCCCTGGAAGCCCAATGAAGAGGTTTAGTATTAATATTAGTATCCCCTGGGAGAAGTGTGGGAATTTTATGCTGACAGGGATGTACCCAATGTTTAATAGAGTCTAAGTGACATGACTACTAAGACAAAGTATTTCTTTTATGGGAAGATGAGGTACTGACGTAGGATGCACACAAAATCTCTGATAAAGCAAGAAACCGTCTTATTAGTGCCCCACTTTATAGATGAGGAGCAGAAAGCTTCCAGCATTATTGTTAAATTCCCAGCCTCACGGAGCTAGGATATGTGAGTCCAGAGTCTATGCTTTATCCACTTCTACCACTCTCTACCCTCTGCTTTTAGGATAGCTGCCTTCCCATGTTCTTTACCAACCAGTCAACTCCTATGCATTGCCTGTTTTGAATTCCCCTTTCATACTACACTCACTTATTATAGTATAGTTATTGTATTCTGTCTCTTTCTACTAAATTGTAAGTGGTAGGAGGCCAGAGAGAATGTTTTATTCATTTTCTATCTCAAGGCCTTACTCATTCCAAGCATTTTCTATACATCTCCTAAGGGCTGAGCAGTGCAGTGAGGAGGGCAGTCTGAGTTCCAGCTGGACTTCTCAGGAATCCACAAGCACCTCTGCAAATGGGGAAGCTTCCATGCAGAAATCAGTGAAGGATTAAGATTAATGAGGAAGCCAGAGTACCAAATGTAAAGCCTCTCTGATCCAGACTAAGAATAACTTTTTGAGCTCAGGAGTTGCTCCTCGAAAGTTCTGTCATTAGAGAGATTAATCTACTGCAGCAATTTTCAACCAGTGTGCCACAAGGATTTTTAAAATATGCCATACCAACTAATTAGTCAGGGGTACTGGCCTCTTTATGTTAGAATATCAATTAAAACAATGGCAACAGCCACACACAGTCATCCAGTGTGACCGAATCAAAATTATATCTATTTTGCCAGATTAGCAAAAGATGGAGTGTCCAGTAAAATTCATTGGCTAATTAAATCCCCTCTTCACTCAGTTTTAGCATAATTAAAATATAAAATTCTGTTTACATTTTTTTGGTGCCCTGATATATATTGAGAAATCCCATTTTGGAGAGGGTTTTCCCTTCACTTTTTTCTGCTTTAATATCATGTAGTCATTATCCATGTGGGCCCACAGTGCTCCATGTGAAGTTTGCCAACTGCTGCTCTGCACATTCCCTCAGCCAATTTATTTCAATTTCCGAAGGAGCAGCCCGCTCCACAGTGGATGACTGCTGACTGCAGTTCCACACCATCACTCTTTGGGGGCAAATGCACATCAAGCAAAAAGCTTTCACACGAGCATGGATGTGATCAGTCCCCTGGTGGCAGCAGCTCCAGGCCCAGCTTCTAGCTCAAGAATGGATTTTAATGTTTAAAAAAAAAAAAAAAAAAAACACCTAGAGAAAATGTAAGGAAAAAGAAATAGGTTTGCCAGAGACCTTCAAACCAGTCATTATCCCAGGTAAGAGTTAGGTCTTGTTTTTAACATAGTTGATGGTGGCCAGATAGCATAAATGCCTATGTTTACTTTTAGATAAAAAATTATAGAATTCTTAAAGTAACAGCTTAAAAGTCCCATGGTTAGGGAGTAAAAAGGTTTATGGAATATTCCTCAAAAGGCTATCATCAATTCAAAATAGCTAGTACGAAAAGGTCGCTAGTTCAATTCCCAGCCAGGGCACATAACCAGGTTGCAAGCCAGGTCTCCAGCCAGGTCCGTAGCTGGAGGCAGGTGAAAGGCAACCTTACATTGATGTCTCTCTCCCTCTCTGCCTCTCTCCCTTCTACTCTCTCTAAAAATAATTTTTTTAATCTTTATTTTTTAAATAAATAAATAAAATAGCCAGTATGTATTAACTAAGTAAGTTTGTACCGAGCTACACAGAGGATAGAAAATCGGTAGCATGGAGCCCATAAGGTGTCCCTTTGTCCATCTGTCCTCCCTGATCTTGTCTCTTATTTTCTCCATTTGCTCATCACAACACGTAAGTTGATCTTTCACAGAAATGACCCAGCCTGTTATTTGACAAGATCCTTTATTCTCGAATGACGTTATCAACATGCAATTTTCATGTGCTGCTACTGGTGCAAAAACAAATGGCGTGCTGCATTTCTTCTCTTTAAAATGATAATCAAGTTTATCACCTTCACTAGGCAAATAAGCAAGGAGCACTAGTAAAGAACAGGAAGGAAAAAGAGTAGTCAGTGAACTTCAAAGTTGAGTCAAACACTATACATGTGTTATCTCCACTAAGCTGCACAGCACAGAAATGAAGTAGTTATTATCTGAGTTTCAGGGGTATTAAGTAATTTACCAAATGCATCCTGCTGGCTCTTTAAATAGCGTAACTCCACAGGCATCCGTCCGGAGCATTCTGTTTTCCTATGGCACAAAATTTCCCTGGGTGATCTCATTTTGTTGTATGGTTTCAATTGCTATCTATATACTTTGATCACTCCTAAGCCCATTATTTCCCACTGTAACTTTTCTCCTAAACCTCAGACCCATATACCCAACTGCCTACTACATAGCTCCTCTTCCTTGTCCCTAGTCACTCCCTCCTCCACGTATCCATTATTGATATCCTTGTTCTCCCTAATCTGTCTTCTGTATTCTTTAGTGTTTGCTGGTACCACCATCCAGCCAGCATAGGTGAGGACTGGTCATCTTACTACCTCTGATATCTCCTTATAAATGTTACCTCCTGAATATCATGTTAGCTCAACTAGAGAATCCATGTCTGTCCTCTCTAGTCTCACTAACCTCGCCTTATTATGTCTGTTACCATCGCTTGCCAGGACTCCTAACACCTTCTCCTGCCTTTCATTTTCACACTCTCAACACTGCTTGAGAAATCTATATAAATAATGCAAATATGCCATTTCCATTTTTAAAATGTCTCTCCATTTCTTGCAGGAAACAGGCTGAGGCCCCTAAGAAGATCTTCCTTGTTATGGTTTATACTTTTTTCCTTAAAGCTTCATCCTCTTCAACCTTAACCTTTACTTTACTCTCCAGAAACACCAATTCCTTACATTTTTTTCTCACATGATTTTTCTCTGGTCATAATATTCCTTTGACCTATAAGTTCATTCTTTTCTACACCCTCAGGTTTTTCTAGCTGACTCCACTTTACTCTTCAAGATAGAGTAAATTCCACAATAACCAGGTATCCCTCTCTAACACAGTCTTACAGAAATCAGAATGATGGATTTATATTTCAAAGTAATCAACTGAGTGTTTACAGAGTTGACTTGACATCGTTAGTGTTTAGAGAGCAGCAACTTGTGCTTGCAAATGAACTTGAAAAGCCTAAAACTTACTGAAACAAAGACAATCACTTTAAATAATTTCAGAAGATTCCTTTATTTCCTGAATTAACTTGTAAGATCTTTTTTTCTAAGCTAACTTACTTAAATAGCTTTATCCTCCCCTTGAGTACAGACAGAAACTAATTAGGCATCCTCCAAGGCACAGATGGGGAAAATATCATCTTCTCTCCTCTTTTCTTAATCCCTAGTATAACCAGATGTAGTGAAAATCCCAGCTGCCTCTTAAAGGCCTTCTGGGGAGCAGTAGGATCCAAGAGACTGGACCAGCCAACCAAGCTTAACATTGGTATCCAAAGCTCCCCCCAGGAGCAATGAATTCCACTCCCCATTCTACTGCTTATGGGAAATACCACCACACAAAGAAGCCAGCCCATGCTTAGGGGAGAAAGACATTTACCCAGTCAGAATGTCCTTGTGTTTAACGTGGTGATGTAAACCCAGTCAATTCAGAAAAGCAAAACAATTAATTTACATACTTTTTAATGCATATTGCGAACTTTGAGAGAGAGAGAGAGAGAGAGAGGAGCTTACAACAGCTTTATGGTGCCTAAGTTTCTTGGCTTTCCATTCAGCAGTCACCGTTTTATAGTCACAGTATCTAACTTGTCCAAAAGAACCTATCAGTAAAGGTGAGCTTACATGATGTACAATTATGTATAGTATTTCTAAGACACTTTGTCCCTCCACATAAATTAGCGGAGTGAAAAAATGGACTCTGTATGAAAAATTTATCAAAAATTATGTTTCCTGTGATTAAATATGTGATTAAATTCTAAGATAATTTCATAATCGGTTCATTTGTACAGCTTGGATGTAGGTAGTAGAGTCTTTATCTGAGCCAGATCCCTTGCTTTGCAGTGGAGAACCGAGTGTGTGGAGCCATTCAGTGATTCACTAATGATTGCATGGGCAATGTCAGCTTTGACTCCCAGTCCCATGTAGTGGTAGGAAGTTCTACTACACCTTGAAAACCTCCCCCTTTTTAAAAAAGTAAGTTATTTACAAAATTGAGCTACTATTCAGAACAGTGAGCTAAAGTGTTTCAAACCAAACTAATCATCTATCTGTAGTCACAAATTATCCTTTATTGAATAATGGCACCTTGGTTCATTTGTCACATTGGCTTCCATTCTGTGCCCCATGGTTGAGTTCTGTTTCTCTCCCTTGAAATTATTCCTAGCTTGTCTTTTTCTTCCCTTCTTCTCTGGCAAACCCATTTCCCAAGCATGAAGATCCCAGAGTTTATGTTCACATTGCCTCTTGCCCTACCCAATTCCCAGAATATGGGGACTGAGTTGAGCTACTCAGAGACAGAGGTTTAAAGCCACTTCTTTGCCAAGCATTTCTGAACTTGACATGTGAACAGTTACAGTCTGTAGCAGCAGGCAGCCTCCTACATTAATTGAAAGTGAAAGCTTTCTTTGTCTTTTGGATTTCCCTAATATCTTAGAATAATCTGTAATAAAATGTAGAGTACACTTTCAGGTGGCACCAAATAGACCTAAAAGGAAAGATAGACTACTATTGATATTGGGAACCTACCATTGATTTTAGGAGCAGGGTTTCTGTAATGGTGCATTCAATTTTACTCTTTCATCCCTTCCCAATTCAGGGCTCATTAGCTAGAGAATCACCACCCCTCACCTCTACCAACACCCACCCATGCCCTTCCCTAGCTATAGCTATTTAAAGGCAGGTGTAAGGTCAGGTTAGTGATACTTATAGGCAGTGAGCCTGCTTACCTTGTATAGTGAAGCAACTGAGATGCAACTAGAAAAATTTTATGTTTAATTGGCTGCTTTAAAAAAAATAATTTCTGGAGTCCAAGTAGTGTTATAATGCCCCAAGGATGGACCTTCTACACAGGAAAACCTTACTTTTACTTGATTATCAATAATTTGTCAAGGTATTGGATAGTATACAATGTAGTAGTAGGTGCCATTCATATCAAGTAGCATTTATCAAATTCTTAACAAGCCACACATACAAAAATGAGAAGTCCTGCTCCCCTTGGTTAAAGGAAAGTAAAAAGCTGCAGTTAAGCACACATTTTAATAAAATCACTCCCCTTCTTCAGCACTTTTCAGCACTTTCTGAATTAGGTATCTTCCATCATCTTTCCCAGAAAGATTTATGAGGGCCTTCAAATTACAGAACTATAGTACAAGTTTTAAGCACACTCTCTTTTTTCAAGCTCATCATCACTCACATCATTAGATATGAAAGACTGTATAAATCATATGAAATTCTTTGAAAAAGGTGTAACAGATTCATACCCCAAATAAGTATGTGAATTTTCAACTAGTTATTAAAATTGTTCTATAAATTGAGCTATTATTGAACTTGACTGTATCTAATTCAGATTCCAACTGTGATAAGAAAAGCAAATTTTTCTGGTCATGTAAGTTTCATTCATTTTATTGCCTAAGCTTGAATAAGAGATATGAAAATATTTAAAGCATAATGATACTTAATGCAATAGTTTATTTCGGTCATATTGCTTACACCTCAAAGTTATAATTCTAACTAGTAATCCAATTTGCACTATATTTTTAATAAATGATACCTTCTAAATAAGATGGTCATTAACATCCATCATTTTTAAAAGCATTTTGACTGAAAATGAAGAATTATGTCAAGAGGAGAGCCTGGTTTTCCAAAAGAGACTGTACCCTTCTTTATGGAGACAAGTTCTATAGCCATCCGTGGAACTGCGTGTGTTATTCAGCTGTGCTAGAAAGAAAGAAATATCTTTCAAAAGCTCCCAATCATTTGGCCACTTAATCTGCATGTTTCTAATAGGCTTTAATACCAAGCAAGACAGAAGTTTGTGGATTCCTAGGCAAAACTTACCTTAGGTTTCCATTTATCAAAGTCTTATATTGGCTGCCTCGGCATTGCAGTTCTGGTCTTCAGGGTCAATCCTTTGGCCCACTCCTTGTTTCTAAAGGCCTCTATGCCAAAGCACTGTGTGTACGTGTATGAGTGTGTGTGTATGGGCATATGGGCATGTGGGCATAGGGAGTAGTTGCAGAAACAAAATAGGCAAGGACAAGGGTCCCATCAACAAATTTGTAGAACTGATTTTCAGGTTCTTTAGCTATCACTTCGGAAATCATGAAGGAAGAGAATTTTAGTGAAAACAAAATAGGTAATTACATTACAAATAACACCTCATGTTTATTTCATTGGATTTTCTCGATCAGTGATTTTCAACCAGTGTGCTGCAAAAGTTTGAAAACATGCAGTACCTACTTAGTCAGGGACAATGACCTCTTTTCCCTTAATGGTCAAAATAAAAAATGACAGCAGCCAACACAACTATAATCATCTGGTGTGAATTAATCAAAATTATACCTGTTCTTTCATCAAATCGGCAAAAAATACATTTTTGAGTGTACTGAAGAATTTTAGTTATTAGTCTATGTGTGCCATAAGATACAAAAGGTTGAAAATTGCTGCTCTAGACACAGACATACCTTGAAGATAATGAGGGTTCAGTCCCAGACTTCCACTGTAAAGTGAGTATTATGGTAAAGTGAGTCCTAGTGGAGTATCTTGCCTTCAACTTGTAAAACAATTCAGCACCTGTGAAATACAATAAAGCATAGCACAATTAAATGAGGTATGCCTGTATTAACATCATTCCATTCTACAGATAAGAAAACTGAGGCTCATAGGGATCGAGTGACTTATTCATGGCTGTGCTTACTTACAATTATAGCACTGAGTTATTATATCGTAAACATTTTATTTACTGACACTTTAAAAACATGTCTACTGCATAAATCCAGCTCTTTTGTGCATATACTTTTTTCCCTCTGGCTAAAATAAAACTGAAGCTCTTTACATTTCCTTAATTGCCAGCAGGTGCCTAAAGGTTTAGCTTTCCATTTATGGTGTCAGAATTCAATGAGCTCAATTTAATGATTCCTGGGATACCTGAAACAAATAAACAGGAATGCTTTTTAAACATTACCAAAATAAGTTTTCTTTAATTTTTTGACCAGTAACAACAAAAAAAATGGAGGGAAAAACTCCAGAATAGCTTTCCTCTTCCATGTAAGTGGAGACTAATTAAGCACTCTTTCAGGAACAATGGGAGAAATACTGTTCCCTCCCATTTGTTTTGTTTCTCTTGTCATATTTTTTAGCTTACATTTACCAAGCACATAGTATGTGTCTGACACTGTAACCAGAACTATATCTATGTAGTCAATGCTTGTCACAACTCCATAAGGTTTTCATGAACTAAGTCAAATTGTCAGGATTCATTCTCTAAAGCCCTATCTCTAATTCACACGTTGACTCTGTCCTAAATATAGCTGAAAGTATATTGCCTTTCATAGTTATGTCACCTGCCTTAAGGAAGAATTCTGTAACACCATTACATAATAGAAATGGCATAGACACTCAATGTTGGAATACTCTTTGCAATTTTTCTTTTACGTGATCTTGGAGACAATACCCAACCTGTTCTCAGTACTTCCATTCTCTCATCTGAGAAAAGATACCAAACCTAAGAGATTATCATAAATAATTTAGATAACTTATAAATAACCTGAAAATAAGAGGAGTAATAAAATAATATTGTTTTCCTCAGCACCATCACCCTCATCTTTATTAGATGGTACATTCTCAGATTTGGAGGGTGGGGAACATGAGTATGACTACAAAATGTGAATTCTTGATGTAGTAGTTGTATATATTGTATATATACATCTATGTATTATTGTCATTTTATATTTATGACTAGAAAATTATATTCCTACTTTTTAAAATTATCAATCAAATGTCCATCCCATAAAGGTTTGAAAAATTAATTATGGAGCCATCTGAATGAGAAGGTGAAGAAAAATGATTAGAGGTTACTCCAGGGAAGAAAGGAGGAAAAAAAGAGATCACTAAGAGGAAAAAGGAAATACATGCTAGGGGTTTCTTCTCCACTCTCTTGTGTGATTCTTTTCCCCAGGGAATATAACATTCAACTTTCATACTTGGTTCTTGTTATTTCTGGTGAGTAATAATTATTCCTTCATTGCTGCATGTCTTAGGGCTTAGCAGATCTCTGTCTCAGAAAGTTAAACCACAGAACCCTCAAGAACAATGGATAGAATCTATTAAAAACTGCCTAAGTATCAATTTAATTTTTCTTCCTAGCTCATGACTGCATTTTTTTCTTTGGCAGACGTAAAGTAACAAACATGTTTAGAGTTCTTGGCTTATTTAGGCAATATTTAAAATATGAAAATGTATATTATTTTCTCAATGGCTAACTAGGTGTGTCTCATTCCTAAGTGAGGGACAGTCATTCTTCCTGGCACAGGATGCCTCTAGGGTCCTGTGGTCTCTAATCAAGGTCCAGGGTTCTTACCCTCATTAGAATATAAGCTCCAGAATACCAGAGACTTTCTTTTGTTTCTACTGTATGGCAGGAATGAGGAGTCAGTAATTATTTGTTAAATGAATGTGAGTTGAAGAACTAGATCTTTTAGAAAAGCAAAGCCCTGATTACTCAGAAACTGGCAAAAATTACAATCAGCACAGTTGAAATGAACAGGTTGTGTGTGTGTTGTTTGTTTGTTAATCCTGTATGTATGTGTGTTTGTGTGGAAAGAGAGAAAGGAGGGGAGTGGCAGTGGGAGGGGAAATAGAGAGACTATAGCAATATTAAAAATGTTTTATAATATTCTAGAATTGTCACTTAAGTAACTCCTATGTAACACTTAGGAGAAATTTGTTAAGATTCATCAGGAATCCCTGGGTATGCAGTCATAGCCACCGAAGAAGAATTTTTATGATCTGGAAAAGATTCTTTTCCAAAAATTGAGGTTTTTTTCCTCAGTGAGCTATAATTAGGTGACTACAAATTTTATGCACTAAAGAGACATTTTTCAGAGTTAAAGGTGTGGAAACTAACAGATTCTAGTTGGTCTCTCCTGGGCTTTACCATGGACAAATTGGAACACTCTAGGGGTGACAGCTATTGCCTGTGTCACTTGTCATCACCTCATTTGTATCACCTGCCATCTCTAACAGAGACTCCTCATCACGGTGCTCTGACAGTTCTTAAATGTCACATTTCTGCACATCTTGTTTGTGTGGCAAACAGTTTTGGAAGCTACAATCTAGAGCCAGAGGTAGGCTTTTTGCTTACAATCCATTATAAAATATTTATGTTTTCAAAGCTTAGAATTCCTCACCTATGGCACAAACCCACTGTGTGTGCTTACATTATGCAGCCAAGGTCATGTGACATAACCTTCGTGGGACCTGGGGTATTGAGGGGAAACGTAGCACAAGTGTAAAACTCATGCTCTTTCTGTACCATGAATAAAAATCCTTTATCTTTGAGCCAGAAGCCTTACATCTTCTGCCAGCCTCCATGAATTTATAGCAAGCTAACTTTTTAACTTGTAAGTAAGGGAAAATATTAAGGCCTCTTCATGGCTCTTAACATGCACGCATAGGGCAGGGGCAAAATTAATAACTATAGTGATAATGATATTTAATCCAGCTAAGTCCTAGAAAGCACACTGGACTGGAGTCTAGAGATAAATTGTATTTCCACTGGATGCCAACATTTTGAGTGACCCTAAGCAAATTACTTCAAAAATTACTCTGCTCCTCAATTTTCTCATCCATAAACTAGTCAGAGAAAGCAGGTAGACTTCTGATTCTACATTTTTTGGATTTGTGACTTTCAGTATGTCTCCTGATCCTGTCTCTCTGCGTGTGGTAACTTAATAATCACAGAGTACTAAAAGTGTAGAAGCTCTTTAGAGATGACCTACTCTAGAGATATAGTTAACTATGTTCTGATGAATTCCAACATTCTTCAAAGAAGATTTGATGACTCCAAAGTGCTTGACTGATTGAATTTTCACATAAATCTTAACATAAGGTTTCATATTTTTAAACCCAAACAATAATATGGACATGCAAATTTGTTATAAGCCAAATGCTGACAGAAAGGAGACCAGCAATAAGCTAACATTATCTTCATTGACCTTAGAAAATGCAAATGCCATGCAAATCAATTTCTAAAGTAAACCTACACTGATAAAATATTTCTCTCAATTCTTATTTATAAGGGGAGTTAAAAGCAACAAATCACTTTGAAAGGCTAACTGTATCAATCAGAAATATGAAACACTGATGTATTGCATGACCACTAATCTGATAAAGGGAATATAATGAATGGGAGTAAAGAAAAGAAACTAGAATAAGGAAGCTAAGTATATGTGTATGGAGTTATAATTTAGTTGAAGGTTATTTTTCCTTTTGAGTTGAGGACCCCACTTTGTTTCTTTTAAGGTCAGGTAGGTAGTTGAATGTTGCAATAACTTGGAGTGGTTTTGACTCTATTAGAAAATATAATAGGTTTCCTTTTGTTTCTAGCATGGGTATATCCCCATGAGTGAGATGATGGACCCACACTTGGGAAGAACCAGCCAGCGTGGGACAGAGACAGAAGTAAAGGCAGTGTGGGAAAAGAAATACCAAATTCAATGGCTGATTTCTGTACAGAAAGATTATTTTTGCATCTCAGTGATTGCAAAAATGATGGCAACTTTGACAGAAGTAGGAAAGTTGTTTTGAAAGAAAAAATCATGAGCACAATTTTTGAAACTTGAAGTTTGAAGGGACAGTAGGCCATCTGGTATAAATCCCCAATGAGTGGACCAGAGCTGAGGACAGAGTCCTAGCTAAAATTATGGATTTTGTAGTCATCCACATCAATAGATTGCAGGCTTCAGATATCACAGATTATCTGTTGTTCTTGAATCTGGAAGTGCCAGTCATGCTGGCAATTTTCTACCATTCTTTCCAATAAAAAGTCCACATTCTGATTTCACTGTGACTCAGTAAATTGCCTCAAATCTCATACAACATTTTCTTTGTTGCAAGTGAGAAAGCCAAATCTACCTCCACTTCAAATATAAGTTTAAAAACAGTGATATATATATATCTATATAATTACATCTTCCTTCACCTGAGTAATATGAAATTGTGAGTTAACTAACAATAAATTGTTTTCACCAATCAATGCAAATAATTCAGGTTGACAAAGGCATATATGAATTGCTATAAAAGGAGACTTGAGATTTCTGTTTGGTTGTGGGATATATAGCATAATCAAAATGACAAGGTAAATGCTGGGGAACACTTTTCTGAATGTTAGGAAAGTTGGGTATTCAGCAGAAGCTAAATGAAAATGTCAGGGTCATGGTGAAGATTTCACACACTCTCACGATTGGAACATAGCAAGGTTTGATCATAACTTCATGAAAAGTTGGAAATTGAACTTTAAAAGGTCCACTATATTAGAATACACTAGAATGCTTCTTTATTTCACATTCCAAAAATTTTAATATGCACTTTTTAATAGTATGTTATTTGGTTAATGTAATATATGGATCACACATTGCATATCACCTCTTGAATCAGCAGATGTATACAATATCATTCAAAGCTTCTTTCAGATACTCATAAATTAGTGACAAGGGTTCTATGAGTTATCTACCACAAGTATGGGCATTATGGAAGTTTAAGACAGAAAAATTGCAGTCTATTGGGGAGGCAAGATTGTACATTTATCAAATAATATTCAAATAATTCAATGTTTTCATTCTGTGATAAGGAGGAAAAAAAGTTGGGCGAAAAACCTACTTAGTTGACATGAGCATCTTGTTTTTGAATGAAAAAGGCACTCATGGGCCATTATCCTGTCCAATGTGATACCTTTACTTTGAGGGCCACAGGAGATGAGTTGGTGGTGGTCACTAGATGTGTATCCTCTTGGTAAAAGTAGAAGGATTGAGGGATTCAGGTGTCCTTTGACATGGTTAAGGTTCTATACAAATGAGATCCTAGCAAGAGTCATTAAAATGAACTGTTAATTAAAAGCTTTGATATCTGAGCTGGGGAGAACAAATCAAAGTGGCAAGCCTTCACAACAAATCATGTCACTACCCAAATGCCCAAAAGGGTAGCCTGAGACAACAGTGCCTAGAAATTTCCTGAATGCTTGAAAGGAGTTGGGTGGAGTTTAGCTTAGTATCGAAAATATGTCTATGTTTAGAATACATTGTGAGTCTTTAAATTCAACATTTAGCCCTGGCTGATATGGCTCAGTGGGCTGGCCTCAGCTGGTGAACCCAAAGGTCACTGGTTCGATTCCTAGTCATGGTATATAACCAGGCTGCAAGTCAGGTCTCCAGCCAGGACCATAGCTGGGGGCAGGTGAAAGGCAACCATACATTGATGCTTCTGTCCCTTTCTTCCTCTCTCCCTGCCCTTCTCTCTGAAAATAATAATAAATAAAATCTTTTTAAAAATTCAACATTTAGACAATCATTTAATTTTTCATTATAAAAATAAATGTTGTGTTGAATGCAGGGGGAAGGGAGTGTAAGGGGACTAAATGGTAATGGAAAAATTCAGTAAAAAATTCAAAATAAATAACTAAAAAAATAAGTGTACCATTTTAGCTAGTAGACATCCTTTCAGCTTTATCTATTAAGCTCCTATTGACACCCAGACATCTGCTAACTGCATTGTCTCAGTTAAACCTAATACAATACTTTGAAGTTGGTACTTTATCCTATTTTACAAAAATTAAAATAAAAAACAAAAAGACATGGAGAAGTTAAGTAACTTGTCAAGATTCATCAGCTCACAAGAAGTGAGAACTGAACTGAACATGCTGAACCTGAAGTCATCTTGCTTTCCCCACCCTGTATTGTATTGTATAACCTTAACCAGCAGGAAACTGTATGTAGTACATAGGAATGTTCTGGGGAAGTTGGTTCCTGACTGCAGACTGACTTCTAGTTTCCAAATAATTTTATACCAGGCATTACTATTATGCTATTTTCCATAGCTATTCATCAGATATAAAACCCTAAAATGACAATTATTACTGAAGTTGGCTAGTGTATCTCTGTAATTTTCCTTTTTAATATTTTATCTAATGCACATTTTTTTGCTTAGACATTTCTTCCTGTCCAATAATTTACTGCTTTTTGTTAAACCAAGAGAAAAAAACTAATTTATTCAATGATGTTATTATAGGTAAATAGTAAATCTTTTGTAGTTAGAGATCTTTTGCAGTTTTTTGTGTTTTTCATTCATTATAATGGCAACTGATCAATCAATTTTAAATATGGGCTCCTTCTGTATATTAAGATTGATTTTCCTTTCCATTTTTAATTCTGCAGATTTTATTTATCTGAGAAGCAAGAAGAATGATCAATTATTTTCATTCTACGTATGCAAGTTATGGGTAGTCATGTCTGTATGTCAGATCAAATATTTTTTCTAAAATATTATTACTTTATATCCAAAAACATCAATAACAATAGTTAGGTCTATCATTTCTTGAATGACTGATATGTTTCAGGTATTGTACCTGGAACAGTTTTGTACTTGGCACTTTATATTCATTATATCATTATTATTCATAACCATCCCATAAAAATGCTATCTTTACCCGCCATTATATAAAAGCAGTATGGCTCAGAGAAGTTAAATAACTCTCCCAACTCATAAATTAGAAGCGACAAAAGCTGTTTCCGAAACCAAGATTGCCTGTCTCCTTACACTAAATTTTTACCCTATCATCATGCTGCCTCCAAGGTACTGTTGAAGGTGTTGAAATTTAAACTCGCAGTGTAAAATTAAGGTCTTGAGCTCATTTAATTTTTGGTTTGTACTTCATCAACATTTAACACATGTTCTTTGATCTTAGGTCACTAAAATTAAACTTAGTGACAGTTCTACATTTTGTTTCTTTGGATATTTAGTATATTATCACCCTTGTGTTAGCATTGCTCACCTTTCCCAGCACTGGTATTTTATATATATTATACTGCTTTTGTATTGACTGTGGATATTTCTGTCTTTATCTCTGCACAAATCTCTGCTGACATGTTGTTAGCAGATATTTAATTCTACTCTACAAGCAGTCATGCATAAAAATATAATCTTAGGTATTCATGTCCTTTCTTAAGCCCCAACACATACTGACTTAACCATTATGACATTCATAGATATTTATTTCATCGTGACCAGAAGAGCAGCATAAATAATTAATATTGATTTTCCCAATCCTGCTCCTATGCCATATGGCTTTCATGAGTTTTGATTGATAGAGAAATATTTTATCTCTGAAGCTCTCTGACATTTAAATGTTTAGTTTCCATTTCACAGTGCACTAAATATTACTGGGGTACACAGAAAGAACTGCTGAAAAAGCAGGAATATAAACTACGAACTTGAGAAATCAACTGAAACCAAAACATCTATAAGATTTTGAAAAGATAGCACTAGAAACTTAAATTCTCAGCATCAACTTTATATTTTCAATCTCAATGAGTGTATGATATTTTATTTCCCAAATGCAGTAACACCAATAACTAGTTATCTATTAGTATTAATGACCATCCTTTCTTTACAAGCAGCTCACTCTCTGATTTCCATTCAGCTCCTTCTTTTGACCCTAGCTCTGCAACTTGGGACACATCGATGAACCTCCCCAAGCTTCATGTTTTTGGCATATACATAAGCAACTATATATTAGGTACTATATATCAGCAAATATCTTTTATACATCTAAATATGTATAAAGCAAACAATGTCTGCTATACATGTAGTAGTCTCTCAACAGGTGTAAGTTCCCTCCTTTTCCTTTTCATATATATCACAGACTAAGTACATCTCTGTTAAATATATTACATTTTATCACATACTATTCAGTGTATACTACATATCATAAAGTATAATGTAATGTATAAGTATACATTGACTTCATTGAATACTTGATCACCTCTGTATTACATGCTATGTACATATGTATTAAATACACTATACTTTGCAAGGCTTTTCCTTAGGATGGGACCAGTATGAGGCAAGTGCCCAAGATTTAAGATTTGGGGACCAAGAAAACCCCTCAATAGTTAAATAAATGTTTTAATGCAATGTTTTAAACATCAGAATTCATCCAATATCCCATGATGAACAAAATATAAAATATTTTTAAAAGGCACGATCTGTATTACTGGGTTTCCCTCCCCCCAGGCTGAGATGGCTCTTCCCCACCGTGATTACAGCAGAATTACATAAGTGTGCTTCACAGCTTGTAGCCTCTGCAGAAACAATATTCAGTATGCTTGCATCCTGAGTCCTGGGCCCCTTGACTGAAGTCGCTCACATACTCATCCTCTTTTCCCAGTCTGAGGCTGAAAGGTTTAAGGCTTGAAACTGAAGGTAGGAATAAAGGCTGAAGTGAGAGCTAAGAACTGAGAAGGTAGCAAGTGGGCAAGCCACAGAGCTCTGGTGACGAGAGAGCTCCAGTATTAGAACTGGCCAAAGTTGAAAGGCCACAAACACTGGCTCTTCGCCCATTATACTTCAATTTCCTCATCCAAGATTTATTTCTGGCCATGACAACGAATATCCAGGTTTTTGTAATGATTTTATAATACAAAACACAAAATAAATTTCTAGTTCATCTTAGGTCTATGAGTATAACATATACATAATCAAATATATATGTTATATATCAGCAACTAATGTGTATATTGAATATATATTATATATTATATTTTAAATGATAGCTGGCATATAAGCTCTCAGTAGTTATTTTTCTTTCTATTGGACTTGGAATAAAGGCCCTGACAATCTAAGTACTTAGCATATATAGGTATGGAATTGATTTTAATAGTGCAATTGAAAAATTGGAATTACATTCGCTTTTGATAATATTTTTCTATTTCATGTTGTCCCTATTCCCAAATATTTAAATAAAGCCTCTATTAAAAGCCAATTGTAGAGCAAGTTAGAATGTTTGATGTTACTTGGTTTTGATCGGTTTCTCACTGAGGCAGGACACACTGCCCTCTTCAGTTACCCCAGGAGCAAGAGTTGGATCAGCAGCAGGTTGACCCAGTAAACAGAATGCCAGTCACTGGAGCAGAAGGAGTGGGTGACTGGGCATCAGGTACCAAATTATGCCCAAAACTGATCTGCAATTAGTGCTGCCATGTATGCAGCCCTTCAGGTGGGCTGTGGATTGGCAGGAAAAGACCACAGGAATCTCCAGAAAGCCCCTGATTTATTAAGAATGCTGAAATTAATAAAAACACAGTGGCTCCCTGCAGTGGGAGCTGATAGGCAGCACATGGCTTTCCTCTTGCCCCTGCCTTCCCTGAGGGGCACGCAGCTGCCAGAGACTCACTCCATCTAGGGGAGGCCCAGACAGCATCAGATACATAGCCGAGTTTTTGCTATGCCACAGTCTTCCAAAACATGGCACATACAGGACGATACCAGTCCAGAGGCTAGCAGCCTCTGTGTTTCCACTAAGGGAACATTTACAAACGTTAGGTTGTGCAGGTTCTTCTACAAACACTCACCAAGAAGCCACCATTTTATCTGGTATAGAAAGCAGAGTCAGGTTTCCCTTTACAGTATAGCTGCCTCAGGAATTCTGGTGTCTCCACAAACCGCTTTCTTCTAGCAGAACACTCCTTGATACAGATTTAGTAAACTGTTACTAGGTAGTTTCAGTACACAGTGTGGTCTGGGAAGAACGACAAATTAACTTCTCTGAAATACATTTAGTTTTTACTATACATGCAAAATTCAGTGCCTGTTGATTTCTCAGAGCAAAGGAATGGACTTAATCCCAGACCCACCTGATTTAAAGACAGTTTGTGTCACTACCGTGCATCGCAGTCATCTGGAATGCTTATCAAAGGCACCATTTGTGGGTATCTTCCTAGATTTACTCCTGAATCATAATCACAGGGGATGGAACTCAGGAACAGCTGTTTTTACAAGCTCCAGTTGACCTATATACTTTAAAGCTTGGACATCACTGATCTGCAGCTGGCTTGCATTGACTCTCTTAGAATCTGAAATTCTGGTTGTCTTAGGGGAAGATGCACACAGGTTGTCTTAGGGGAAGTTGCACTGTGGCAACTGCTCCATGCCCCCCCACAAAGAACAACCCCCCCAGGGTACTCCTGTCACTCCCCACCTGAGCTCAGGACACCCAGCAGCCAGGGCCACACCCAGTCCAGGGAGTCAAATTCCTAGGTGGGCTTCTTGAAAAATGTGAGCCAGTTTTCCTCTTTTGTCCTCTATCTTGACTCCTGTTAAAACAGACTATTTTTATCTGTGGAACCAAGCATGTATGCCATCTGCTTCCTTTCAGATATCCAAGTGCCAACACCAGATACTTCTTTCACTGCACCTTATGTTTATTCATCCTCATCTTCCCTTCTATCAGCTTTATCTAATCAGATTTAAACTACACAGTCATACATTAATCTGTTCTTTAGGCTTCATTTCATTCCCTATTTAAGCCTAAGGAATTTTTTTGTAATAATTTTTATTTTATTTTATTTAAAAAAATTTTTAAGATTATATTTATTATTTTTAGAGAGAGAGGGGTAGGGAGAAAGAGAGGGAGAGAGACATCAATGTATGGTTGCCTTTCACCTGCCTCCAGCTACAGACCTGGCTGGAGACCTGACTTGCAACCTGATTATGTGCTCTGGCTAGGGAATTGAACCAGTGACCTTTGGGTTCACAAGCCAGTGCCTTATCTACTGTGCCACCAGCCAGGACCTAGGCCTAAGAAATTTTATATTTTAATACCTTGTGACATTCTATGGATTCCTTATTTCTTTGAAAATGTACAGATAATGTATATGCATTCATTTAGAAACATGAAACATTACATATGCTATTAAACAGACATGCTACAATGGATAGTTTAACTAAAATAAGCAATTTGTTTGCTTCCATTTATACTGTTGCAATTAAATAGGTTAACACAAAAAACTTGAATATATGCTAAATTATTTTAATTTTATAGCACAAGTGAAACCACTATTATAGTATTGTTAGTGAAAAAAGATCATTGTGAAATTGGGGCAAAGACCAAAAAGAATCATATTAATAATGATTATTTGGATGTGGAAATCCAGATATTATTTTTAAAATACCTGTGAACTATATTAACTGCTATAAAATAAGTGTCTCTCTCTCTCTCTCTATATATATATATATATATATATTCAGAAATATATTACTTGATATAATTACATTGAGCCCAGGATGTGATATTCATCTCTTCTATGGTTTCATATTTTTTTGTAGTTTATTGATCCCATATTTTCTAAGTAGGATCATGGAGACATAACACATCACATTAGGATGCATAATTCACTAAGTTAAAAAGCACATGTCATTTACTAGGGTGTCCTCAGGGTGCTCCTGAAGTGCATCAGGACCCAGTTTAGCCAGCAGCAATTCAGGATGCAGAATTAGTATAGTTTCTCAGGGAATGCCCTTGAATATGTCCAGATAGCTGTCTGTGTAAGGCCTGGGCAGAACTGCTGAGAACCAAGGAGGATTCAGGTTTCAGGCACCATGCAGTAATCCTGTGTGCATCAGCCTCCTTTGGAATGTCAAAAAAGGGCCTCAGAAAATGTCAGGACCATTGTTGAGTGATTTAACACACACACACAGTGCAGGTCAGAGTTGCACCTGGGGACTCAACTCAAGTTATAGAACACCTGTGCAGACAGAACTCCAAAGCCCCCCTGTGGTGTCACATAAGCTTCTCATCTTCAGTTCTAAATAGTTAGAAATTACTATAAAAAATAATTGAGAATTTAAGACCCTTCTCTATTATTACTTGAAATTTTCCATTAATCCACTTCTTTTTATGAGGGGGGAGTGCCTAAGTATATGCATTTTCCTGAAAGTTACAAATGATGGAAATAATACATGGCTGGCTGGGATAAGTAAACCGAAAATGTGGAAAGAAAAATAAAAGTCACCCTTTCTGTAGGCCAACCAGGACAGACTTAGCAGTAAGACATTTTATTATCTCACATGCCAGGAAACCATCACTTACTAAGATCGATAGAATGGGATGTTTTCATTTGGCAGAATGCTTGGAGGTGGAGAACAATTTAATCAATCAAACGTGAACATTAGTAAAATGGGGAGAAATAAGATGCTATAAGTGTATCACAGCTTTTTGTGAACTTTCATTTGTCTTTTGAGCAGCAACAGTAAGATGGCTGGCACTGCTTTTAGTACCTTGAGAACCAGAGTTCTTTTGATTTCTATCACTTATTGTGTACTCCTGCGTATGAGCCCCTACCCCGCCCCCCAGGATTCTGATTCAGAGAATACTTTATTTGCTTAGTGTCAGCCACAGAAAGCTTGAGGAATATCACATTTGCTGACAGAAGACTAAAATAGATATAGTATGATATATTCCTATGCTTTGAATCCATTTGAAGGCAGGTCAAACTCAAGTTGTCCTTGGACAGGTGAAAAGCAGAAACAACAAAATTCCAAGTTCTAGATTGTTTTCATGTAACCATGTTTGTGTATGATTTTGAAAAAAATCCTATGTTAAAAAAAAAGAAAGATGGATGCTTAGGTATAGAGAGTAATACACAGTTTTCTCTGATGATACTCCAAAAATGGATTCTTAAGAGCAGATCCTGTTAAGATCTTTTTCATGTTGCTAGGAGAATTGTTACCATAGAAACAATGGTACTAGTAAGCATCACTTCCACATACATAGCACATAACCTGCAAAGTAATTTAATTAAAATATCTTTAGAATTTTATACTGTGGTCTTTTGCAGTATTTATGTGTATAGTACAACTTTTTAAGCCCTCTTAGGCAAATGTGTAAATTCCCCACAGCTAGCTATTGCTGGTTTAAAGCCTCACTCATTTTGTTACACGGATGTTTTATATTTCTTCAGGATATAAGAAAAAATATTCAGAGACAAACTGTCTTTTTCTTATTTTTGTGGGGGGATACCAAGCCACAGCTGTGCCGTGTGCTCAGTGTTTGTGGGCTGCCATGAACAAATAAGAAAATCAGAAAAAACATTGGCACTGGTCCACATTTAAGTCATGCTTCACCCATAACCTCATCATTTTATGTTGAGTATAATTTGAAAACATGAAATCAGAACAAGCAGCCATCCTGAAACACCTTAAAACATGCCTTTTCTCATTTTTCATTAAAAGTCATAAACTGCTCAAATGGTACACAGATCAACTCCAGAAAAATACTTTGGGAAACTGTCCCCTACTTTTCCCTTTAAAAGCAAAGTTAATAAAACTACATCACATATGCACTGTTCAAAGAATTTGCTAGCTCAGATCACAGATCTCCCTAAAACCAAAATCTTGAAGTCTAAATTCATGGCTTAAAGTGTTAACACATTCCCCATGTCATGATTGTGAATGTGTGTGATGCTTGTGGAGTTCCTGAAATTCTGTCACTAGGGAATCCTAGAGGAGTGTTGGCACACTGTATATTTGACCACAGTAAGTTTCTGCTAATGTCACATTGATAATCAGTTCTTTGACCTAGCATTTCCTCCAAAATTTGCTCATTTGTCTTAATATAAATTTGTTACATTTCAATTTTTATGAATAAGCTATACTATCTATTACTGCAACTATGCAATGTATCATCAGGGCACTGAAGTGATTTCCCTTGAATTTCTAAAGCAGACGGGAAAGCAGCATCAGTAACAGTTGTTCACAAGGATTACACATCCAACAACATACATAAAATACCACCTTTATGATATAGAGAAGAGACATGGGCCCCTGGACATGAATTTCTTTTCTGAAATTCCTTATGAGACACTTCCTCTTTTCTTCCACTAACCAGGAGCACTTGGCTTAAAAGCCTTTTTCAAGAGCATCGGGACTTAAGGTGTCTATGGCCCAGGGGACCCAATTCCCACCTACAAATGACTGAGGTAGACAATACCAGGCAGTGACCCTTTCAACCAAACCCCTTCACCTGCATCAGGCATGGTAACTGCCAACCCAGAATTGGAAACCTCAGGGTATGTATTAAACCTTCTTTACACCCTGGCTTGCTTTGTTTTGAGAATCTTATCTCCCAAGAAAATAGCCACAGGATAAGCTTGCAATAAGCTTTCATTTTAAACTAACAATAATTCTCTTTTATGTTTCCCAGGTGGAAATAGCCTTGGATCTACCTATACCACCAAAAATCAAAAACCTTGTCTATCCCATTTAGTTCTAGCCTGAAGGCCCTTTCTAAATTGCACATCATGTCAGTGTTCCCCATCATAGTCAGGGTCTAGTACCCTCAATGACCAGTGTATCAAGAGTCTGACCTTGTCCTGGACAATTTGCTGTCCCTGCAGTCATCATCAAAAGAGCAAGAACATTGCCATCAGCAATTCTTTAAGCCTGATTCCATATATAGAAAATTAAGAGCATAATCTTACTTTATGGCATTGTAGTATTAATGAGGATTAAACTAAATAATGCATATAAAGGTACATATCACAGTGTTTGGTATAGACTACCTCTTGAATGGATGACAGATTCTACACTTACATTATCTGTAGAACTGGTTAAGAATTAAATTGCACTAATATTCCTAATATGATCAGTTTTATTTGGGTTTATTTTACAGTTCACTGCTCTTATAACTATCATTCATGGATCTTTCCCTTTGAAATCTAAAATTAATTCAAGTTCCAAGTGTTTTCCAATTTGAAAGAAACAAATGCCAGTAAGACAGCAAATATATTGGTTAAAAAATACTGCTATGAGGCAATAACATTTGTTAATTCAATTAGTACAATGTAGTAAAACCATGAAGTCATAGAAACCAGAAATGTAAAAAGCCTAACAGTTTATCATTCCACTTGCCCACTTTCCGCCCTTCAGGTTCTTGTTTAGTCTTCATTTCTAATGTCCCAAAATAATGAAGCTGCTCATATTTCCCTTTAAAAATGCTCTCATAATCAATAAATATTACTGTCAAAGACCTTTACTGATACCCTGCCTAAATTTTCTATTTTCATTCATTGAATTTTATTTTTAGTTAAAGCCCAAGGTTTGTAATTCTGCCTCTCAGACTTCCATATAGTGGATAACTATACCTTTATGACTTTTTAAAGATTTTTTCTCACTTATCCTTCTCTTTGATTAAAGCACCAGTGCTTATTACATTTTCGTAATGTAATTTTGTAATTACTACTGTTTATTAACGTAAAGTTTTGTAACTCATACATTTCATCAGATTGTCTCAACACCAATTTAATTTAACCTTAACCCTTTCATAGTGTTGGTACCTCTTTATTTTACCTATTTTCCATAATTCTCAGTTGCACAAATACCTTTTTAGATTCTCCTAGATGTGCACAAAATGACCCTCGAACACAAATGTACACACACACTACACCTTGTGTCAAACAAAGCTCCTTTGGAGTAGAAACCATGTCATGTTTATTTTGTGTGTAAAATCACAGAGCTGGGAGTTTTGAACATACTAGTTGCTCAATAAATGTTATATTGAATTCTCTTCTTATATAGCAGCATAGCAAGTTGAAATAAAAGCAATAACTTTCTTAGGACCTGAAGGTAAACTAGTCAATTTTACTAAGTTAGAAAGAATGTAATACAGAAAGTCTTTTTTAGAAAGACCTCCTCTCTTAAATCAAAAAATTTTCTTGGATGCCATGACTCATGTGGCTTAGTTGCTTTGGCATCATCCTGCAAAGCAAAACGTTTCAGGTTCGATTCCCAGTCAGGGCACATGCCTGTGCTATGGGCCTGGTTCCCAGTTGGATTGCATGCAGGAGGCAACCAACCAATGCTTCTCTCACACTGATGTTTCTCGCCTTCTCTTTCTCTCTCCATTCCCCTCGAAGAATAAATAAATAATTTCAAATAAAATTATCTGAGACAATGCACAAGTGAGATTCAATCAAAGTCCACTTCTAGGTTGATAGATGGAAGCTAGCCACAAAATTAAAAGCAATAAACAACCTAAATTTCCACAAAATCACCAAAAGTTAATCACATCAGAAAGAAACATTTCTATGAGCCATGCCACAGAGATTGTCCTTTTATTGGTATTTATCTCTCCATTTCAATGACCCTTTCTTTGCCTTACTCTGTTTCTTACCTTCTCAAAAGAATCTGTCACCACCAGCCTGGGCAGTGCCCTGCTATTGCACAATTAGTGTCACTTGAATGCTTCTTCCCATGTCAACTTCCAGATGAATATTTTAGGCCTTTAAATAAGCCTACTTAGTGATTATTTCCATTAACTATTTTGCATGGATTTCACTCCTTTGAATACTTTAATAAGGTCTTGTAGTTTTTCTTCCTACAATCTATTACAAAGGTAATTATGCACTGATTTGTTTTTTTGTTCTCTGAGTCTTGAACTAAATTTCGAGCTCTATGAAGAGAGTAGCTATATCCATCTTGTTTACCTTTTTCCTATCTCAACTCTCTACTCCGTGTCTAACATAATGTCTGCCATTAACTATTATATAACAAACACCTAGTGAAGAAATGAATGAAGGGGTGGATACAATTTTATTCTGACAAAATATCCATTACCTTAAGCAACTAATCAATCTATATACATATTTATTATTTAGTATTCCTTGGATGGTTATGAATTATCTAGAAATGTAAATCTGAACCTACCTTTAATTCATCTATGTGTAGAAAATAGCTAGTGATATTTCCCATAATGCCCTTAACAAAGATATTATGGGATAGAATCTGTTGTTTTTCCTGCTGAGTCATTTCTCACTATTGTACTCCATTCTCCTAAAGAAGTAATACCCAGCAGAGAATTAGAAGCTGCTGGAATGAGGTACAATGTACCTCATGAAGGGAACCCTCAATGGCTTGGCACTGAGAAAATAACAGCCAAACCATTTCTGTAATAATAATTAAACAGGTCAGTTAACCCAAGTATCATTTTGGTTAAACATCATTGTAGCTGTTGATGTACAGAGGATGAAAAACTGACTCATTTAATTCCTCAATATCTTAAGTTTCATAGGACATACCTTAATTAAGGTCTAGTCCTAGTCACTATCCAGTAAACACATATAATGTTCACTGTGCAACTTGTTACAGGTCTCTGTTAGGCTTAATAATAGTGCCTATACTGTAATAAATTCACCACTAAAAGCAACTCTGCTCTTCTTACTGCCTTTTTTCTCAATGTTCAAGTTGCTTGTGGCTTCTACACTGCAATTTTTTGAAATTCTTTTCTCAATATTTCATCAGTTTACTAATCATTGATTTCAGACTTTCCAGAACAATCTCATTAAATTATATCAAGACCTTATCTGTCCAATTTTTTCCTACCTCAAATGTTTTACATGGTAACAAATTCACTTTGTATTCTAGGATATGTACTATGCATGCCAATGTATGCCTAATAATACATTACCCAATTTTCTAATTCTACATAGCTTTGACTCATCCTTATTAAAAATCTGTTTCTCTAACTATATTTAGAATGTTAACATTTAAAAAATATGTTTAGAATATTTTATAATTTTGTTATACATACTTTAATTTACAATCTCATATAATGCATAAAATAAATTGACGTTTATTTTAATGATTCACCAATACTTTTAAACAAAATCACTTTGTTTATACAAAGAACTATTTAGCTATACTGAATATAAATCATTCAAGAATTAGTAAGAGCTAGCTGTGCTCACAGTGTGCAAGGTGCTATCTTAATTATTTTATGTATTAAAATGTACTCCTCATCGCGAAAACCCAACGAGATTGACAGCATTATCAACAGATCTATTTTGCAAATGAGTAAAGAGGCACAAAAGATTTGAATAACTTCCCCAATGTCATACAGCCAGTGATTTAAATTTAAATGATAGAGCAAAAGTTGGTTTATAGTTATAAGTATGCAAAACAGTTTATTCTTGTATTATTACTTATTAAGGATTATATTGTTATCCATATGAACAACTGTAAACCTACTTGTGTCCCAACCTGTACCTGGATTACTGATCCCAAACTGGAAACAATTATGCTATCTACATGGCCTCTCTTTATACATATGAAGAAGGAAAATCACAAAAAAATTAAAAAGCAAATAACCACCACAACAAAACAGAAACTGCTTCATACCTCAAAGAGCTTCTAATCATGAAAGAATTTATAGTTCAATATATTCATCATCTTCCTGGCCTGAAAACATATTCTGATAAACAGGGTGCCCATTTGCATACTCACATCCACAACACTTTATACATATACCCATATATACACTGTAAAGTAGGCTAGTTACCAGAGAATGTAAATTAACTTTTGTGTAGGAAACTTCATTAGAAGGAACAGAACAAACATACTGTATAGACATTGTAAACTGGACTCCAAGGCTTTCCCCCCTATGCTATCTCATGTAATCCCCATCACCTTGCCAAAGATAAAACTGAGTCTTGAATAATTTGCTGAGGACCATGCAGAGCTGTGACACCACTACAGCACAGTAAGGAAAGACAGTGCTCTGAGCAGTATGAAATGCTAGTATACTCCAAACACTCTCCTTAGAACCCAGGCAAAGACACTAATATAGTAAAAAATGTCTCCACTTCAGCAACTCTGGGAAGTAATCAACTTTAAAGTATGGTCCTATGAAGTGATGTAGAAGAATGAGCAAAGACTGTTGAAGTTCAGCAGAGAAAATCTGAGGATTTTTAGAGCTGACCCAAGTTTTTGGAAAAAAGTAATTGTGATATATGTCTACAAAGTAAAGGAGAGAAACTAAATAGCATATATCTACTTTAAAAGTACATAAATCTCCAGAATGTAAATTTTGTGTACAATCATCACCAAAACTTACTATTTAAACTGCTTACTATTTGGTTCCCTCTTGTACCTCTTAGCTAATATCTTACTTATTCTTAACAATTATCTTCTTTATTATCCAAGTAAATAAAAAGAAAGCAAAGATCTTTAGCAAATATACTTTTAGTGCTCCCCTAATTGAAGATTTCATGAAAACTAAGAGACAAACAAAGGAGCTGAACCTGCTTTATTCTAATTTACTGTTATTTCTTATATCACTGTGAGTACTGAGATTAGGAAAATAGCCTATTATAATGTTCACTGCAACAACTGTAACATACTTTTGGACAATTTTAAATAGGTGAAGGTAAACATTAAAGTTCCCTAAATTTAAAAGGTTTGTCAACTAATAACTATGTTTCTTAAAATATGTATTTCATATTCTAGTAGCTACAGTATTTAATTTGATTAGCCCCGTCCCACTGATTTAAACTATGTCAACTGATACAAAGGAACAGTTGTACTTAATGAGTTCAAGAACATCTATGAGATTGATAAAAAATATTAATCCTAGGAATTTTGAAGTTTTAGTATTCATGAGTCAAGATGAGTAAAAACCTTTCAAGCATGCATAAGGAAATCTTTATTTAGTGAAGCAGCAATGAATGCCAGCACTAACATGTAATTGGTTTGAAAGAGAAACTTTTGATGCCACATCTGGAGAATAGAATAATACAAGCCACTACAGGTAGTAATTACTGAAAGTAATTGTAATGCAGCTTGAGTGGTAAACATTAATGGGGAAAAAAAAAAAAAAAAAACAGATTTCTAAGCAAATAAAATCTTAAGCATCAAAATGACAAAAATTTTGTGACAAATGGTTCATTTAACATGCAGTGCTGTGTGGGCAAAATTGGATTGCAATCATAGCCATTTCAAAAAATGAAAACATTAGGGAGAAAAGAAAATTGGACAGAAATGGCATGGAAATTACAGCCTTTGATCCATTCTGAAGAACCTTTTTATTTTATTTTTTTTGAAGCATCATCATGAGTGGGCAGTAAACTCCCTCCACTCTCCTTTCTGAAAGCCTGGAGACCCTGAGATAGAAATAATCTATCTGGGACTGACAATGGGAATATTTTTCAGTGATAATCTTGGATTTTTTTCCATAAAACTATGCAAAATTAATTCTAGTGTTAAATTGTTACCTGATTTTTGCCATAGACACTTTTAATTTGAGGAGAAAGCCCTTCCTGAATTATCTTTGACCTGTCCAACTGAAGATCGGTTAGCAAGAATATATTTTATGATAACTAAGAGAGAGATGACAACATTTAATGAAAATAAAGAGTATTCCATGTTGCCAGTGTTATATCACCAAGAAGATCATGGGTCCAAGAGTTATTCTATGAATAACCATGCCAACCTCGGAAACAAAGTGGCTGTTATTCTACTGAAGTAGGTCTTTGGCTGTTGTAAGTGATGCACTATAGTTTCCAAGACATGCAGTGCTAGGTCTGTATTTGTACAGAAACTTATATTAATTCCTACAGCTTTGAAACAATAATGATCATAGACTTGTTCAATCATTGTTATAATGTCTGTAATTTGATTGTAAGACATTAATATTCTAAGTACTCATTGGCTTTCCTTATTAAACACTGGTAATTACTAGTTTCATGAGCTTTTTTGACCCATTTTGTTAAATCTAGGTTTTTAAATTAGCCACCCAGTAATCATTTAAATTAGTTTTTACATATGAAATCATTTTAGATAATGATCTTTGAGAGAATGTTACATCCTGATGTTAAAAAGGAGTATTATTGGTAAATAAGTATAAGAATACTACTCTTCCCATTTTAGTAAATAGAAGTTGTAATCTTCCAAAAAGGCAGATCAAATCAGATTTGCAGAGCCTGAAGCAACATCTTGGTTTATTTTCTTACTTTATTTGACTTTACTGCATTCTGCTTTCATTAACATTTTCCACTTGACCTTTTGAGTTATATACCCCTTCTAACCTCAAAAGATGTTATTATGAAAGAAAAATTCATCTGTTCATTTTATATCTTTGAAAGTGAATATCAGTTTTATTGCTGTTGAAAGTATCACTTAAAAGGTAGAGGTGCAAAACTCAAATGAAATGATTAAAATATGCTTTTTATTACATCAAAGATTTTTAATTCAACTATGAGTGAAGTAGTTCCTTCCTAAAATTTGTTAGTCATATGTAATTTCTGTGAGCAAAATGGCTTCTTACTGTCAAAGGTCTTAATTCAACCATGAGTGAAGTAGTTTCTTACTAAGATTTGTTAGGCATATGTAATTTCTGTGAGCAAAATGGCCCATTTTAATGATACTTTTAAGGGTTTATAATAATTCATCTGAAATATCTCTATTCAAGTTAAGTAGCATAGAACAATTTTCTAAATATACTTTCCCTTGAATCACTGCAACATACATCATGTTCTTTTAAATCTGTAGATATGAAAATGCTTGCCCTGGCCTTTAGAGAACCCACACTCTAACTAAAAAGATGGACAAATAGCAAATTAACAAATGGCATAATGAACTATGTAAGGGAGTACTTAAACATCCCTGCCTCAGGGACCACTAAATTAGGTTATATCTCCTTATAACATGAGGTCTGTCCAGAAGGTATCCAGCCATATAATATGAAAAAACAGACATTTATTGAAGAACATACAAGATATAAGAAACATTGTACAGAGGACAATAATAGGCATACCAGAAGAAGAGAAGGAGAAGGGAACAGAAAGCCTATACAAATAGTTGATGAGAACTTCGCAAACCAATGGAAAGAGCTAGATTCTCAAATCCAGAAGGAAATAGAACAGTTACCTAAATCCAAAAAGGCCTTCTCCAAGGCACATTGTATTAAAACTGTCAAAAATGAATGACAACAAAGGAATTATCAAGGCAGCCAGGGAAAAGGAGAATATAACCTATAATTTGGGTTATACTCTATGATAACTATGGTTTGGGTTATCATCAGACTTCTCAGCAGAAACTCTCCAAGCTAAAAGAGAATGGAATCAAATATTCAAACTACTGAAAGCATTTACTAGTAATTTTGTGACAAAAACATAAAAGGGGAAGGGATAAAATTCTGAATTTTCAAAGGAAGATGAAGATTAGATGCTTCCAAAAGAGAAAAGACTGCTATATATGGAAAAGTTTCCCCACCCCTCCCTCCCCCTGCCACACACACACACACACACGCACACACTGAAACACATAACTTAGAAAAAAGGAAACAGAGGGAAAAAGTATGGAATATCACCAAACAAAAATAACAGACAGAAACTCAAAGGAAAAGAACCAACTGAGGTACAGAGCTACAAAAGGAAAAAATAAAGAAAAAGAAAAGGGCATAGGAAATCTTCATCATCAATAATTACCTTAAATGTAAATGACTGAATTTAGCAATAGGAAAGAAAGCACAGAATAGCAGATCAGGTTTTAAAAAAATAAATAAATAAAAATAAAAATAAAAATAAAAACCCTAACCTTGTACTGCCTTCAGGAAACACATCTAAGCTGCAAAGACAAAGTAAAAAGGTGGAAAATAATGCTCCAAGAGATGGCACCCACAGAAAAGCAGGTGTAGCCATACTCACATCTGACAGAATCGATTTCAAGATAACAAAGATGACGAAAGACAAAGATGGATGTTTTGTAATGACAAACGGTACAGTACACCAAGAAGCATACATTTCTCAATGTATATGCACTCAATCAGAGAACACCAAAATATATAAAGCAACTACTAGTAGAACTAAAGGGAGAAATTGACAAAAACACAATCGTAGTAGAGGACCTAAATAACAGTTTTAGATAGGTCATCCAAACAGAAAATCAGTAAAGGAATATTGATCTTAAAGACACATTAAACCAAATAGATATAATTGACATTATAGAGCCTTTCATCCCACAACATCAGATTATATATTTCTCCAGTGCTCATGGAACAGTCTAAAGAACAGACCATATGTTGGATCACAAAACTAGCCTTAGCGAATTCAAGAAGATTGAAATTACACCAGGGATATTCTCTGACCACAATGCTTTGAAATTTGAAAACAAAAGTAAAGAAACCCATAAATATGTGAAGATTAAAGAACATACTCACCCTGGCTGGTGGCCCAGTGGATGAGGCACCGGCCTGTGAACCCAAAGGTCGCTGGTTGGATATCCAGCCAGGGCACATAACCAGGTTGCAAGCCGGGTCTCCAGCCAGGTCTGTAGCTGGAGGCAGGTGAAAGGCAACCATACATTGATGTCTCTCTCCCTCTCTGCCTCTCTCCCTTCCCCTCTCTCTGAAAATAATAAATAAAATCTTAAAAAAATAAAAATAAAAATAAATAAAGAACATACTACTACCAATGACTAGGTCAAAGAAGAAATAAAAGGTGAGATCAAAATATATAGAGACAACTGATAATGACAATATGACATATCAAGACTTCTGGGATGCAATGAAAACAGTAATGAGAGGGAAGTTTGTATCATTATGGCCTATCTCAGGAAACCAGAAAAATCTCATGTAAACAATCTAACATTATATCTTAACTAGAAAAAATCAAAGGCAGCCCAAGTGCCACAGAAGAAATTATAAAAATTAGAGCAGAAAAGAGTGAGAGAGGAAAAAAAGACTATACAGAAAATTCAGTACAACAATAAGCTTTGACAAGATTAATTAAATTGACAAACCTGTGACTAGACTCAATAAGAAAATAATAAGATGTATAAACAAAATGAGAAATGAAAGGGAAATTTACCACGGACATCGCAGACATACAAGGAGTTATACTAGAATAATATGAAAGACTATATGCCACCAAATTCAATAACCTAGATGAAATAGATAAGTTTCTAGAGACACAACCTTCTTAGATTGAATCATGAAAAACTGGAAAATTTAAATGGACCAATCAATAGTGAGGCAATTGAAACAACCATCAAAAACCTCCCCAAAACTAAAGGTCCAGGACCAGATGGCTTTATGAGTGAATTCTACCAATATTCAAAGAAAATTTGATACCTATCCTTCTCAAATTCTTCCAAAAAATTTAGAAGAAGCAATACTTTCTAACATATTGTATGAGGCCAGCATAACCCTGATACCAAAATATGGCAAAGGTAACACAAAAGAAACTATTATCTCTGATGAGATAATCCTAAACAAAACACTAGCAAATAGAATACAATAATACATTTAAAAATAATACATCATTATCAATAAGGATGAAATCAAAAGTTCATGGTTCATAGATTAGATGAATCAACATAGTTAAAATGTCCATATCACCCAAAGCAGTATACAGATTCAATGAAATCCCCATCAAAACCTAAATGATATTTTTTAAAGAAATAGAGCAAAAAATCATCACATACTAAAGAACCCACAAAAAACCCAAACAGCCAAAGCAATCCTGAAAAAACAGAAGGAAGCCCATGGTATGACACTACCTGACTTCAAATTATATTACAGAGACATGATAATCAAGACAACATAGTATCGGCAGAAAAACAGAAACACAGACCAATGGAACAGAATTGAGAGTCCAGAAATAAAATCACATGTATGTGGGGAAATAATTTTTGACAAAGGAACCAAAACATACAATAGAGCAAAGAAAGCCTCTTCAATAAATAATGCTAGGATATTGGAAAGCAATGTGCAAAAGAATAAAACTATACTACCTTTTGTCCCTATGTACAAAAATAACTCAAAATGAATCAAAGATCTAAATATAAGAATGAAGCAATAAGTTTGCATAGAAGGAAACATAGGTACTAAACTTTCGGACCTTGGTTTTAGAAAACATTTTATGAATTTGTCCCCAAAGGCAAAAGAAGTAAAGGCAAAAATTAATGAATGGGAATGTATCAAACTAAAATGCTCTGCACAGGAAAAAAAAATCTGCCAAAAAAAAAAAACCTGAGTGGGAGAAGATTTTTGCAAACAACAGGGGTTAGTATCCAAAATACATAATTAATATCCAAAATACATAATGAACTCATACAACTCAACACCAAACAATCCAATTTAAAAATGGGCAGAGAACCTGAATAGACACTTCTCCCAAGAAGACATACAAATGGCCAACAGATACATGAAAAGATGTTCAACTTCACTAGCTATTAGGGAAATACAAATTAAAAACTATAGTGACAGAGGGGAGCAAAAAGGGGATGGATGTAATACAACAACAATAAAATTTAAAAAAAAAAAAAAAAAAAAAAACTATAGTGACCTATTGCCTCATACCTGTTGGAATGGCTATTATCAACAAGATAAGTAATAACAAGTGTTGGACAGGTTGTGGAGAAAAAAGAACTCGTTCACTGCTGGTGAGATATAATTGGTACAGCCACTGTGGGAAATAGTATAGAGAATCTACAAAAAATTAAGAATAGTATTCTCATATAACCCAGCAATCCTCTTATGGTATCTATCTGAAAAACTTGAAAACATTTATTTGCAAAGACATACCCCTGTGTTCATTCATTGCAGCATTATTTATGGTAGCCAAGACATGGAAACAACTAAAGAGTCCTTTGATAGATGATTGGATAAATATGTGATACATATATACAATGAAATGCTACTTAGTCATGAAAAAAGATAAAATACTGCCATTTGTAACAACATGGATAGGCCTTAAAAATATCATGCAAAGCAAAATAACTCAATCAGAAAAAGCTAAGAACCATATGATTTCACTCATATGTGGGATATAAAATGGAAAGTCATAGACACAAACAATAGTGTGTTGATTACCAGAAAAAGAGGATGGGTGATGGTAAATGTGCCAAATATATGGTGATGGAAGATTATTTTACCTTGGGTGGTAGGCACATAATGCAATTTACAGATCATGTATCACAGAAATATATACTTGAAGCATATAATTTTATTAACCAATGTCACCCCAATACATGTATTTATTAAATTTTTATTATTTTTAGAGAGGGTAGGGGGGGAGGAAGAAAGGAAGAGAAACATCAATGTATAGTTGCCCTTCACCTGCCTCCAACTCGGGACCTGGCTGGAGACCTGGCTTGCAACCTGGCTATGCACCCTGACTGGGAATCAAACCAGCAATCCTTGGGTTCTCAGGCTGGCACCTATCCACTGAACTACCAGCCAGGTCCATTTAATTTTTTTAAACCTGCAACCCAGGCATGTGGCCTGACCAGGAATCAAGCTGACAACCTTTCACTTTGCAGTACATTGCTCAACCAACTGAGCCACACCTGTCAGAGCCCTAATAAATTTAATTTTAAAATGATATTTAAAAATAGAGAAAATATTATTGTTCATTGACAGTAAAACTTTGCTTTTTAAAAATAAAACCTTGTTTCATAAAAATTTAAAAACAAAATTATTTCATTTGCATTTTTAACTTTAAATTTAGATGTTCTACCTAATCGGGAAGATTAGGTTGGAGTCACTTTATTAAAGGGCATTATATATCACACAAATAAGTTCAAACTTGATTCTGAAGATAGTCAGCCATTTGTGGTTTTCCATCAGGAGATTTACAGATTTAGACAGAAATTTTAGAAACATAAACCCTAAAGGCAATAGAAGTTTGAATTGGATAGCAAAGAAAGACTAATGGGAAGTTGACCAGGTATGCACAATAATACAGTGAAGAGAGGATGAACTAACCCTAAGATTGTAAGAATAGAAAGGAAGGGATGAGTTGGGGGATGTTTAGAATGTAAAATCCTAACTGGATGTGCATATTGAAAGAAAAAGGAAACTCAGATGACTCCCAAATTTCTGGTTAGCCTGGTGGCAGTGAGGAGGGAAGCTGCTGGGAGGTGGGGGGCAGATGTAATGCTACCATTTGCACAAAAAAAGACTTCAGTGTTGAGAGAAGGGAGATTACCTGAAGCTCAGGACAGAAGAATATAGGAGTTCACAGTAAAGTCAAAGATTGAGGCATATATATGAGACATAGCCCAGGAAATACAGAGTAAATGGGTGGAGAAAGATGACTGAGAAAGAGTAAGCAGAAAGCTAGAATGGTAGAGAATGATTTCACAGAAAAAAATTAGATGGAAAAAATTCAGGAAGGAGAAAAACATTGTTTTAGATGCTATGAAAATCCAAGCAAATAAAGGAAATTTTGAAGAATTTGAACCAATAAAACATATTTGACAAGGAAAGTAGATTTTGGAAAATGTTGAACATGAGATCTTAGATGACCTACAAGAAAAGAACATTATAATGTGGGAAAGGGTGCAGAACCAGGCTTCAGTGAATCAAGAAGCAAATTCTTGCTGATAAAATACATAATGAAATTTGACCAGAGGAGAGATGAACATGCAGGACTCTGCATGGGTTTTACAGTAGATGGAGGAAGCTGGATAACTGTTTTAGTTGCTACCTCATGGGGGCGGGGGGGGGGGGGGGGGGGGGGCCGGCATTGTACAGTCTGTATGGTGGAAGAGCAAGAAGGGAAAGTAGAGGAGGAGAGTTTGAAGAGAAAATAAAGGATATAGGAATGGTATCCAGTGGCAGCAAAAAGGCAGAAAGGGACAAAATGCAAAATAATTTTATGGCTTTACAAGAATTGGATGGAAAGTGCCAAATGTCAATGAAATTACTGTCTGTTTGCCTCTATTTTTCTCAGAGGAAATAGATGAGAGAAACTGTCTATTATGTGAAGACTGTTTTGTGAGGAATTATCTATTTTCATATCACCTCATATTATCTAAATATCTATTATGTCTGTTCTATGGGGAATTCTGTAGAGAAATCTCTGCTATATGAAAGGGAGTTGTGTGCTGAGAGTGAGGCCACAGCTCAGAAGACTGAGCGTTTCTCAGTGAGCACGGCAAACATTTGAAGAGCAGAGTGGGAGGGGAAGCTGACTGCAGATAAATGGAATGATTATAGTAATTTTTGCTTAGAGCAAAAAGCTTTCCATTGGACCTAAACTATGGAAGTTAATTTACTGATGTTGATTTAAAAAAAAAAAAAAAAAAGGAGAAGAAGAAGGAAAAAATGCAAAAAGAAACAAGGTCAATTTAAGCCTTGGAGAAGATACCATGCAGCCACATTACTTTCCTCATTTATAGATAAGGTAACTCCAGACCTGACAGGTCAAGTAACTTAGCTGAGGCTCAGTAGTGACACCATGCTCCAGCCCACTGCCTGCCACACCAGAAGACATCCACTCCTGAATCTGCTGCTCAGTAAATAGCCTTCATCTACCCCTCAGAAAAGTTTACCAGAGGCCCTTTTCTGTATTATTAGCAGAGCATGCAGAGCCTGAAAGCCATACATCCAAACTTTTAATCCCTCATTTTCTCTGAAATCTTTACCCCCTATTTATTTTTCATGAACTGGAAACTGTGGCTCCAAGCACCCTAGTCATTAAGTATAGATACAAGTATATAAACACTTAAATTTTACGGGTGAAATCTTATGATTTAGTCCATAAAACTTTAGACATAACCTCAGTAAACACATCTTGGGGAGTGTTTGTTATGCCAATAATTATTTTGTTTTTTAACAGATACAGGAGTCATTTTATGAACAGTTTATTTAGCTTCTGGAACTATGACATCACTGCCTTGTGAATACACTTAGACTGTATTTTCCCAGGAAAAATTATACCTGAACAACAGCTTCCTCATTTAATTTTTGCCATGAAATTAATGTCCCCAATTGTGTTACAGGTTTGTTTGTTTTTATTTTTTCTAGTGATTATAAAATGCCTTTCCCTATCCCTTCCTTGAAATACTCTTGGTGAACCCTATTTTTACAGCCTTCTAAAAGAAAAAATGTCCCCAATCTTAGGCAAAATATTTATAAAATATCACATTTGTATATGTGAAGTTTGAAAGAGTATCAGTGTGTCTTCCAGTTTGTACTTTATTTTGATACAAAGGAAAAACCCGGGATTTTAGAAATACTGAGGAAGCTTCAATAATTCAAAACAGGGAAACCCATACAAACATTGTATGCAGGAAAGAGGAGTGAATCGATTTCATAGGATTCATTATAAAAGAAAATCTAGTTTTTTTTTTCATGATTGAGGAAGCACTTAGCCCCTTCCAGACTTACTACTTTATATACGTGGAAATTCAAGACTTGAAAGGTAAAGCTACATTCATTTGGACAATGGACCACAAACACCTATTTCTTCAGTCTTGATCAATGGTGCAACACAAAACATGAATTATCATGCATTAAATGCAAAGGAAAGCCTTAATGGAAGAGGTTGAAGAGGTAGGGCTAGGATCCAGCCCAGGATCTGGGGATTAGCCATATTACTTAATTTTCCAGGTTTCTCAGTTTTTGTCATCTGAACAAATGGAAAACTTAAACTAGAGAGTCTTTATGATCCCTACCATCAACAGGATGCCAGTAGCTTAAATTCTCCTGGACTCAAATTTAATAAACCCATGCCTTTGGTTAACTTCCTATAGAAATTATGGCTGGGGGTAAATCCACTGAGCATGAAGAAAAATTCTGTCCTTTTTTACTGTCTAAAAGAAAAATTGAGCTATAATTTTTAATGGTTTATAGGTTACCTTAATGCATCTATGTTATAGAATGGCTATGATTAAAAACTCAATTTACGAACAATAGAGACACATTAATTATGTCTAGAAAAATAAACGTAAGCAAAGAAAAGATAATACCTTTTATGTATAAATTAGCCTGCCATAAGAGAAGGTTTGAGAGCTCTCGCTGGTGGCACAGTGGATAAGGTGCCAGCCTGTGAACCCAAAGGTCACTGGTCTGATTCCCCAGCCAGGGCACATAACCAGGTTGCAAGCCAGGTCTCCAGCCAGCTCTGTAACTGGAGGCAGGAGAAAGGCAACCATATGTTGATATTTATCTGCCTCTCTCCTTTCCCTTTGCTCTAAAAAATAATTTTAAAAAATTTTTGAGAGAGAGAGAAGGTTGATTAAAAATGTGTAGCACTAGTAATTTTTCACTGAAAAGGTATCATTTTCAAATGCCTTTACTTCATTCGGTGGGCTTCACGATTATAAGTTCTCTGACATGAAAAAATATTTCAGTGTTAGCACAATTTCTTAGAGAATTTGAAAATCTAGGGGTCTTTATTTAAAATGAGTGATTTGATTCTCATCTGCCTGCCTACGTATTCAATTAGATATTAGAAGTTTCAAAACTAAGTTGTATGTATACCAACTGAATGTAAAAGATGTACCACCTATAAATCACTGTTGCTGAAAATATTGTCTCCATTTTAGCATCAGTAAGGGCAACTAATGTTTATAAAATTTGAAGAATTTAGCAAGCCAAGCAGATTTTAAATGGAAAATCTCAGAATTGACATTATAAATGTCAAATCTAGTGATATCCTAGTGTATTATATATAACCTTCTGTTATCCATTATAGGTTATATAGGTATTATAGGACACTTGACTGAGATTTATGAGCTTGTGTTAATACTAACTTGATTCGTGGTAAAATTTCTGTGGTGTAAGTCAGAATTAAAACATTCAGAGGCATGTTGAGGAGTCACCGAAGAGCTATGATTTGAGAAACTACCCCCAAAAGACTTACAGATTACTTCAATATTACCTTAAATAATAATTAACATTTCTTGAGTGCTTACCACATTATCCTGAGAATTTCACAAGTAGGAATTTATTTAATCCTCAAAATAACTCTATGGCATGGGTATGGTTTGTTTTGTTTTATTTTGTTTTACATAATCAAGGAATCTGCAGGGTGAAAAAGAGAAGTGCTGCAGCTGGAACATTTTAGAATTAGGCTATGGTGAGAAGTCAGACCCCAGAGTCCAAGCTCTATCCACTCTCAGGTGGGGGTAGCAGGGAGATCATAGCATGTTATCTGATGAGTAGTTATATAGCTCACTTTGATGGAAGACAGGAAAAAATCTGTAGAGTGAAGCATTGAGAAAGTACTGCTGTTGGAGTATGGTGACCTCACAGTGACAATGTGGAGAGAACCTGAAACACAGACACCACGTATAGGGAGAAGACTGCCTCTTCAGTGCCACTGAAGGGGTACTGTTCACTTAGAGGGCTCCTCACTGCATCCACCTCCCAAATCACTTACAAGGAGTCAGGAAATCCTCTCTACTCCTACATAAAATGGCCAGATGGCATGGTACTGCCCTTTCACTCCTCTCAGAGCTTATTCTCAGGCGCTGATGAGCGAAAAAAAGTAAAGATAAATATTTGACTACATTCATGAGCCAAGTTTAGAAATTCAAAGTATGCAAACATTAAGTTAATGGGAAAATGAGATTGCTTGACTGAGGGACATACTAAAGAACTATATCCATTTCCATGAAGGATGAAACAAATGCAGGAGCAGTGAAAATAAAGATTATAAATTTCCGTAGGAAGACCTGTTTTATTAAAAAGATAATAAAATATTAGAACAGGCTGTCAAGAGGAATTATATAGCATCTGTTTCTGAACATAAAAAGTGAGGCTGTTCATCCTTGTTAATTAAAACTTCAGATGTTTAAAAGTAGGGACTCCCTAGAATATCATTATTTAATATAAAAATTCATAGTCAGCTATAATCATCTCTGAGGCATCAATAAACCAAATATGCTTGAATATCTTCGTTGACCTTATATTCTTTTGCAATAGAATGAAACTTGATTTTCATGTAGGCACTTTATCAACTGTACACATTTTGTTTAAAAATCTGTGAATAATTCAGTATTACCTTAGATTCACAGAGTGTTGGCTCTAAATAACACAAATTTTGTTTTAAATGTCCTTTATCAGAAAAAAGCCCATCAGAGTTATGATGCCTTAATGCTTTCTTTTGAAAAATTAGAATACCCAGTTTGACTCTTAAAATGGGTATTAATATGGGATAAACTCTTCTTTGTCAAACTTTCAGTAGTGAATCCATTTCAGAAGGGAGAAAAAAGAATTCTTGTGTTGCTTTCAGACCCCTTTAGAATACTCTCTTTATAGAGTACCACTTGATGAGTAGTTTTACTAACATTCTATGGAAATTTAATAAATCATGTAACTTCAGCATATGACTTGGTTACCTAATCAACATTGTTATACGTGTGTGTGTGTGTGTGTGTGTGTGTGTGTGTGTGTGTGTAGCAGATTACAGGTACTATTATTACTCCTTTCATTAATGAAAAAAAAGCCAAGACTCAATAGGGTCTTACAAAATGAAATGGCAGAAATTTCAGGCTAATTCAAGTCTGTCCATATAACTATAAGGCCCATGATCAGCACACAGGGTCATTCAGCCTCCTTGTCATTAGGGGAAAATCACCAGGTCCCCATCTGATACAGTTTGCTTTCATGAGGGTAATTATTTGTATGCATATTTCATACTCAGATAGTTGGCCTTCAGGGGCTATGCTTATCCCAAACTGCATGAAGAATACAAGCCATTCAGATTTTTACATTTACTTGTACACCTGGTTAGATGCAGTCAGTGACATCACCCAGAAAGGACTCTCCTTGACAAGCATGACTGTCAACTGCCCAAGCAAATACTTCCAGGCCACCTTCCCTCCCAGACAGGCAGGAGGTATCCAAACTGCCACCTCCTGGATTGGCTGAGGCAGGAGACACAGATAAGAGGGAGTGCTGTGCGAGAAAACAGCTGACAAAAGGAAGAAGCGCTCAAGTAGCCTGATCTACCTCCTTTTGCCATCCCTGCTCCCCAATGTGCTTAGGGCCCTGTCATTTCCAGTGTCAGGCAAGCTTGTTCTATAAAACAAACCGAACTGCTTGCAGCTTATTGCAAGGGAGCATTTTAGCTGTGACCTTTAAAAGCACAGTATTCTATAGGTGTTGACTATCATTCACCCTTTGCACTGATATGAATGGTTGGAGTTATGACACCAACTTATGTTCCTTGGCCAATTAAAAACTCAACAGACCAACTGTCATGAATTGAATAAAACTGAAATGATGACTTCACACAGCAGCCTTAGCCCCACCACTATTTTAAGACTTCCTGTTCAAAGCGGTAGGTGACCAAAAAAAGAAAGAAAAACCCTCTACTTTAAATGAAGTCCTAAGCATGCTTATCTTTCTGTGTATAGACAACCTCACACAAATACCTTACTCATTGGGCCATATGTGATAGATTCATGCTTCTGTTCAATGTTCATCTCATGCATCATTCAATAAGCACACATACAGAGTGCGGACATATGTCAGAAACTAGATTGGGATTTGTATCGTCTTTGTCTGGGAAACACTTGCTCTTTAATTGGGGCAAGCAATTTCAGGGGATTAGACTAAAAACTGCACCTTTATTTTGCACCTGGAACTCTCCTAAGTGATTCAAATGTATTAGTTCATAAAAATCTTTCAACAACCTTTCAGGTAGTTACTATTATGATTACCTATTTACTATTGGAGAAAATAGGGCAAAGAGAGATTAAGTTGTTAATTTATTGAATTTGTAAATGCTGGTACTGGGTCTCAAACTCATGTAATTCTAGATCCAGAGTTCCTGATTTTAGCCACCTTGCTATAAAACACAAAAAGTACAGCATGTCTCTCAGGTGAATCCAGGATATACTTCTGAAAGATAACATTAGAACCAAACTCCACAACGTAGGTGCAATTTAGTCAAAAGAAAAGTCTCTCAAGAGAAAACATACAGCATGTACTGGGGCATGTCAGTTTGTTAATGAACAATGAGAAAATCTGTGAAAAAAGTATTTAAAATGTGTGGGAAAAATGAAAAGAAAGGCACAGAAATTACATTAGGAACAGATGGGGAAGGGCCTTTTATGTTATTCCAAGAAAGTTTGGGTTTTTATTCTGCAAACAAAAAAGTATCAACAAAGATTGCCCAAGCAGGTAAGGAGAGGTAAACATTAAGTTAGAGTGTAGGCTGATGGACTCTGATCCAAAAAAATAGAAAAAGTAAAATGTGGACATTAGGCTGACTTAGGGATTATGCAAACATATCACATTCAGTATTTTGTTTTCGAAGTCTTGTTCTGGCTATTAACAAAATAAAACCACTGGGGAGTGATGATACACTGAGAAAACAGAAATCATAGAGGCTGGGAAAAGATTCAGATACCCATTAGCATGTTTCATCAAATTCAGGGTACCATCTATTATAAAGCTCATGATGTTAGGAAACACTAAGGAATAAAAATGCTCCAAATTAAACACCATCATCTATCATAAAATGCATTATAATTTCATAGATATAAAAATGTAGGTGTGAGTACATCCTAGAATTTATGATATATGCTATAATAACTCAAGCAAAAGTAGATTTAATTACTGGTCTCAATCACTGAGTAAATTAGAACATAAATTAATTGAAGAATTGACTGTTGATAGGTATATAGAAAAATAATAGAGATGTTGAGAATAAATGGAAGTAGTAATCAAGAGTTAAATGATAATATAAAATATTTAGAAAACAGAATTGATTTTTGTTGCGCTATTAAATGCAGATGGTGAAGGAGAGAGCTTACTTTAAATGTCTAAGACAATGACGTCCTTGAGATCAAAAACAAAAAAAGAAAAGTATATTGGGCTGTAACATCATGAGGTTGGCTTTAGAAATGTTGAGGATAAAATTAAGGTAGGACTTAGATGTGCAGATGTCAGTGGGTAGTTGGGATAAGTGCCAGGCCCCTTGATCAATGAAGAGGATGGGAATCTTCCAAGTGCTATGGTCAATGAAACCATGAAAGTGTATTGATCCACCTAAAACAAGACACCTGGACAAGAAGAGATGTTGTCTTAAATCAGGGGAAAATATTAGGAATAAATGAAAGGAGAAGGATTCAAGATATACAGTAAAGATAGAATTTCTCAATCTTGCTATTGATGGAGGAGTGAAAATGTCAATTCTAGATGTGCTGTGCTAAAAGTACTGCCAAGATATGTAAGTAAAAGTGACCCAAGTCATTAATTAGTATTTCTAGTTACTGCTAGTGTTGCTTGAATTACAAAACTTTTCTCTCCTTTAAGTTGAATCCATGCTGTCAGTGTTTCACTTAAGTTATGAAAATCAGAGGTAAACAATTATGCAGCTTATTCCTGACCCTTTCACAATCCAGTGGTTTTATTACTGTCCTAGAAGTATATACTAATGCCTGAGCTTTTTTCTTGGCATTTACATCATTTTATTGTTGCCTAATGAGTTTCAGTTAATAAAAACCTATAGTTATTTTTGTACTAACTTTCAAGATAAATTTTACACATGCAATACTTGGAATGATTTTGTTTTGAAATTAAATTCAAGACTTTATACTTTCCCTATTAAATTTTATTTTATTTGGTGTAAGCCATTACTCTAGATTTTAAGTAGAATTTTAATCATCTATCTCTTTCTACAGCTGCAATTGTAAAGACCTGCAATTTATGCCATGGACTATTCTTAGACACAGTAAATGTTCATAAGAAATCTTGTCCCTAAAGGTGTACACTATGTCAAATGGTCCAAAGCATAATTGATCCATAATTAAAATTACCTTAGGGAGCCCATCCATGCAATTTCCTACAAATAGCTATAGCATTATTTGTATTTGCCTGAATTATTCTTACGTGCCAAGAGCTAGCACCCTCTCAGAAATACATGCTTACACATAGGGTAAGATTCCAGTGATTTTAGCTATTTAACTTATTTTTTGCATTACCCAGATTCTACCTTATAAATTATCTGTTATTTGTCATGATTAAAAAGTTCCTGAATAGTAACTGCAAATATACCTTTGATCATACATTAAAGAACATTCTGTTCTTGTTCCCCTACTTTGAAGAAAAGTAATCCATGAGTATGATTTTAGCCATTTAGTTTCTTCTTCCATTATCCAAAATTATACATTATAAATGATCTCTTCTTGTTCCTCTGCTGTGAAGAGGACTAATCCAGTAGTATGAATTTGTCTGGCCAGTTGGGGACTTGCACTCCACATGATTTTCTTCAGTAAATTATGCAGGCTACAGTACCTATCACAATAGCAGCTTCTGCTTCCTGAAGGCAATGCCAAGCACTCTGCATTTTATGGAAGTTACCTTCTACAGTCCTTTACAGCAATGCTTAAAGAAGGCCTTACACATTCTTAGCAGTCTAGGAACTAAGACATAAAGATCTCAAGTAGCCTCAAACAGTCAACAATGGCCAGGGTCAATTTTCAACTCAATTGTCTTTGCACAAAAAGTCTGCTCTCAACCATTGCTCCCATCCCTAGGTAGGTTTTTCCTTGTGCCATTGGGGTGTCCATTTCTATTCTTTTTTTCAGCCATGGCACAGATGATGATGAGGACCACATCTGGATCACATTCACAATGCCTACTGCTCTCCTGGCTTACAACTTCTTTTCCATATACTATACACACACAAAGTTCAATTGACAGGGAAGGGAGTAAAACATGATGCTATCACAGGGACATCAAATCAGACATATTTTTAAAAGTAGGTAATTAAGAAATGTTAGTACATTACTATCAGTGATGAATTATTACATTCCTCATCCTCCAGTATCCATGGGGGATTGGTTTCAGAACCTCCATGATACCAATATTCACAGAAGCTCAAATCCTTTATACGAATTAGTGCAGAGCAATGCATGCAGTCAACCTTCCACACTCCATGGACTCCCAATCACAGATCAAAGTACTGTTTTTAATTAGCAGTTGGTTGTATCTGTGGATGTGAAACCTGTAGATATGGTGATCCAACTCTTGTCATGCACCACAGCAATGGTGTAGAGAACCACTTAGCTTCATAGTTTCCACAGTGAATTTAATGTGTCCTTCACTTTTTTTTTTCTTCTTTGGCTTTCTATTTTCCAACTATTAGCTCATCTAAACTAAGCCATCCTTTCAGTCTTCATTTTTCCATTTCCTTTATAAAAACATCACAAGAAATTTGTGTAAAATGCCTCATTAAATTGCAAATTGTGTATGTATGAAATATTCACAAAATCGGCCACCCACATCATCGTTAGCTGTCACAAACTAGATGAGAATAATGGGAAGGAACTATATCTGCCTACCAGCTTTGAAGCATGCCCAGAGAAACATGATGTAAAGAGAAATCCTTAGTAATGACTTTTCTCAATGGCTGCAATCTCTGTTGAGCACCTTTGGTTTGTATTTGGGAATTTCATATTTAACTGAATTTTTAATATGTCAAAATGTTAGTTTTTCATGAGAGAGGTTATGCAGTAATAGGCATTGTTTGCTTTGCAAAGTTTTTGCATTTAATAAATGAAAATGCCAAAAAGACAAAAAGAAATGGTGATAGAGTCAGAACCCTCTTGGATACTTGCTTCCTGTTGATGGAGAATTATCTCATTAGTTAAGACTTTGATATACAGTAAAATTCAAATATCTAAAGAAGTGATCTTTTGGCTATTGTTAGCCTTTTGTAAATGAGGTGGGCACAATTTTGATAAAAAGTAGGGAATAAGGAATCTTGTACCTGAATCCATGTTTAAGTAGGAGAAAAAGAAATAATAGAGGGTTGGTTTTTTTTTTTTTTTTTTTTTTTTGGTCTTCAAAATTTATGCTTAAGGATCTCCCATTTGTGTTTAGAATGTTTAGAAATGTAATTTTCCTTAAACAAATATTTAAGATTATTTAAGGGACTTTTTTGTTGCATTTATCTTTAAAACTTATTTTATGTCATCTGTGGTTGTAAACTAATTGAAAAGTTAGGGGAAAACTCTCTTAATTAATTATAGAGCTTACATGGTATTTATAAATAGCCACAGTTAGTACTGTATATTTGTAGCTTGAGAGGATTCTTCACAAATAACATCTTTTTGTATAGGCCAGGAACCATCCCAACTCAGATTTAGAATAATGTTAGAAAGGTTTTGTTCACAAAACTTATTCCAAAATTTTTCATGTTCTATATTCTTTAGGGAAGATATGGTTTCTGATTTTATATGATGGTTGTGCTGTGAGGACTCTTCTATTAATGTGTTTCAATGAAAATTCATTCTTTAAGCAGATGCCTAAGAAATTTATCTTGATTGCAATGAAAGATAGCAATTTGAAACAATTATTTATCCTTATAATAACTCAAGAGCTTTCATCATGAAGCACTTGCTGTTTGAAGACCTGACTCCCATCCCTAACAAAGTGAATATTAATCTGCTTATTTTAAATTCTTGTAACACAACTTAATGTTTTGCTGCCCTATTTTATAAGCTAATGAGTACATATTAAATGGAAACTAAATTTTCAACCTTCTCGATAGTTTATAAAGATATATATTAAATACAGATGAACATTAAAGTATATTTTCTTTTTTTTATTTTATTGTTGTTGTATTACATCCATCCCCTTTTTGCTCCCCTCTGTCCCCCTACCCACTATTTTCTTTTAAATAAAAATAGGAGACTTTCCTTAGCTTCTGCAGAATAAAATCTAGTAACTAAAAGTTCACCTACTAAATTCATTGTTACCTTTTCTCACTTTGACTACCTAACCTCTTACACAAAATCATATTACTGTTTACAAGAAATCACTATCCTTTCTTTTAAAATGGAAATCAAAACCAATAGAAACTAATTAAATATTATGCTAGATTTATCAACTACAGGGTTCTAAGATTTTATTACACAAAGCAAGGAACAGTATCTGTAGAAAGAAATTTACCTTTTCCATCACCTGGAATTTAAGTGCCATGAGACCTGCCTTTGCAAGACATTTTGATTTTCCAGAGGCAACTTAGAATTTTGAAATATATAACAGTTGTCAAAGTCTGTAAAAGTTCTGTTGGTAATTAATTTTTAAATTCAATTCTGGTCAATTCTACTAAAATAATTGCACTATAAATACATTAACACTGAACATAAAACTTTAAGTCAATGCGTAGGATAGAATTCAATACTGACAAATAATGGTTACTTCATATTCTATGCAGGAAAGTCCAAATTCTATCCTGCTGTATAAATTGCAGAGAGTACATAGGAGACAATGACAATATTTTAAAGAAGACTATCTTGGAGAAAAATAAGGTATTGAGTAGCTATCTTGGTCATCTCTTTAGTCCAAATATTATTTAGTTTATTTTTGTGATATCCTAGTAGTTGTTCAACAGATGACAAATGGTCCCAAACCCTGGTTGATAACTGTTCTCCCTCCCTCAGTTTTGTGAAGATCAAATGAGATAATATACTAGAGGAAAGCTTATTTTAGAGATAGCTTGAGCATAGTGGAGGTACATTTGCACTTAGTGCTGGAAAAATCTTATTTTGCTCTCTGTGTGCTCTCTTGAGCAAGCCATTTAATTTCTCGGAGTCTCACTTTTCTATATGTAAAGTATAACTTGTACAACAGCGCTAGTTTATGTCTCCTCAAACAACATGAAATGTATAATAAAAGTGATTTATAAATAATGAAGCACAATATTAATATGACATTGTTATTAGAATTATTTATTCAATGTAGTGTAAAGGAATAGCATTTATAACAAAATAACTACAATTGTTTGACTAAAATATATATATTTATAAAGGCTAGGCCATTGAAGTGAGTTCTTATTGTTGAGTCCTGATCCATTAACCATCTCAGGCTCCCTGTAGAGAGGGCAGAGAAGTGGTGGACGTGTTCTGGAATTAAATAGCTTACCATCTCAGGGAAAGGTAGGGCATACTTTAGGTCTCTACAGGATATAAGGAAAATAAACAAAAAGTAAATGTATTCATGTTATGTCATTTTAATGGTAAAATCTCTCACCCAGCATCAATAACACTTGTTTGAGGATTAATTATGTAGGAAACACTGTTTTATGCCCTGTTTCAGTGTATGTGTGTGGGCAAAGAGGTGGGAATAGGGTGAAACATATGTTGCATTTGAGTGGAAAATATGTTTCCTTTCCTTCTCTCAATAAGCTTATACACTTATAAACTTACAAAATTTTATGACAGGAAGAAGCATAAAATACATGTCAAATGCACAAAGATGTATAATTGAAACTTATTGAGCCTTCTTTCTAAAAGCTCATTTTTATTTTTACAAAAATAAATATTAAAAGACTAAAATTACAAGGACCAAGTATTTGTAGCTATACTTTCCCCAAGGTCCAGTAAGTTAGAATTAAAAAAAGACTTAAGAACATTATGTTAAGGTCTAACATACATGTATGCACTTAACTTGTTCATCTTTTAGTGATTTGTTTCGACATGTTAAGAGACAGTAAACCTAGTGGAGTCAACCAAAGCTAGTGGAAAGTTTTATTTGCATGACAGTTGTCAAATTACCTCACTGAGCCTCAGTTTCCTCTTCTGTAAATAAGAAAAGTTCTAACTCATTGGGTTTTTGTGCAGATTCAGCATCATAATGAATAAAAGTGACAAAAAGTATGCCAGGTAAATGATTGGAGCTGAATAGGTAAGCAATTATATTCATTCAATAAGTTGGGAATATTTATTTTTAATAAACCTACTAAGTAACCTTTCAACCTGGGAAAGATAGGACACCCTGACTAAAATTTAATACTTTTTCCCATAGAATGCTGCTAGTGCTTACTGGTGAATCATTAATATTTACAGAATAAAGACATCTCTATTTTACTTTTTAAATTTACATTTAAAAAATTATAATACAGTCACCAAGAAGAAAAGGGACAGTACTTATTATGGTTAGAAAATAACAAATGGTTAAGGCACCAGCCTGCGAACCCAAAGGTCACAGGTTCGATTCCCCAGCCAGGGCACATAACCAGGTTGCAAACCAGGTCTCCAGTCAGGTCTGTGGCTGGAGGCAGATGAAACGCAACCATACATTGATGTTTCTCTCCCTCTCTGCCTCTCTCCCTTCCCCTCTAAAAATAATGAAATAAAATCTTTAAAAAAAAAAGAAAGAAAATAACACAATTTCGTAAGTTCTTGTTTATTGAAAGAATTATTTCAAACTAGAGCTTTGCCGTCAAAAGTGTTTTTGCTTGGGTATAGCATCATGTTATTTGAGGTTAAGAATATGATTTTAAACTAGCTGCTGTTTACTAAATATATATAAGATAAAATAAGAAGTTAACTACCTAACAGGTTGTATCAATTAGCAGATAACATTTTCTAATTTAGGTAGGCCCCAATGATGATCAACAGTCAAGTTTCTAAACAGCTTCCTCAGATCCTTTTGAAACATTGGTTCCCTTATCTTTAAAGTTTTCAGCATTTCAATATTCTTTTCAAGGCATCTTGAATACTTGAGCAGCAATTTTCCCTGTTTGCAGCAATCATCAGCTGAATGCTTTTGTGAATGGGAAATTAAATGGATTTTCAACAATGTAGATACTTGTAAATTAGAGTCCCAATGAAATAATGGATGAATCAAAGAACAGCAGGAAATCTGTGATTTTTCCACATTTGCAAAATGTCTTTCTAAAAAAGAAAATTCCATCCTTAGACCTACAAATATTAACTCCATCAATCTTTTAGATAATTCTTACTCTCTTTTACTTTTAAGGCTCCAAAAATTCACCCAAAAGCAGTTTAGAAAAGTAGCCAACTACATTATCAGGTTATACCAAAAGCACTAACTATACCACTGATCAATAAAGACTCCTGTGAAATATTTTTTTCTTAACTTCTGGAGAAATTTAAATATAAATTATATTTTCTTAAGTGTTTATAAATATCAACAGAACATAAGACTTATGTAGGTAAAAATATAAATATAAAGCCCTGGCTGGTAGCACAGTGGATAAGGTGCCGGCCTGTGAACTCAAAGGTCGCAGGTTTGATTCCCAGCCAGGGCAACATAACTAGGTTGCAAGCCAGGTCTCCAGTCAGGTCTGTGGCTGGAGGCAGGTGAAAAGCAACCATACATTGATATCTCTCACCCTCTCTGCCTCTCTCTCTTCCCCTCTTTCTAAAAATAATCAAATAAAATCTTTAAAATATATATATATATATATAAATATAAGGGTGGGCACAAGTTAATAAAAAATACAATAATAAACAATAATATAAGAATAAACTCATATACAACTGTAAACCTAATTTTGCTCAATCCTATATATATATTTTTTTAATCTTTTATTGTACATTTTATATTACCTTTTAGTTCCATTATATACCTCTTCCCCTAGCAATTACCGTACTGTTGTCCGTGTCTATGAGTCCTTTTCCTTTTTGTTAAATCTTTCCACCCCCTGACCACCCTGCTCCATTAATTGTCATCTGCTCTCCATCTATGAGTCTGTCCCCCTTTTCCTTGTTAGTTCAGTTCATTATATTCCACATATGAGAGAATCATATGGTATTTGTCTTTTTCTGACTGGCTTATTTCACTTAGCATAATGTTGTCTAAGTCCATCCATACTGTTGCAAAGGGTAAAATTTCCTTCTTTTTTTATGGCCAAGTAGTATTCTGTTGTGTAAATGCCCCATAGTTGTTTTCTCCATTCATCTACTAATAGACACTTGGGCTGCTTCCATATCTTGGTGATTATAAATAATGCTGCAATGAACATCTAGTTGCTTATATCCTTTCAAATTAGTGTTTTGGGACATATTCTCAGAAGTGAGACACTAGGTCAAAAGGCATATCCATTTTTAATTTTTTGAGGCATCTCCATACTGTTTTCCACAGTGGATGCACAGTCTACATTCCCACCAACATTGCAAAAGCATTCCCCTTTCTCCACATCCTTGCCAACACTTGTTGTTTATTGATTTATTGATGATATACATTCTTATAGGTATGAAATGCAATCTCATTGTGGTTTTAATTTGCATTTCTCAAATGATTAGTGACACCGAACATCTTTTTCATATGTCCTCTTCGGAGAAGTGTCTATTCAGGTCCTTTGACCAGTGTTTTCCTTTGCCCATTTTTAATTGGGTTGTTTGTATAATCTTATTTAACTACCTATTATTAGCAAATGTACCTGTGGGCAGAATGATTTAGAGGTTTACTGGATATGAGACAATTTTAAAGCCTGCTCTAAAAGAAGATGAAATCAGTTAAAGTCCAAAAGTGGGAAATATTCACCTGCAAAGGCTGCAACAGACTTGACCTATTGTTGGTCTGAGATAAAGCAGGTGTCTTTGAAAGGAGACTATTGGAAAGTGCCATATCTGCCTCTTGAGAAGGTGTACGGCATAAAGAGAAAGGTGTTTGAAGATGATTCTTTCTGTTACTAGATGACCAAAGAAGAGGAAGAAGCATTTGACCTCCACATTAGTCACACTGTCATATATAAAATAGGTCTTTCAAATTAATCCTCATTCACTATTTTCATATATTCCCTCCAAATTCAATTATTCATTCATACGGAATAAATCTGTCAAAACTACTATACAATTTGCCGGAAGAAGGTTAAGCTAGCAGAATGATTAGAAACACAAGTTCTGGAGCTGGACCACTTAGGTTTAGGTTTCAGCCCTTCTCCTTGCCAGCTGTGTAACTTGGATAAACTACTTAATCTCTCCTTACCTGAGTTTTCTGATCTTTAAAATGGGGATAATAAGGTCTCCCTTCTTGTTTTAATGAGAGAATTCAATGATAGAGTTGAGGAAGTATTGTAAATCTGCATTTAATGTTATAGATACGTTTTTGGAAACCAATTTTAAACAAAAGGAAATCATTTTTACTATAGTCTAAATCACAGGTAACAAATACAAGGCCCACCTGCAGGCCGAATCTGGCCCTCCACCTTGTTTTATACCACCCAGCCCCTTCACCCAGCATCTTGCTTCTACCCAGCTTGCTTAACTGTTAAGGAGTAGTTACATTTATACAATCCTAGCATTACATTCAGCCCTTTGAAGGCAACCACAAGGCTGATGTGGCCCCCGGTGAAAATGAGTTTGACACCCCTGGTCTAAATGTTATAAACAAAATTTAAGTTCCAATGGCATATTTCTGGTCACAGAAACATCAAACTTCTAAATAAAGACCCCTGACACTTCTAATATTGAAGTTTGAAAAAATGTGAACTAAGCTTACTTTTAGGAAAGGTTAATATAAGTGAGGTAATTTTTTTCTAATGCACTCATTCCAATTCAGAGTCTCTGGTGGCTGGAGCCTCTCCCAACAACTCAGGGCACAGGAGCGTCAACCACCCTGAACATGACACCCTTACATCACAGGGGACACTCACAGGCGTCCACATTCATTCTGACAGGGATAAATCATTTAGACTCACCAGTTCACCTCAATTGCTCATCGTAGGGACATGGGAGGAAACTGAGGATTCAAAAAAACCTACCAGACATGTGGGGAACTGGCCAACTTCATATTGAGAATGGTCCCAGCTAGGAATTGATTTTTCTTTTTCTCATCAATGTCATAACAACACAATGTTGAACAAAATTATGTTATTCAAGGACTTGCTATACTTACACAGTGTTTAGCATATTATAAATGCTCAATAAATCCTAATTATTAAGATTTCAAGATTTAGAGATCACTCATCATATGGTATCTTTACTATCACAATCATGGAAATTTGTATTTCCTTTCTTGGTTTCTACAGAGAAAAATAACTGTCAAAACCAGAATGAGTTATCCATGTACCTAATTAATTAATAAATAGAAGTATAGATATTTTAAAATTTGCAACATTTTAATTTACTGGAGGTTTACAACTATTGCTTGTAAAATGGCTCTACATAGATGCTTTGGTCTAAATATCAACTTTATATATATTTACATTTTCTTTCAAGCCTAAAATGTACATTTTGGATAATCTAGATATTGGCACTTTCATCAATATTTTTTTAACTCAAAGACTTTTTTTTTAAAAGAACACAATAAAATCATTGTGAAAAATTATGAAGACCATATCTGGATGATTAAATTTAGGTAACTTTAATGTCTGTTTAAAAACAGGTCTTGGTAATTGGAAAAGATTAGATCTTTTTTATGAGTTATTTGCTGTTATGTTTCTTTTATTTGTTTTCCTTTCTCTGTTCTTAGAACTCGTGTTTAGAGATTGGATTAGCTATATATGGAAAATCTAACACAATGGTATTTATAATGTTATGAATTATATTTATGAGCTAAAAAATATCATTCATCCCATTTAGGATTTATAAATTTTCTAGTGAATTACAATTCTAATCTTCATTTTAATAAGTTTTTATTCTGTAACTTCAATAACTTATTTTGTAGCTTCACATATTTTTACAGAGTGAATCACTTTCTCTTAAGTTTTTGGCAGAAGCATCTCCCCTTGAAAATACTATAATCTTTTGACAACAATATGGGGTTTCAAACTCTAGATGCCTTCCTCATGTTGGCAGCATGGTTCAAGTCAATGATACGTATTAACATTCTACTATACAAAATAGATCAGTAAAATTTCCTGACTCCAAAAAGGAGTTTTGCATCTAATAAAAGAGATGCTCAAGTAATAAAATGATATGGCAGAAAATTCATATACCTTTTGGAGTTTTAACAAATTGATGAATGGCATTCCTATATTTTTCTTCCAAAGTCCAAAACCATATGAAAGTTTGACTGAAGAATCAAGCTGCTGCAGATCAAAATAGGTTCATGGAACATTTATAGTGATTTACCTTTATCCAAGGGAGATATGTTCCAAAACCAACAGTGAATGCCTGAAAATGTGAATAGTACCGAACCCTAGACTGTATAGACTATGCTTTTCTTATATATACATACCTATGAAAAAGTTTAATTTATAAATTAGGTACAGTAGGAGATTAATAACAATAATAATAAAATAGAGACATTATTATAATACATTATAATATTATATGAATGTGCTCTCTCTCTGAAAATATTTCATAGTAATGTACTTTTTGCTTAAAAGGATTTGACAGTTTTGCTTTGACATATCCAAAACATTACTATTGCACTTTGGGGTATTGAGTAAATAATGACTACCTGAACACAAGCACTGTGATACTACTACAACAGTTGATCTAGTAACTGAGATACTACTAATTGACTAATGGGCGGGAGTGTATGTAGCATTGAAGTATATAGACAGGGATGATTCACATCCTGGGGAAGAAAAAGGGGTGTGGCACAAGATTCCAACATGCTATTCAGAACTGTGCCCAATTTATAACTTACAGGGTATTTATTCCTCAACTCTCCATTTAATATTTTGGACCATGGTTGACCATGGAAAACTGAAACCACAGAAAGCAAAACCATGGATAAGGGGGGATTACTAACGTAATTCTATTATGGATCTTGAATTGTGGCCTCTGTTTTGTTCCTTGAATTGAGCTTAAAGTTCAAGTCTGTGGCACACCCTGAAAAATGCAGAGAGTAGCCTGTAAACTCACTGCATATTTCATAGCCTGCACCCTCTCCATGGGCAGGTTAATGGAAAGTAACAACCTCAGGTGCCCTGGGCCAAACACGCCCAATGCCTTTTCCCAGATTCCTCAATCAGATCAGGCATTCCTCCCCTGAGGAGGGTAAATAGAAGAAGGGAATTGACAAGTGGAATTGTCACCACCTTATTTTTCCCTTTAGGAAATGCAGTGGAAATTCCCCTACTTGTTGGGAATAAGAGAAGTAAAAATAAATGTTCTTGTCCAAAAGGAGAGATAACATGCATAGAGTCCAAAGAAGAAAGAGTCCAGATGGTTGGAATGATGAGGAAATATTTCAAAAGACAACAGCATCTGAAATAGACTAAAAGAAGAATATAAATCAGGCAAAAGGAAAGAACAGGTCTACCCTGAAGAACCTGATAGAAAGGACAGAAAAAATAACTAGAGGAATTTTCAAGCATCAATCAGGACTGACTTAACATTAAACTGAATAAACATAGAATGAATTGAGACCTTCTTTACTAATATTAGGAGGCAAGGAATAGTTATTGTAAGGTGTTTAAGATTAGCAGTACATGTGGTATAGGTTTAAGTGGATATGACATTCTATGAAAATAGTATATTATTAAGTAGTTATTATGTGGTTCACACTCATTAGCTGGACAAATAAAACTGTTATCTGTGTCATAGACTAGAAGGGGTACAGAATAAGGAAAATAGTTAACAGGGAAAAAGTTAATAGGGAAAAAGAAAAAGCATACTATCATGAGAGAAATTTTGCAAAATGTAATATGGAAAATGAAGGAATACCCAGCAATAAAACCCAAACTATAATTGTGAAAATTATTAGACTCAAAGACAGATAGGAATTTTGAAGGCTAAATGGCAGAGAGTCTTCAATGGATGTTAAAATCACTAAAGATGCCTCTAAGATTGTGGCAGAATATAGTAAAGGAAGATGGACACCCATTCTGTAAGTTATTGGTTGACATTGATGAAGGATTAAATAGAGTCAAGTACAGAAAATATAAGTGATTTAAGCAAGTCCTTTGCTGGTGGCTCTGGACCTTATAGGAAAATAAGGGGCTGGAAAATCAAGGTAAAATTGTGTTTTAGCTAATAAAAGGTAAAAAGAGTTTAGAAGAAAGATTTGAGGACTTAACTGAAAGTCACAATAAAATACCAGCAGTCAATACATATTATGCATGATACACAAAGAGTGGGCCAGAGTATAAGTGACCTGGGAAAGAAAGGCAATTGATATAGGAAAAGGGATGTGAGAATTACCAATAGCAAGGATTAAGGAAACAATGATTTGCACGAAAAGCTCCAAGGAACTGTTGACAATACAGAAAGTGGCATAATTTAATCTTTTACAGTCCTTCAAGAACTACAAAAGCCGCTTTGGGATGTTAAAAAATTATATTCCTTCAGCACTTTATAATTAGAAACAGGAATTGTTGTCATCCTATTGGAGCTTGCTGCTAATGATGTAGAGTTTTTTGAGACAAATTCTGATCTTGCCAACACATTCTAACATAGTCACAATGCCATCCAGTGGTTAGTTTGATTGTTTTTACAGGTACTTTCTATTCTCTTTAAGAACATATTTTATTTTACAATGTCTATTCATCTAAGTTTCAGCCAGCTTCTATGACAACCATTTTATTGTATCTTTAAAAATCACATGTAAGGGGTTTGATTTGCTATTCACTTCTGAGCTAATGGAGTTATTACATCCAGCTTGTTTTCTATGTGTGTTATGCTCTAGGAAACATGATTTAGCCTGTCTTCTATTGAAATTAATACAATAAGGAACCATGAAATAATGGGCCTTACACTGTATTCAATTTTAGTCCTAATAGAAACAGAATGGAAAATAACAGCTGAGACATAGCCCCAGTTGAACACAGGAAAGTAATGGATATTTTCTACTGAGGTTTTCCTGGTGCTGGGGGCTTTACCCTTCACAGTGTGCTCATCTGTGTAGTAATATCATTCATACTTTGACTTGACTTTTATTTAGTGTCAGCTTGTCTATAAGGTCACATGGGTAAATTCACCTGGGACACTTTAATTTGGCTGCTGACAAAGTAGGGTAAATCAAGATGCAATTAGAAGAAAACCTTAAGATTTTGTAAAAGCACAGCTTTCTAATTGCTGGCAGATCTCTCTGAAAATATATTTAAGAATAATTTTTGGAGATATCACATTTGGGACAAACTTTTGGCAATATAATTCTCCATTTCCAGGAAAATTCATTATTTGAATCTCCATGGTAAATTAACTTTATGAGGTAGCTACTTTATTTGTCTATGAAGCAAAGCCAAGAGCAGAGAGAACTTCATCATCTTTACTTACCATTGTTTGTGTGTAGAATCACTAAACAGTTCATCATGGAGAACCTACAAAGGCCTTTTGTTTTGTTTACCCCTTTACCATCAGGCATGAACATAGATAAAACACCCTAGAAAATAGATACTTTAATGTCTAATATTGTTTCTTAAGACCTAAAGGGATAGTGTCACCAGTCAACTATGCTAAACTGATGCAGCTTTCTTTTTTATTGAATTTGTTGGTGTGACACATGTGTGCCTCTGTCTACACATGTGCTTAGTATCCTCACAACCTAAAGACAGCATCTTTCATCTTCTAACCTTGAGTTACTACATTTTACTGCAAAATTCTGAAAGTCACTATTTTAAAATTATAGCTTCCGTTTACTCTATTGCCAAGCCCTTGTAATCTGGCTTCCACTTTATAAAATCTGCTCACACAAAAGGCCCTAGTAACCTCTACACCGTAGTAGCACTAGTCTCATACAGGTCTCCATTCTCCTTAAGCACACCATGACATTTGGCACTGTTAATGGCTTCTTCTTGAACTCCCTTTCTGTGATTAACTTTGTTGTCACAATTTTTCTCCTGAACATTCCTTCTGTCTCTTGTTCACTAGTTTGTCCCAAATCATACTTCCTACAAGTTCATCCATAAACCCTATTTGAGTAGTTCACCAGGTTAACAACAAGTTTAAAGACCTAATATGAGGATGTGTGCTTTGCTATTTTGAAAACAGCATAATTCATATTGAGGAGCATATTGCACAATGCATATGAATAGGTACATGCATATGTTTGGATTACATGGTGACAGATCATAGATAAGTAACATACATGGATAGGTTTATGTTACATGCCATGTGGTTCTAGTTCATTTCATAAGCCAATACATATCATAATACTTATAAGCCAATATATCTTAGGCCAATACATATTACAGCAACAGTTTTTAACTGATAAAAAACAGAAGTCTGAACTACAATTAAAGTAAATGGTAATCTTTTTAGCATTTATGACAAAAGGATTCTCTTTTCATCTAATACCCAAAATAAAATTGCATCATATTACAAATTTTAAGCTTGGTTATGCCATTAATAATCACCCAGTATCTGTATTAGAAATCAGCCCTATTTGTCCATTTGTAATAGCCTAACAATTTTGAATATTTAAATTTTTATGATATTATTTTGATGTAGATTGATTTCTGATGTAATCTGGTCTTTATAATAATCATTCAGACTGAGAACTAAATGTATTATGTTATTATGTTTGTGAGGGTGGGAATTTAATCCATTGTTAAGCACACATCCTTTGCCTAAGTTATAGCAAGTAGTTATTTTGCATCAGTGATTTGCATGTCACTATTCTGGGCACTGGGGATTCAAGTTAGACAAAATCTTTGTCTGCAGAGCATACACATTTCATCTGAATGAATTAGACTAGCTTACATGATATAGTATATGCAGCTCTTATCTGTCTCTTCCTTCAGTGAATAGTGCTATGTAGTGTGGTATGAATGAACACAATAAATTAGATAGGAAGGTATTTGTCTTCTATAAAGAGGAACTATTTAAATCATAAATACATAGAACAAACTGAATCTTGCCAGGTGAGAGGGGGAATAGAGGGCTGGGTGAAAAAGGTGAAGGAATTAAGAAGTACAAGTTGGTGGTTACAAAATATTCAAGGGAATATAGTGCAGAACAGCAAATGTAGTCAATAATACTGTAATAACTATGTATGGTGCCAGGTGGGTACCAGCATTATCTGGGGGCCACTTTATAAATTATGGAATTGTCTGACCACTATGCAAGATACCTGAAACTAATATAAAATAATATTGAATGTCAACTATAAGTGAAAAATAAAAATATATAAAATAAAAAAAATAAAAATTAGCAAAGGACTGGAACAGAAGATATATACAGGGTCAACAAATATATATACAGGTGCTCAACATTAGTAAATGGAAACACAAATCAAAACCATACTGAGAAATCACATCACACTATTAGGATGTTTATTATAAATAATAATAATAATGAAAAGTGTTGGCCAAAAAAAACAACTATTTTGGCTGGTGGTTAAAAACTAAGAGTGATCCTGCCCCAGGGAGTTTATAGCAAGATGCAGAAACATTTTTGGTTGCCACAACCAAAAATTTCAGAAAGTAACTCTATTGTCTGTCATCTACTGATGGCACTAAACATCCTACAATGCACAGGACAGCTCCCTAAACAAAGAATTGTTTGATCCACAATGTCAACAGTGCCAACATTCAGAAACCCTCCTGTAGGCTAATGGACCCTCCTGTAGGCTAATGTGGCTTAGGCTCTGTTTTAGAAGAGCAGCACAAGCCATGTTTTCCCACAGCCTCTCTTCTCCTCTAACCTTCAAGCTCATTCCTCTCATCTTTTTTGTTCCATGGGTAAGTATATAATGTTCAGCTAAGATCTGTACCTTCTGTTTGTTTTCTGGGCTGTTCTCAAGGGTCAATCAATGTTTACGAAAGTTTTTGAGCAAGCGCTCAAGTAGTGACTTCTGTGCCTGCTGGGCATAATTATAGGAAACAACTTCATTTTTAAAATCTCATAACAAGAAGCACAAGCACAATCCACAGACTGCAATTCCATTCGAGTGTGTTTGGGCTCTCAGCACCTCACAGCAGGTCCAAAGAGCAGTCTCTGCCAGCCACCATTTTTCCAGTCACCTTCCTAAAATATCAGAAGCAACAAACCTCTCAGGGTGAAGACGCATTCTGCCGTTTTGCTTATAATCCAGTATTTTCCCCATATAGTGATGACACTGCTATAAAATAGTCAATATTATTATTACTTAATTCATTAACAGAAGGAGGAAGTTAGCCATGTTAACCATTATTAGTTACTATTATATTCAATGGTAGAAAACTCACAAGGGTCAATTGTTAGTCCAGTCCAAAATTCACTTGTTTTCCCTTTCTTTTAAAAGCTATCTGAACCTTTTTAGGTTATAATGTAATCATTTACCTGTATAACTCTATGGCAGGATATGAACTAATTCACTTAAAGACAGTCAAACTCCAGGTAGAAACCATACCCTTACTGTTTATGTAATATTTATTAACTCATTTAACCTTTCAAAAGCTGAATTTAGTAATGCATTATGTAAATGGCTGGTATCTGGCAGGAGAGTTCCAGGTTTGAATTCAACATTATCAGTTTCTGACCATGAGACCATCAGCAAGTCATGACAGTATTTATAGATATTACAATGAGATGAGATTTATTTGAGCACTACATCGCTATTATCACCACCAGATGATTATCTTTCTAGTTCTACAGACACAACTCATTACCTAAACTGTATCTAAGAGATGATATCCAGTTTTCAGGATATTTAAATAGGCTGAAACTAACTAGGCTTTTAATTTCTGTCTTTTTCTGGTAAAATAATTATATCCTGTGTCTAGGAATAGAAGTATAGGAGTAGAAATTTAACATGCTCTCCAATGTTCCCAAAAGTCAACTACTACCAATACTCTACTGCTAGTAGTCGACTACTAATAATCTAGGAGTCGAATACTTCTTATTAGACTATGGAATTTTCAGGATTTTCTCTGAATATTCTCTCAGAATTTCTCTTCTTCCTGACATAAAACTGCATGAGTTCTGTTCTTACAGCAAAAACATCTTCACCAACAAATCAAAATGTCACCTAGCAAAAAGGAGGTATTGAGAGTCAGGTCCTCTTCACTATGAACTGAACTGATATTCTGGTCAGTAGCTGCTGATCTTCAAGAGTGCTCATCACTCAGGAGTGGGCCTCAGACATCACCTCCAGATTCTGTGAATACCTAATTACCTGTGATTTCCAGTGTTGATCCAAAACAGTCACCTATTAGAATGAAAAATAACTAGGTGCTGAGGTAAGATTAAAATGAAATTAAATGCCATTTCACTTACATTTGCATTTGTATACCCACCTGCATTTCAATTAATCCCAAACATTTTTCTAACCTCCCTTGTAGGGCACATTAAAGTCTCCACCTCTATCAGGTAAATTTGAGGTTGGGTTCATGTTTGTGTGATTATAGTCTGGTATTTGACAGAATGACCATCCCATCCTTTAAATATCCCTTCTGTGCTAAATTTCTTCAGAATAACCAGATAATAAAGGGGCACACATCACTCTTGTTATACAGGTTTGCAAGGGTCTAAAACCTTTATTGGAACTAAAATACAAAAACATTAAAAAGAGAGAGAAAAAAAGACTATGATGATTTAACAGTACCAGCTTTTGTCAAACAATAGGAACTAAAGATTTTTTAATTTGTATATAGAAGAAATGGTGTGAAAATCCAGTTCCACCTCATCATGTAATTTATTATTTAATGATTAGACATATTATAGGTAAGTTATCTATTCATGGTTTTCCTACATAGTACATTAATTTCCACTACAAAATTTAAGAGATGTTCATATTTTTTTAATCTTCAAAAATTTTGGTTGACACCCTATATAGTATGTCAGTAATTGAAGTTATATCTAACATTTTAGCCCTGAATAAGAGTTTATTTTGCTACTATACCATTTTGTTTATTATCTTTATTTTTTTTAATTTATTATTTTCAGAGTAAAGGGCAGGGAGGGAGGAAGAAAGGGAAAGAAGCATCAATGTATGGTTGCCTTTCACCTGCCTCTAGCTAAGGACCTGGCTGGAGACCTGGTTTGCAACCTGGGTATGTGCTCTGACTGGGGAATCAAACCAATGACCTTTGGGTCCACAAGCTGGTGCTCAATCCATTGAGCCACACCAGCCAGGGCTATATATTATCTTTAATAAGCACCTCCCATCTCTTTTTCCTTGAAAACAACAGAATTTTCTTAGGGCTCAAGGATTCACACATACATCTTCTAAAACCTTTCATTTCCTTCTTTGCCTATAATTTTCTAGTATCCCCTGGGTTTTACACATCAAATATAAACCAATTATAAATGGCATGACATAGAACATAATCACTCACTTTTTCAATTATACATATTCAAACAGCCTGTTAGTGATTCCATGTTCCACACATGATACCTATATTTTGCATCTTATTTATATTTGTTGTACATAATCCATGACTTGGTAAAAAGCTATTCTTACAGTATAGCAGAGAGATTGACTGTAGGAGACTTGGTTTAATCCAGCAGATCTTTGCTTCATTTTTCTCAAGTGCAGAATGGGAATATTGGAATTAATTGTATTCCTTTTCCCATACTTATTATGGGACACATTATTATGATGTGTATGGTTTTCTTTTTATGTGCCCTCAATTTTTTTACTCTTCCTAGTTCTAGAAAAGAAATAGAACTTTTAGAATTTTTTCTTTGGGAGAAAGGAAGTAATTTTATTCATGAAATCTATTTTAATTTGCAAACTTCCCTGAGAGACCAATTCCTCTAAGATTAAATCCTCAATAGGCAGTCAAGTCAGAAGTAGATTCCCAGCCTCCTGTTCCCCACTCTGTATGTGGGATACACTTCCTCCTACCATATTACTCCTGAAATTGTAATTTGTCATTCTCTAAGTAGTAAATGATTAAGGAATGAGATTCACTTTGATTGTAAGTGAATAATTAGTGTCAACCCCATGTTCTCTCAATCCATACAAAAGACAACAATAGTCTTATTCAATTCTTCGCAAGCTCTTTTCCCGTGATCGTACACCACTTCTTGGAGATAATGAACATGAATATTACTACTGTTTTCCTCCTTAAAAGATCATCTAATCTGATCTTATTGAAAAGTTTACTAACTTTTCTTCTTCGTATATCTTTCAGAGTATTTTGCTAATTAGATATAAGAAATATATTTACCACTTCAAAACATTATTTTATTTACACTTGGTTTTAGATTTTTTATTGTTCCTTTTTTTTCCCCCACACCCCCTTGTAGCACAAGGTATCTCAAACCCCAAGCAGCTGCCATCTGGCTTGTTTTACGTAACTCTCTAAGCCCATGCAAGTGGCAATATCCCAGTGAAGAATAAAAAGATGTATGTTGGATGGATCATAGGAGCTGCACCCAAAATAGCTGGTTGTAAGTCATTGAGCATAGCAGTGGGAATAAAAGGGAGGCCACAGCAGCTGCTGCATGGGGAGCACTGCAATAATTCTCCCAAGCATCCAGCTGCTTGGTAACCATGGGGACCTTCCCCCACACTGGATGAGCAGCTTCAATATTTCATCACATATTCATGTAGCGCCCCATGTTATTTTTATGTTTTTCTCCTGTTCCTTTTATTTTTTTTAATTTTCATTGAATTTATTGGGGTGACATTGGTTAATAAAATCACATCAGTTTCAAGTGTATAGGTCTACAATACATTATTTGTATGTTGCATTGTGTGCTTACCACCCAAAGTCAAATCTCCTTCCATCGCTATTTATCTTCCCTTTACCCTCTCCTACCTCCCCCTACTCCCCTTTCTCACTGGTTATCATCCGTTCTGTGTCAATGAGGGTTTTGTTTTTTGTTTTGTTTTGTTTTTTGCTTGATTCCTTCACCTTTTTCACCCAGCCCCCCCCCCAACACTCTCCCTTCTAACAGCTGTCTGTTCTCTGTATGAGTCTGTTTCCATTTTATTTATTAGCTTATGTTGTTTATTAGTTTCCATGTATAAGTGAAATCATATACTTTGTCTTTCTCTGACTGGCTTATTTCACTCCAAATCCATCCATAATATTGCAAAAGGTAAGATTTCCTTTTTTATGGCAGAGTAGTATTTCATTGCATAAATGCACCACAATTTTTTTTTATCTACTCATCCATTAATGGGCACTGGGGCTGATTCCAAATATTGGCTTTTATAAACAATACTGCAATGTACACAGGGGTGCATATATTCTTTCAAATTAATGTTTCAGGTTTCTCCATATATATTCCCAAAAGCAAAATCACTGGGTCATACAGTAGACCCATTTATTAATTTTTTGAGGTAACTCCCTACCTCTTTCCATAGTGGCTGCATCAGTCTGCATTCCCAACAACAGTGCACTAGGACTCTGAGTTCTCCATATCCTTGCCAATTCTTATTGTTTGTTGATTTATTATTGATGGCCATTCTGACAGGTATCAATGAGGTAATAGTGTGCCTTTAATTTGCATTTCTTGATGATTAGTGACATTGAGCATCTTTTCATATGACTATTGGCCACCTGTATGTCCTCTTTGGAGTAGTTGTCTATTCAGGTCCTTTGCCCATTTTTACTTGGATGATTTGTTTCCTTGTTTTGGTGTTGAGCTGTATAAGCTATTCATATATTTTGGATATTAACCCCTTATCAGAAGTATCATGTTCTCCCACTCAGTGGATTGTCATTTCATTTTGTTGATGATTTCCATTACTGTGCAAAAGAGCTCAGGCCTGGCTTAATAGAAAACTGGTAAGAGCTCTGCAAATAGCTTTCTCACTGTTCTTGTAGATTGTTTTTCCTTTTCCTGGGAGGACAGACAATTCCCTTCAAAGAAGATGTATTTGGGAGGGAACAACAGGGAAATTTCCCACAACTACTAAGAATCTCCTTGATCTGTGAGAATATCTGTTTTTGATTCCCCCAATATGGCCTGCCACAATGTTCAGCTGTTATAAGGCACCAGCTAATCTTCACATTTTGTTTCTTTTGCCCCACTTCTTTCCATTTGCATTATTTAAAGAATATGTTATATCTCATCATTTCCACATTTCTTTCAGTAAGATATCAAGACCCCATTGGGAAAGGGAGATTTTTTTTTTTTAATGCCCTACAAATACAACAATATTTTACTCCTTTTCAAGAGTAAATAATTTATTCACACCACATTGGTGTCTTGTAACTTTATTGTTCTGTTTTTAATTTTGTATTCCATTTTTTTTACTCATCCAGAGATTTTTATAATATTGTGTAGCATTCAATATATAGTGAAAAGCCTAAAATACCAGAATATATTTTTAGAATAGAGACATTCTACAAATGACAGACTTCTTTCCTTTTTAGCCCTTATGAAAAATGGATTTGAAACTTATAAAAAATGTATCTGGAACATCTGAGTGCAAGGTATTTTTTATTGGATTTTAGAATTCAGATCTATGATTTAAAGCAATTTTTTTCTTTCCTGAAAGTGGCCATGCTGCATTGATTTTTAAGGAGAAAGAAAGGGTGTAATTAGGATTTGGAAGCCTTTTCTAAGGACTTATATTCTTTTCACTTATGTTGACTTTCTTTATTCCAATTGCAACCTCACAGAGTAGGAAAAGCATATGTTATCACAACTCTTTCATACAGCTTGGCCTTAAGCAAAGCTGTAATTAAGGCTTCATTTTCCTTTGTTTCATTTTACCTTTTTAGTTTCACATTTCCTATTATAGATGCAGTCTGGCTTTCTAGCTAACACTCTCTTCTATATCTTACAGGAAGGGTCGTATTATCTTATGTCATCACTCAGAGAATTTGTTTTCTCACAGAGTAAAGAGAAAAGAGAATCAGCCCAAATGAATGAATTACTAATGGTTGACCTCCAAGTAAAAACTTCAATGAGTGTGAGAGAGATGTGTGGAAGATAGAAATGAAAGTTTTTCAAGTGTATGAAAATACAGGGGACTAGGGTGAATCCCATTTTATTCTTCTTATAAAATAAAAAATCTGAGTATTAAATCACTAACCCAGTTTTTAAAATATTGATTTTCAAACTGTGAGAGTAATTCTCTCTCAGATTTCTTACTTCTATTATGGTTACATCAACCTCCACTAATTTTTAGTGTAGATAATGGAGTAAAAGTCTAATGGAATAAAAAGATAACTAGATTGGAATAAAAATTCCGAGTCTAATCTGATTTTCTGCTATCTGGCTTTCTGACTTTGGAAGCAACTATGCCTTTTAGAATGTTATTTTCCTCCTCTAAAATTAGGAAGCTAAAGTATATTTTTTAAAAAATGACTTTCTAACTATTCTTTTTGGAAAACATTTGTTTTTTAAATTAGGACTGTACCACTGCACTAGTTGTGTGGTCCTACACAAGCTATTTAATCTGTCCACATATCATTTTTTTTCATCTATAAAATGGGGATCAGCCCTGGCTGGTAGCACAGTGGATAAGGCCTGCGAACCCAAAGGTCGCAGGTTCGATTCCCAGCCAGGGCACATAACCAGGTTGCAAACCAGGTCTCCAGTCAGGTCTGTGCCTGGAGGCAGGTGAAAGGCAACTATACATTGATATCTCTCTCCCTCTCTGCCTCCCTCCCTTCCCCTCTTTCTAAAAATAATGAAATAAAATCTTTTTAAAAAAATGGGGATCATTGTAGTATCTACCTTGGAAATAATTATATCAAATGAGGTAAGTGTTTAGTTAGGTTCTAATAATGTTTTAGGTATATTTGATTCAAGAGGTATGCTCAAGTTGTCACAGATACATTAAACAGATGACATAACTAAAAAATGTAAACAATATAATTTAAAATATTTGCATATAGGCTTATTATGTGCCAAACATTGTGTAAGTCCTTCTTTTGTAAATCACATTTAATCCTCTCAGTAATATAATGAAGAAGATACAATTATCCTTTGCCTACCCTGGAGAAAACTAAAGCTTAATCACAAAGTCACACAAGGAAAAGAGTGCTTAAGTGAATAGTGCTTAAGCAGCTTTTTTTCCAGAATCTGCTCTTTTAATCACTGTGCTATATATACTGTCTTTCATCCTAGAGTCTTTTGCCTCCACTCTAGGTAACTAATATCTAATTAATGCAGCACAAGATCCTAATAAAAATTACACTTTCTATATCAAATCATTTTTGTGATCTATGTCAGATTTACATTAATTATTTTCCAAATTGGCCAGTGAACTTTGAGCATGACAGCTATATATATATATATATATTTTTTTTTTTTTTTTTTTTGAGCATGCAAACCCATAGAATCAGAGTATGTTTTTACACTACCACTTGTTCTCAGTCCCTCGTTTCCTTTCAAAATCACATATGAAGAATCGAGTTTCCAGGGAAGCTCAAAGACTTGTTTAGACTTAACCTTGAATTCTCCTAAAACAAAATAAAATTAGTGTTGAAAGGCCAATAAGGGCCTGATAGAAGAAACTACTGGATTATGTACATATATTAACCCTTCATTTTAAATAAAGGAAGTCAAAGTTTTAACACCATTGTTTTCCATATATGGTAGAAATTATGACATTTGAAATTAATATATTCCAATCATCCAGTTCTCAAGGTGCAACACTTCACCATCCTAGGAAAAAAACATCTGTGTTTCATTCTGCAGGTTAATTCTATTCTTTAAGAGAAATGATTTTCAGCTATTTTATAGTACATGTCCTTCATATGGAGGGCAATTTATGTTAATGCACGCACAGCCATCATTCACTAACATCGAGGATTGATGGACTTAAAAAGCCTTGATTTTCATTAGTTTTGTTTGCAAGGCTAATTTTTGTAGTATTTTTGTAGTATTTCACTTCTAGTCATTCCTTTTTCTAGGATATTGCATCCAATCTTTTTTGATAATTTATTATATGTTTCTATTTACAAGATGTCTGTATGCCCCTACTAATGAAAGCAGGTATTTGCAAAAGCAAAAGGAGTCATGTATCTTGTGTTAATTATGCCCAGAAAGTTCTCCAATGAGATCATTAGAATTTGTGTCTTAGAAAAAGAAGATCAGGAGCTTAGTTGCTTATAGAACATGTAGGTAGTGGCTCCTAATTTGCACTGAATGTATGTAAACTTTTTATTTCACAAATATCCTAATATTTGTTTTTTTTATAAAAGGAGGTTGAATTTTATTTTAAGGCTAATGGAAACCATCAAAAAGTTTTAAAAAGGAAGTGACATGATCTCTATTATATTTGAGAATAATTTCAATTGCTCTATGTCTAGTACCTTGTAAGTCCTGGTGTTTACTAGTCCTATAGTAAAATATTTGTTGAAGTTGTTCAAAGTATTTCCTCTAATAGAATTCATATTAATCCCTAAGCTATATCAAAATTCTTAGTCAGGAATTTTTGAACCAGGTATTTTCTTGACAATGTTATCAGTCTAGTTGAATCACATTAACAGCCAAGAGCTTTCTACAACTCAGCTGATTACAATGTTGATTCAACAACTTTGAATATCACCTATTCAAAAGGTGGTTGGACAAAGAGAAGAACAAAGGTCTCAGAACGATCCAACATACACAGTGTAAAAGCTCATATTTTTAATTCTCAGGAATTTTTTGTTGGATCCTCATTCAATCTCTATACACAATTTCAGAAATCCCATAATACTATTTGCTTATCTAGTCCAAAGATTCGAAACAGGACATGAGAGAGAGAATGTTTGCAAAAAAACAGTCAAACGATCCAAAGATCAGAGTATCTTAGAATCATCCAGAAGAACTTATTAAGAATTCAATCTATTTCTTTAAAAATAGATACATTACAAATTTAGTGCACATCTATCATTTCATGCACATGATAGTAAACCTGGGATTGCCAGAGCGAGTACTCTTTCACTGTTATCATTTCTAAATTCAAATTAGTCAAAGGTCTGTCAACATAAAATCACTGTTCCTTTACCAAAAGCCAAAAATGCAAATCAGGAATGATTTGCTAGATATGCAGGTAGATTTATAGATAGACTTCTCATTTCTCAGTCCACATATAGAACACATTTTCCTCTTATTAAATATTACTTATTAAGAACATGTTAAAAAATCTATTTTGCTCTTCAAATTGTAATATTTCTGCATGAAATATTCTTTGATCCAGTAAATTCTAGTACATGAAAAGCCTTAGGAATAAAGAATTCCTTGTAATAAAGATTCTACTAATTGACTGCAGAGGTGCTCCCTGAGGAGTGGAGTCCCGGCTTCACATCAGGCTTCCCCAGCCCGGGTTTGCAGTGTCAGGAAAAGAAGTCCCTATAACTCAAGCTGTGAAAACCAGCAGGAATTGTTGCTGAGACAGAGGGCTGCTGGAATCCTAGACATTCCTCCTAAAGGACCCATGCACTGACTTAATTGGACTCACAGAACCTAACTGACCACATATCTGAGTCTCCATCAAACTGTCTAACCCTGTCTGCCCTGCCCTGGTGAGTTCCTGAGATCCCACTCCAACCATCTTACAGGTTCACCCCAGCCCTTTCCTGTGGCTCTGTACATAACAACCTGTCTTGACTTGTGCTATATAGACTTTCCTAAAATTTCTCAAGTGTTCACAATCCTCAAACAAGCAGCATCTGGCCTCAGTGAGCCCCATACCCCTTGCTAAGTAGCCCCAGACCCTGCACTAGTAGCAGCCAGCCTTGGTTCACAGCTTGGCCTCTCTAGGCACCGCCAAGCCCAGCACAAGTAGCGACCATTTGCAAATTGATTTGTAGTTCATGCTGGGTGGCCCGAGGCAGGGCACAAACAGCTGACCTTGGCCTGCACCTCCTGGGAGGCCCAAGAGCCAGCCTCAAATGGTATAAAAATACCACACAAGCAGTTTCAAGATCAAAACACTCAAGAGGTAGACTCAGCAGGTACCAGAGCCCTGCAAAAGTAAGTGCTGGTTGGTGAGACCAGTGCATGTGCAGCAGCAGATCCTCTGCTGTTGTCACTGCCAATACTAACAGACTATTGGCTGGGGGTGGTGGGGTTTCCCTACCATTGCCAGCAATCCAGGCAAAACTACAACAGGAAACTATACACAGCTCACATAGGGGTGACCTGGTTGTATGACCACAGAGGCTGTGCCATTGGGCTTTATAGGACACTTACTACATAAGGCCATTCTACCAAGATCATAAGATGTTGCAGCTCCACGTAACACAAAGAAACAAACTTTGGGGGGCAGCTAAATGAGGAGACAAAGAAACATGCCCCAAATGAAAGAACAGGACAAAACTCCAGAAAAAGAACTAAACAAAATGGAGCCCTGGCCAGTGTGGCTCACACTTAGTTAAGAGGGTCATCGTTTTAAACCAAAGGGTCATAGGTTCAATTCCCAGTCAGGGCATATGCCTGGGTTTCAGGTTTGCCCCTGGTTGGGACATGTACAAGAGACAAACAATTGATGTTTCTCTCTCACATTGATGTTTCTCTCCCCTCCCCCCTCTCTAAAATCAGTGGGCCTGTCCTCAGGTGAAGATTTTAAAAATGGAGAGAAGTAATATACCAGGTACCAAGTTCAAAACACTGTTCATAAGGGTGCTCAATGAACTGAGGGGAACAGTAGATGAACTCAGAACTTCAGCAAAGAGATAAGAAACAAAAATAGAGATACAAAGCATAAAAAAGAGTCAGTCAGGAATGAAGAATACACTCACTGAAATGAAGAATGCATTATAGGGAAACAACAGTGGAGTAGATAAAGCAGAAGATCAAACCAGCAATTTGAAAGATAAGGAAACAGAAAATACCCAATCGAAACAACAGAGAAAAAAAGAATCCAAAAAAAAAAAAAATAAGGACAGTATAAGGATCCTCTGGGAAAACTTTAAGCATAACAACATTCGCATTATGAGGATGCCAGAAGAAGAGAGCAAGGAATTGAAAACCTATTGGAAGAAATAATGATGAAACCTTCCCTAATTTGGTGAAGAAAATAAACAGACAATTTCAGGAAACAGAGAGAGTCCCAAACAAGATGAACTCAAAAAGGCCAACACCAAGACACATTAAAAATTAAAATGCCAAAGGTTAAAAAACAAAGAGATAATCTCACAGCAGCAAGAGAATAGTATTTAGTTATCTACAAAGGAGCTCTCATAAGACTATCAACTCATTTCTCAAAAGAAACATTGCAAGACAGAAGAGATTGGCAAGAAATATTCAAAGATAAAAAGCAAGGACCTACAAACAAGATTACCCAGGAAAGCTATCATTTACAATCAAATCAAAGGATAGGTAAAGGGCTTCCCAGGCAAGAAAAAGATAAAGGAGTTCATTACAACCAAACCTATTGCTAGAAATGTTACAGGGTCTTCATTAGGAAGAAGGAAAAAAACATTAGTATAAATAATTAAATGTTCATTATAGCATTATTTACAATAGATAAGATATGGAAGAATCTAAGTGTTCATTGATAGATGAATGACTACCTAAGTAGTGCATATATACAATAGAATGTGACTCAGGAATAAAAAAGAATGAAATTTTGCACCTGAAGCAACATGTGTGAATTCAGAGGGTAGTGTGCTGAGTGAAGTAAGTCAGACAAAGAAGAGCAAATTCCATATGATTTCACTTAAATAGGAATCTAAGATACAAAATAAATAAACAAGCAGAACAGAAACAAACTCATAGATTCAGAGAACATTTTGATAGTTGTCACATGGGAGGGGGGTTGGGGGTTTGGAGGATGGGTGAAAAAGGTAAAAAGAGTAAGAAGTATAAATGCAGGGAGGGTAGGGGGAGAGTGGGATGAATAATACAACAATAAAATAATTTTTTTTTAAATTTAAGTATATAGTTACAAAATAGTCATAGGAGTTGTAAGTACAGCATAGGGAATATTAGAATAACTATGTATAGTGTAAGATGGGTACTACACTTATGGGAGTGATTACTGCTTAAGTGACATAAATGTCTAATCACTAGATTGTACACCTGAAACTAATATATATCAACTGTCATTGAAAATAAAAGGGAAAAAGAAAAAGTATAAACAGTAATATGAGAAACATCTCTAAAAAAATGAGTGATTTGTTTCTTGCTGTTACCAAACTTACATTGGGCATTACTATGTCCAGGAAACTTCATACCTGCATAAGGTCTTGTTTAATCCTCACAACAACTTGTGGAAAAACTGCTGATCCAGTATGGAAGATGGGACATACACCCAGATGACTACATGTAAGGCATATACTGATAACTGTCATAAGCAAGGTATAGAGATATATATAAAATCTAAACAGAAGAAAAAAATTCTTTCTACCTTAAAAAAAGTTTTTATAAAGCTCCAATAATAGGTAACATTAGGCAAGATCTGAGAAGAGGGAAAGTTATTTCTAATTCCATCCCAAATTCTTTGACTTCCTCTTCCCTTTAACTCAAGAAAAATGCTAATAATATACAACTAAACAACAAAAGGGTGATACCCTGGCAAATGTAATATGAAGATAAGGGTGCAAAAACAGAAAGAGATAAAAGGAGAGAGAATATGTTAAGTACCTAGCAAGGACTGTGAGTGAAAAAGGAGAGAGAGAGAATGTGTGTGTTGCAGATGAAAAAGATTATAAAAGGTGAAAACAAAACAAGATCTTACTCCTAATGAGTGAAAATATAAAAGAGTGGGAGGTAGAAAAATAATTGTTTACTGCTGCCTGGGTGCATGGACACCATCAAAATAGTGTAGTGTATTTGTTGCCTGAGTTGACCTAACTAGTATTGGAGGGGAATCTGTCCTCTGATCCTATGGACAGGACATTTGAGATTCTCATTATTCAAGAAATAATTACGAGGATAAAAAGCAAGTGCTTCATCTGTTGATTGTCTGGAAAAGACAGCCGTTTTGATGGTGGTAAAGAGATCTTCCCACCGCAGCCACACTAAGTGATCTTGCTTGTAAGTGAAGTATTTTGTGAAATCATTCTGGCTTGCACAAGGGCCGGCCTATTGGCTGCCTTTCCCCATTCCTGGAAGGACAATGTAAGTTTCCCCAACATCAGCTACAGTGTACAAGAGTTGATTAATATGAATATATCATTTACCACTTATTCAAATATTAAGACTGACCTCTAAAAGAATCAAAGTAAGCATATTTTGGTCCTTTCTTTCCAAAAAGGTGATATCAATATCTCTTCTTCTTATAAAGGATTCTCGAGAATCTGGTGATTCTTTTCAAAACTGTGTCCTCTCAAACTGGCAAGCCATGTCAGAACTAAGGTCAGTTCAATATATTAAAGTGACCTTACATTCCTTTTTATACAATGCCATAATCAGCCAACAATCTTTTATCTTCATCAAGGACATTTTTTTTCATCACTTTTAGAGAGAGAAGGGGAAGAGAAACGGAAAGAGAAAAACATCAATTGGTTGCCTCCTGTCCACACCTAGACTGGGGATCAAACCCACAACCTAGGTATTTGCCCTGACCTGGGATTGAATCTGCTAGGGAACAAGGCTCCAACCGGCTGGGACACACCAACCAGGGCAGTGGACAGCCTTTGAATAGCCTGAAAGAGTTCCTATACCTCTTCAAAAAACTTCAGGAAAAACAAAACAATATAGGATAATAAAATAAGCTTCAAAGATGAATTTTTAAACATTGTTCTGGGCCTAAGGGGATGCAGTCATGCACTAACAGCCTCTCGAGAAGTTTACAATCTGGCATAAGAAATATACATGTAAATAAGAAATGTCATGTTAGGCAGTAGGACATAAGAGGCGCACTAGGAAAATAAATTCTGATTGGGCTGGCTCAGAGAAGAAAAACAGTGGACAAAGAACTAGAAGCATTTCGTATAGTAAAGAATTAAGTGGAGGCAGAGTTTAGTTAGAAGGTTTGCCAGAACTTGGGCTCCTATTGACTTGGTTAGTTACTTAATACAGTAGAAATTTGGGATAAATTTACATTAAGAATTTAAATTCTCTTTAAAATATTTACTGTTAGGAATTTAAGTAACTTATTTCCATATTTTAATTTTTTATTATTAAAATCTATCAAGACAGCATGACCAAAATGTCTTTTTTTCTGTAATACATGAAAAATGGATGAAGCTAATTTTAAGTAGTTTTCATATTAATTTCTTCATTAAAGTTTAGTTTTGCTTTTTCCATTTTATTTTTCCCTACATCTTATATATTTTAAAATCCCAATATGCTCTGATTATTATTGACCATGTTGGAATCATCAGATCCCTCAGATAGTTTTAAAATGGGAAATTAAGTAAAACTATAATTGCCTTTAAAATTCATACTTTTTCATGATAATCATTTAACTTCTGTTTACCCCCAAATTTCAAGTTCTTGCTATGCACTGAAACTTGTTTAAATTCATTCAGAATAGCAGTATTTTAGGCAGGGTGGGCATCTGAAGCAAAATATAAGGCTGTAGTCTAAATAACCTTTGAAAATCAGACTGCTGTAAAATTCAGTAGTTTAATTTTTCCTGCCTCTCCATAAATCTAGCACAACATTGAAAGTGGTCATGATTCTTAGTTTGAGATCTAAATGAAATAATCCCCTGGAAGCCATGTTGTAAAAAAAAAATTTGATTGTCATTCCTAAGTGGGAATATTTGATGTTCCCTCTGTTTAAGTAAAAATAACTGCAAAAAAATAAAAAATAAATAACTGCAGTGGTTCTCAAAAATAAGCATGCATCAGAATCATCTGGAAGTCTTGTTAAACTAGTCAGTAAAATTTCATCCTCCAGTCTGGAATGAGGCTTGAGAATTTGCATTTCCAACAAGTTACCGTAATGCTTATGCTGCTGGTCCGGGGACTTCACATAGAAAATGACTGTATATTCATATATATGTATCTACATATGTAGATATATATATACACACATATATATACACATACATACATAAATGTATATGCATACACATACACATACATATTTATTTTTAAAAGAAATTCTTGATTATGAAGAGTGTTTTTATAAAGATACTTGTGTGCATATGCACCTTTCAACCATCTTTAATTTACAGTCCTTTTTTAGCTTTTCTTTTTTTCCATTGCTGTTGTGTTTATAATCTCTTTTGCCCCATAGTGCTGTTTTGATGTACAAAGCTAGCAAGACCAATTCGCAGCTACTGGAAAGTTTAAACCTGAAGTGAAACTGTCAATAGAACCCTGCCTGGGTGGATTTAATGCCAGGAAGGTAGATATACAATTGGCATTTCAATAAGCTACTTTGTTAAGCTTTAATAACATAAATTCTGTTAATCTTGAAGTCCTGATTAAAACACAAATAAGTGAGGAAATTGCTAATGTTAACTAAGTCCATTTTGCATATTTATTGCTATCCCTTTTCATTTGTAAGGGCATGTCAGACTGTGTAATGAAATCTATTCTCTACTTGCTAGGTCTTTGATGTTGCCTTTTCCACATGTTATATTAAATGCCTGATGTGACTTTCATAGCAGCTTACCTTCATTTGCAGAAAATGTAAACGATTTTAAAAGTTCAGTCTTTCAGTTGTTTAAGTGTTTACTGTTTTCCTATATTGTTTATAGCCTGTTTTCAGAGCCCAAAATTTTTTCACTCCACCCAAATGGAAATCATACCTACATTTATTTAAATATATTTTAAAAAGAAATGCTCTATTTTGCTGGGTTAAGTAGTGCATTCCAATTTCTAACTATTTTAATTCAAAATTATCCCTCACACAGTTATGTATATAAATTTAAAAGATAACCCTGAAAAAAAAAATAACACAATATAAACAAGCTAGGGGTGGAGAGTGTGAGCATATTGAACTTCAGAAACATGGTGACTATTTACCAACCAAGAAGATGATCAGACTTTGGGAAGGTTCATGGGGAGGCGTGAGGATGCCTAAAGTAGGATGGCGAAAGACTGAATTGTAGGTATAACAGATTAAAATACGTCAAATTCCTAATTTCATCTCAGAATCTAATTCTTTTGCAGTTTCATCTAAAATGAACCAGGATGGACAATATGTAAATATAAAAATGAAAAATATGAAATCAAATTACCTACTGTTTCCCCTTTTACAAGATTATATAAAGTTATAGGATACAAGGTTAAAACTACGCATCTCACTTTAATTGCTGTGATGATGGAATTCTCGTACAGAATTGCCTGCTTTGGTGCAAATCATCATTTGGTGCTTGCAGTGTTTTTATTTGAAGACTATAAATTCTGTTCATTCATTCAACAATATTTATTAAGCAACTTCTATGTGTGAAGTGTTAGGTGAAGGAAAACAGTGTGAACACACCTCCCTTGCTCAGTGGTTGAAACATATTAACAAATAACTCATAGCAATGACATATGTTGACAGGAAGAAGCAGCACATGAATTATGTTACAACGATATAGCAAGGAATTTAGTCCTGATCATATTGTACGCTTACAAAATTTAAGGAACCCTAATTTAGAATTTAAATGATAATTTAAAAATTTTAGAAACTCAGTCTTATCTATCTTTTCCTTTAGCAACTGTTCCAAAGAAGAAATGTGTTCCTTTAACCTTTGAAGAGGTTATTTTCCCTTTCAACAGAGGGGGAAGGTTTCAGTTCAGAACTAATTGTTCTGTGATTGATTAATACTTTCCCTCCTGTTGCTACATACAGCAGGAATGACATGCATTGTACACACAACAGGAGGTAAGAGAGTCAATCAATTAAGGGAACAATTAGTTCCAGTTTCTACAATTTATTTGAGCTTGTAGATGAAATTGCCTGAAAATATTAAGAACATTAAAGAGCAGTGATGAAACCTAAAGAAATAAATTTATATTCAAATTTTAGAGGCTTTGTTGACACTGCTCTTCTGCAGATAGACAACACTAATGCAATAACAATTATAGCTGGGTAGCAATTAATAAATAGACTGTCAAAACCAGTCAAGTTGAGTTCATACTTTCAGAAAGCTGCTTATTTTAACTTTGACATGATGTAACTGAAAGTTCCTGAAAAGCTCAAATTATTAATTTAGAGGATGCCATTCTGTAAGTCTAGGTCAAAATTATTCAGCCCTACTTGGCATCTTCCTAATTTACCTGGGGTACATACTTATAGTTGTATTTAGGAAAATACAATATTCAAAGACTTATAAGACTGATAAACCTACAACCAAGTGAAATATGAAGTAATATGAAGTCAATATGAAGTAATAGAATCTGATGGGATCCTCAGGTCACACCAAACTCTAGATTTTGTTTGTGTTGCACTATCTCAGTAAAATGCAGGTAGGGCTAGAAACCAGGGTAACTCATGGTTATGACCTAGCTTTAGATGAATTCAAAGTCATATTTCCTATAGAATAATCTGGAGATCTAAGCATGGCAAGACATTGAGGTCCCTGGGATCCAGGAAATGACAAAGCAGAAAGAAATAAAAATGATCAAGGACATTTCATTTAAAACAGTTGAAAAAAGGAAATGTTAAGAACTTTAATACAAATTCCATTTCTTTTAAAGCACGATATAAGAAAGAGTTGTAAACCTAGAGATTAGCCTACCCTTACTCAATAATAATCAAAGCTATCTCAGCCCAGCATGTATATCCCCAGTCACTTTGACATATCTACTAGTTTGCCCAGATTTCAGTAAATAAAATACTAATATTAATGTGTCTAATAATTAAAATCCCAAAACATGAGAGTAATTGCTCTAGAATTACTCAAATTTAATCCCTCAGAGAAAGTTTATATATTTTTAAAAGTAGCATTGTTACTTTTTTTAATCCTCAAAAGATATGTTTATTGATTTTAGAGAGCAAGGGAGAGAGAGGGGAAAAAAAACATTGATGTGAGAAAGAAACATCAATTGGTTGCCTCCTAAGCGTCCCAACTGTAGATCGAATCTACAATCTAGGTATGTACTTTGACCAGGGAGCAAACCCCACTACCTTTTTGGTATAGGGGATGGTGCTCCAACCAACTGAAGCCTGCCCAGGGCTGGCCTACTTATTTTTAGTGCCTAAAGTGATACCTGCTGAGTAATAGAACTCAATAAAAATTCACTGAAACCATGAGTGAAGAGGAGATTGTGCTGAGAGAAGAGTAAGAGGAGGCTTGGAGGAACAATCCTTCATTTAATGTACATTAAGTATTAATTGTGTATAATAGCATCAGGGACTCATGATTTAGTTGAGGAGATAGTTAGGCTTGTACACACATGTCAGGCAATAGTGATGTGCTATAGGAATGGGGAAAGCAGAAAGTACCTTACTGGATATAAAACTTTCAAAAGTTTTCTCCCATTTAGTAGGTTGCCTTACATTTTATTGATGATTCCCTTCACTGTGCGCAAGTCATTTTAGTGTCTGATGTAGCCACAGTTATTTAGTTTTGCTTTTGTTACCCTTGCCTGAGGAGCTTGATCCCAAAAAAAATATTTCTAAGACTGATGTCATAGAGCTTACTGCCTTATTTTCTGCTAGGAACTTTATGGTTTCAGCTCTTACATTCAAATATTTCATCTGTTCTGAATTTATTTTTGTATGTGGTTTAAGATAGTGGTCCAGTTTCATTGTCTTGCATCTAGCCATCCGTTTTTCCCAATATCATGTTGTTGTTGTTTTTTAATATGTGTATTGATGTTAGAGGGGAGGGAAGGTAGAGACAGAGAAACATTGATGTGAGAGAGAAGCATGGATTGGTTGCTTTCTGTGCACACCCTGACTGCAGATCAAACCTGCAACTGAGGTACATGACCTGATCAGGTATCGAACCCGTAACCATTTTGGTGCACAAGACTATACTACTAATCGAGCCATCAGGCCAGGGCTGTTACTTTGATGAATAAATAATTTACTACTAAAAATAAAATGTCTCTGATGGATAGAGATAAGGCAGTTAGGAAAGAAAGAAGGAAAATAAAACATCACTATCAGCCAGAAAAACAAGGTAATATTAACAGAGAAAATCATTTGTAAATATTAAATTTACTTCTAGGCTAACACAGAATTAGTCTCATCTAACACTAATTTCCCTAGCCTTTAAATAAAAATCTTGTAGAAATGTGTTACAAAATTCCATTTTGTAATTTAATTCTAGGAATTAACTATGAGGAAATGCGAATTGACATTCTCAGCTCTTGTCTAGGGTGGTTTAGTACTTATATCAACTTTCAAGGTCTAATTAATTTTATTAAACCCTCTAGTTAATGAATAAGTGAGAACTGGGTGGAAAAATCTATCAATTGCAGGAACAATGATATAAAATTGTTAATTCAGAAGTGACCCACTGCTATCAAACTAATCTTGTCAGCGCTGCTTTGCTATCTTGTTAATATTATAATTTCTGTTCTATTGTTCTTCATAGAGTAAAATGTTTCCCAGTTCATTGCTACAGTGCTTCTGTTTCTAAGCTCTCTAAAAGACAGAGATTCGGCAGTAGCCAAATTTTACGCAATACACAGAAAATAAGTATTTTATTTATATACATGATGTCTTTGTGAAATTACACTAAAATTATTTTGAACCAGCATGATCCCTCTCTGGGCAGTATTAGAATTTCATGCTTAAATCTGTTGAACATTAATCTTGATATATTTTTATAGCTTATGCAATAGCATAAATACGTTCTGAAGTGTCAGGGAGTCGAGATGTAGTAAAAGCCTCAAGAAGTGTGAGAGATGGCAGAAAAAAATTACCATAGCTTTTCTCCCCTTCATTTCTATTCATAAAAAAAAATACTTAACCTCTAAGGATAGTCATTTTCTTTTATTTAATTGATAACAGCAGAAGACTCTGGCCTACATTATCTAAGTAACACAGTAAATTCCCAGACATTGTGAAGACAGGCTTCTATAAGAAGGGGGAACTTTGCCTGAATTTTTAGAACTACAAACCTTGTATAGTGAGTCTGAAATCAATTGACATTCTGATACTGCTTTCCAGACTTCCTTCATGGAGAAAGTGTTTGAAATCTCTAACCAGCATCACCAAAAGAAGAGGCTCAAAGGCAGTAGAGACTCCAGAGGTGGTGGTTTAAGTTCTTTTGATCCACTCTAGTGCCACACCCTTCTTTCATCATCTGAAATGTGGTTTTCTCATTCAGAACCATGTTCGGTCTTTGATGACGGACTTTTTCAAAGTGCCATCTTAATGAGCTGATTTCTAAGAGACTTTTCTTTTAACACCCTTTGCAAAATGCTGGCTGAATCCTTTGCTTGTTGTGAACGATAGCATAATTTTGCAGTGGCATGTCCCCATCTTTCATCACTGAATGCTCTATATTCGTTCTCTCTAGCAGCTGGCTTCTCTCTCTTCACTGTCAGCATTTGGGGATGAAAAAAGATTTCATAACAATGCATGCCCAATGCGGCTTTAGATTCACTCAGGATTTGAAGCAGGCCTGCATTTTACCCTTGAAATGCCTTGTCAACTTTCCAAGTACCAGTTCTCTCCAAAACTGAACTTTGTCTGATATACCATGCAAAACTTGGAAATGAACCCAGAACCTATTCATGACACCAAAGAAAATAAAGAATCATGGGCAAATTCACCAAAGTTTTTATGTTTCACTCTGTCATACAGAGAAATGCAATGTTCATTTATATAAACATTATGAATATATTATCTCAAGCTATCAAATTCCTATGTTGTGGTAGGGATTGAGACATTGTGTTGAGTATTGCAAATACAAATATGAGTAAGTCTTTATCCCAAAACTCAAGGGGCTCAGAGGCTGGTGGGCAAAATAGATACATAAGCAGATAATCATGATATAACCCTAGAAATGCAGTAAAAATTCATAAAGCTCCTCCTCTTTCCCCTTTTCCAACAGAAAGGAAAGGAATCTGCTTACATATTAAAGAAAAGAGGGCATGACAAGTCTTCATTAGAAGTACTACATCTGCATGGACTTTTGTTCTTAGTGGCTTATTAACTGCAGAAATTATACTTCCACCAAAAGCTATTTGTAATAATAGAAAAAATATAAAAAGAAATATGTTTGGCACATAAAATTCTGGGCAATGCAAAGGTACCTTCATAAATGATAAATTTCCAAAGGATAGAAAGCATTTTGTAATAGCTGATAAAGAAACCACAACTGAGAAAACTAAAATCCAGATATTCTTGGCAAAATGTACTCCCAAGAGAGGAAACACTTTCTGTAGCTGGACCTAGATATTCTAACAAATTGATCAGGGTTTTTGCCTGGAGAATTATTGCATTGAAAAAAAATGTATTAATGGAGAACTACCTACAGTCACAGCTTGGTGACTGGTTCCAATTTACAGAAGTATTAAGAGCCACTCTAAGAGCACGCTGTGTAATATGGGGAGGATTCTGGGAAGCATTTAGGACTAAAATAGAAGCAAATGGGTATTCTGAAAGGAGTATGAAAAAGAGGAAGAATAGCCACTCTGCCAAAAAGAAAATACAGTCCATTGCCTAAGAAATGCCTCTCTATCATAATTGAGATCATTCTTAACCTACCTATTGCTACCTGCCCAAGCATCTAGAAAGCATGTCTGCTCATCAATACACTCTAACCAGGTACACCAAGTTCCCAGTCTACCCCTCAATTCAGAGAGGAGACAAATAGGGGACAGGTACTTGTTCAGGTTAGAGGAGATTCATACCAGTCAATATTTATTAACAGGTTATCGGAGCCCTTGTTCTTACCTAATATGTAAGTGTTCTAAACATGTGTTGGCTCAATCCACATAACTTAGCAAACCAGCCCCCCAATATGTCATATTTGCATTATTAAAGAAGAATCTTTTTGTAAGTCAAATAAATATCCAATTGGTGAAGCATCTGTCTGCGCTAACAATGAAAAGTTTTTAAAAATCAAGGAAATGTATTTTGGCACCCAGGCATCACCACTTGGGTCAGCCAGCCATTCCATGGAGCCATTCTTAGATCTGCCACTAGCTCTTTCTGGTTCCCAGAAGTTGCTCTTTTCTGAAGCCGCAGGGCCTCTAGAAACCTCATTGATTTGGGGCTGATCTTCTTACAGCTTCAGTGAAACCATCAGTGCTAGGACAGGGTGAGTCCCATGCAGGTGCCACCTAGGAGTTGGGCTCCTAGATGGCTGACTACCTGTGAGCGTCCTACAGAACCCTGCCAGAGTCAAGGGCTCCTGAAATTCTAGCCTGTTTCACATGAAATCTAGAAAAATTTCCCTGGTAACGGCTGTCATTTTATTTACAATTTTGACAAACCTGAAAATGTACTTAGATCCTATTCCACACAAAAAAAGGTGAACAACTTCCATCAAGAAATGGATTCTTTTTTCCATTTCCCTGAGTCTCAGTGATGTTGCTATGAGACCAGGGGATGGTGAGGTAGAGAGGCAGACAGAAAACGTTGCCATATTCCAGGATCAGGCCTTCAAAGTGATAGTCTCAGAAAACTGTTTGAAAGGCTTTTTGTTATGACTCATACTAACCAATTCACGAGAGACTAATGCATAAACCAGAACGTCCATATTTATTTAGAGATTGGACATGGCATCTCTGACCTGGGCATTCTCTTTTAGTAATCTACATTTTAAATAATACATTATTAACCTCTACAAATCAGAGTAAGAGGACCTCCTTGCATCTAACCATCTAACTCTGTAATAGGGACATATTTGCTATAGGACAGGAGTATTTTATTACTATTATTATTATTATTATCAAAGGTTGAATTAAAAACTATCAACTCCCATTGAGTGTTTGCTATATGCTTATTAGCATATTATCTAATTTTATGATAAATGTATAGACAAATATTATATATATTTTGTTAAATAAGAAAACACTGACTCAGCATGCAAATAAAATACTCTTTTTGTAGCTAAGACAAGAGTCAGAACTGAGCTCTCTCCCCAGCAACCAATCCTAGAGCTCATCCAACCTCAGCAAGAGCCTCCATTAACTGCCCCACTCACATGTTGTCAAAGTCCCCTGTCCCCTTGATGGCTCTGGTGTTCTTTTTTACACCCTAACTCCTATATTTCATTATGAATTATTCTTTTTTCTTTTATTATTTTCAACTCTCAGATTTAAACTCTGTAGTAGAGCTGTATTTTGCCCCTTTTTTAAAAATTCTAGCCTTAAAAATTCTATGGCTTAAGTAACCTCTCATAATTCAGTTTGGCTATATAATTTTACTTCAGTAATTTTAGTGGTGCTTTGCTAATATTTCTGTGTTTTCACTCTTTTATTTTTCTTTCCATAACACCTTGACACAATCTTTTGGTTTGAGCTTTTTCCCCATTGATTTAGTCTTTGGTTGCAAATGCCCTTGGGTGGTTTCTAAAAACAAAATCTGCAGTAAACAAGTAGGACTATATTAAGTCATATAGCCTATTTCATTCTGTATTTCACCTTCTATAATCAGGATGATTTTTAGTTGATTGAAATCTTCACTCATATTTTATTCTTGATATCAGTATACTTTCAGTAAAAAGAAATTATAATATTCAGTTATGAATTTATAATAGTGTACCTTCTCTCTGAGATGTCCTTTCAGCCAGTTGGATATGAATTGAAGTCTAGTTATTGATATCACTTGTTTTAGAAAAAGCAGTTGCCTATTAAAGCAGCATGGAAGAAAAAAATCATTTAGCTAAATATAAACATTTTAACCCAACAAATGCTTCACAGTTTATAACCAGACTGATGAAAGAGATGAGGTTCTTATCATCAATGATCTTGACCTACACAACAAGGAACACTGCAAGTCTTCCCTGTGTATATTACTTTACAATAGGGGAGAGGTGGTAAGCCTAACTGTTGGCCAAAATGACAGTTTAATAAAGGCTACAAAAAAGGGAAAAGAACTCATGGACATGGACAACAGGGTGATGATTACTGTGGGGAGGGGCTAGAAGGGGGCTAAATGGTAATGGAAGAATACAATAAATATTAAATCAAAAAAATTAAAAGGCTATGCATAATATTTGTATCAAAGTAATAATTTTGCAATGATGCTTAAATGTGAGCTGGTGACTCAATATTCTATAGGAAATTTGTTAAGTTCACTTTCTTAAAGTGGTGTGAACTGGATTTGTCAAGAGGAAAGACACAAAAATTCTTCCTGGATGTATCCCTAACTTTGTCAAAGATCAACTTGGAGAGGGAGAAAATAAACTATTTCTTATTAAGAGACAAAAGCAAAGGAGGAGAAGTGAAAGAAAAACTTGGAGATTACAAAACATAATAGACATAATAGGCTCTTTCCAATCTTTAACACTTCCTGATTTACTCCCAAAGTGCTCTAAGTGGATCAAGACATAGTACACTGTCCCCTCATTCAACCCTTTGATTCATCACAGGCACATCAGAAAGTAAGGCATTCAATTTGAATATTAGGTACAAAACTGGAAACTTACCTAACTTTTCAAATCTTTCAAATTAGATAAAGCTAATCACAAAACTAATTTTCTTGTATTTCAAATCATATTTATGTAGCACCATAGGGCATAGGGCAACAAACTTCCCCATAATTCGTAGGATGTAAAGAAGATACAGTGTTATTCTAAATAGGAGAAAATATAATGAGTATCTCTTAGACTTGCTCAGAATTAAAAACCAGAAGTCAAAGGCACACAGGTATAGGGTATTCTCAAGAAACCAGGATGAAATCGCCTAGAAAATAATCCCATAGAAAAAGTGAAAATGTTTTTGTTACTGTGGAAATGAGATTAGGAAGTATTTACATATGTTTAGCAAGGGCTGCAAACAATAGCAAATACAATGGAAAATGGATTAAACCATTAGAACAAGTATTAGTTTCCACTGCAAGAAGTTCCAAAATGTGGGGTCGATAGTGTTGGTTAATGCAGCAGCTTAATGTCAACAGGAGCGTCCTGTAACATCAAACTTCAAATTTTGTCACCCGTGAAGTATCAGCCTTCTGCTTCAGTGACTTCTCTCATTATCTCCTCGTGACCGAGAGCAATTCCTAGTACCAACACCAAGAAGAGGGATGATACTTCCTGTATGTACATTTTTCAGAATTAGGAAAACTTTCCCAGAAGTTACCCACAAGACTTCCTCTTACATAACAATAGGCTCAAATTAGATCATATGCTTTCACCTGAACCAACCATTGGCAAAAAGGGATTGATATAGAGACTAATAAAATTTACATATATTGAGGAGAAAGGAGCTGTAGTTGTCGGGTGTAGGGGGGTGGGGACAGGCTTTATCTTAAATGGAAGGTAAGCAACCTCTGATTTTTTTTGTGGATATTTTTCATTCATGTCTCATGTCCCCAAATTAATTCATTAGTACACAATATAAGGTAGAATTTAAGAAGAAGAAGCCAAATTACTACTCTTTATACTTCATATATGATTATATTTAGCTTACAACTGTAGAATTCAGGCCCAACTATATGTAGATATTTTAAATCTCAATGGTGGTCTAGGTCTGTTTGGTGTGGCTCAGTGGTTGGAGTGTCATCCCTTAACTGAAAGGTTATGGGTTCGATTCCTGGTCAAGGCACATACCCTGGTTGCCAATTCAGACCCCAGCCAGCAGGTATAACCCCCAGTCAGGACATGTATGGGAAACAACTGATCAACGATTCTCTCACATCGAGACTGCTCTTTCTCCCTTCTCTCTTTAAAAAGCAATGAAAAAGGAAAAACATCCTCAAGTGAGGAAATAAATAAATTATAAAGCAAGCAATCTTAATGGTTCTCTACATGGTATATTATCACAGAACAGCCCCCCGTAATCATTTACATTAGACCATATATCCCAGCCTACTTACTAATGGTGGATAAATTACTTGAAATTCACCCAAAGCACCAAGTAACATGCTGGACACATTTGTAGGCGCACCATTTATTCATTCATTATACACTTACCTATTCGTGTCTTAGCAAGGCAGAATTCCATGCACCCTGGAGCTACCCTGTTTCAGCTCAAACCCTCATTCTAGCACTTACTATAGCTATGTAACCTTTGGCAAGTTTTCTCGTCTATAATAGAGGGATGATAGTCTTGCCTGACTTCCGGGGTTTATTTTGTGATCGTTTAGTGACCTTGTATGTTTAAAGTTCTTATTAAAATTTCTACCTAATAGTGTGGGCTTATTAAGTGTTAACTATTTTTATTAATATACTATTTTTAAGTGTATACTGCAGGATTTTTCATATTTACCACAATCTGAACCATGTATGAATTGGTTTAAAAGCTTTGCTTCTCTGTGTGAAAAAAAAAAAAAAACAATGACAGTTTGAATACAGTTTGATAAGAAGGAGGCTTTGAATAACAAGCTCAGATTTTTATCTCAAGTGTCTGCAGTTCAGAAACAGCAAGAGTTCAGAACTGAGTTTCTGCAAAGCAATGGAGAATGAAAATTCCAAAGTATTTGTCTGTTACTTCTATAGAAAATATTTCGAGAGCTAATTGACTTGATTCAGCTAAACTGTATCTCTTTAGTAACTGCCAAAAGCATCTAGTTTGACTTTACTCCACAAAGGTTAAGAGAAGTACACAATGAACCTTGTTATGAAAACTTGTTAAATTGACACATGCCAGATTTTGATCCCATCCCTAGGTTTCTGTGCCTATCTTTCCTATCAAAAAAAAAAAAAAGAAAAGAAAAGAAAAAAAAAAAAAAAGGAGGCTGACCCTTACCTGCACCATTTCTAAAACACTACAAAATGTACTTGAAGTCTTTATAATAAATTTGAAAAGGCTATTTCATATCTTTTCTTGATCATGACCCTGCTATTCTTACTTAAACCTTGGGAGGCCCTTTAAAGCCATAGAAGTTCTTTATTGAGCGGTGCTTTTAAAATAAGTGACAATTTTGAAGCTGCAGTGATAAAATAGTTCATAAATAGAAAAGTGAAGTGGATGCACAATAAATGAGTTAGAAAATTAAAATTGTGAATTCATTATTAAATGCTTTTAGAAACAGCTCTCGTAATTTTCAAGATTTGTTTCCCTATTGTAGGAAATTATTCTATTTTGTGTAAGACCTCTTGATTTTTCTGACTCATTATTATAGTAAATAATTACTTGGGTTTTGATTGGGATATGGTTTGTTTCTATTCTTTTATTCTCTGTATTATAGGTCTAAAGGAAAAAATAAGGTAGCAAAATGTAGCTTTGATTTGACTCATAAATTTTTATTTTAGTTATTTCTTCTATAATTTATATTGAATAAAATTGTGAAATAGAATTGTGATTGATCTAGAAATGAAAAACTGTTTAAAATTTTGTAACATTTTATTACTTTATGATAAATTATTCACAAATAATACTCATGTTTTCTTTTCATTCTTTTGGAAATCTATGAATCATGTATTCTAAGAAATCATTGATTATAAGATGCACCATTATTTTATATAACACCATGTATATCACAAGTGGTTTAATAGCACCTTTGAATTTTTATTTTGTATTTCTTCAAAGATCATTCAAAGTTATTACAAGAGATTTTATTTTTTATTACTCTTGTGCATAAAGAGGAAAATAAAATAATTAATTGGTTAATTAATTACTAAGATTTTGAAATCTATTCTCAACTCAGAGTTGACATGCCTATCATTTGTATAAACACCAATTTTTTTTTTTTGTGCCACCCACATTGTTGGGTAAAGCATTTCTTTAAATATTGTTCCACTGTTGCTTCCAAAGTCTTTTAAACTACCTGACTGTCTGCTGGCTTTGATTGTGTCAACTTACAATGGGGTTGTGTTCAAACCCCACCCAGGGTTTAGATCCCCTCCACAAAAGGTCTTTAAGTGGTCTGTTGACTGGAATATCAATGGGAATGACAAGTAGGTTGATCATGCACAGGGCTGGCAGACACTGATAGCAAGATATCACAGATTACAAGGAAAATCCCCATTTCACAAATGTAAAAATATGGGAAAATAACATATTTGAAGATACTTATTTAGTTGTTTTAATCACTCCACTATCAATTGGCCTCCATAGCATTTTCCTAACCCCACACAGGAGGCGCCCCACATCACTCTATAACGTGGGTTCTCACACTCTTCCACATACATGCACATATGAACACAGAGCAGACTTAGTAACAGAATCCACTACCACTGGCTATGAATTCAAATATTCCAGGAACTACAAAGCCTAGAGAACCTACACAGGCTTAACTTCTCACCATGCTCTCTTGATTACAAGGGACAGATACTCAGATTACTATCAATATTAGCATTTTCAGAATACTGCAATTCAGAGCTGAAAGCAGGGCATTGCACGGTGGTCACAGGTGTGAGCTCTGAGTCCAGCTGGAGACTATGCCTGGATCCATCCTTAGCTCTGTGACATGAGCATGCTTTCTTCTCTGTGCCTCAGCCTCGCCAGAGTATTCCACAGCTTAAATTCCCAAGAGAGAGAATTGTATTGGCCTCACTCATCTATTTTCAGGCCATACAGGGTCATTGGTCTCAGGCCAGCATCTAAGTAAGCTATCATTGAATCGGGTGCTCTTCCCCTTTTAAATCCACTGTGACTATGGATATAGGAGGTGGTCATGCAATCCACACAGACTTTCTCATCATTAGAGCCTGTAAGCAGGACAATTCTGTTGAAAAGGAGCTATGGCTGGTAAGCACTGTGATTCATATCTCAAGTAAATCTCCCACCTACCATCTGCAGGGCCCACAGTCAGATCTGCCTTGGTGGTAATCATACATTTTGACATAGGACATTATCCTTTTTTTTAAACAATGAAAATTAGCATGAGATGTGACAATAAACTCTTATTAGAAGCAGTGTCCTTCTACCTTTAAGGAGATGAATCACGAGAAACTGCTTTTGTTTATCTTTGGGAGACAGGAGTGGAAGGGGATGAACTGGAGAATCAGAAAGAGATAAATAATTGACATGAATTTGCATCTCTCTGATGGCTAGCAATGTTGAGCAACCTTTCATATGTCTACGGGCCATCTGTGTGTCCTCGTTGGAGAAATGTCTGTTCAGAACCTTTGCCCATTTTTAATTGGGTTGTTTGTTTTTCTGGTGTTGAGTTGTTTAAGTCCTTTATATATATTTGGAGATCAAACCCTCTCATCGGCAAATATGTTCTCCCATATGGATATTTCCCTTTTCATTTTGCTAATGTTTTCTTTAGCTATGAAGAAGCTTTTTAATTTGATGCAGTCCCATTTGTTTATTCTTTCCTGTATATCCCTAGACTTAAGAGATATATCAGCAAAAATATTGCTGTGTGGGATAGCTGAAATTTGACTGCCTGTGTTTTCCTTTAGAACTTTTATGGTGTTGTGGCTTACATTTAAGTCTTTTATCCATCTTGAGTTGATTCTGGTGCTATGGTGTCAGTTGGTGATCTAGTTTCATTTTTTTGCATTTACCTATCCAAATCTACCAATACATAAATGGAACCTAGTGACAAAACAAACAAATAACCAAAACAGAACCAGTGACATGGAAATAAGGAACAAACTGACAGCAACCAGAGGGGAGTGGGGCAGGGATAACTGGGGGAAAAAGGAGAAGGGTCTAGTCAGGGAACAGATATAAAGGACCCATGGACATGAACAGGATGAGGATTGACTGTGGGACAGGGGGCAAGGCAGGGGGAGCAATAGGGGGGAAATTGAGATAACTGTAATTGAACAATAAAATTTTTTTAATGGAAAAAAAGAAACAATCCACATTAAAAAATATGAAAACTGAAAGTTGGTAACCCAAAGTTTTACTACCTGTGGAAGTAGCTTGCTGTTTTAAAATCTCTGGGCCCTGGCTGGTGTGGCTCAGTGGATAAGCGTCAGCCTCCAAACCCAAAGATCACTGGTTCGATCCCCAGTCAGGTCACGTACCCAGGTTGCAAGCCAGGCCTCTAGCCAGATTCCCAGCTGGAAGCAGGCAAAAGGCAACCATACATTGATGCTTCTCTCTCTTTCTTCCTCCCTCCCTGCCCTTCTCTCTATAAAATGATGAATTAAAAAATATTATTAAAAAATTTAAAATAAAAGATCTCTGGTTTTTAACACAAATGTTTGCCTTTTAAGCTGTTCTGCTATTTTAAACACCTCACAACTGTACCACTCTCTGCTTATTCCCTTTGGATTCAAATTTCCTATATCCTGATTCTATTTGCTACTTCTTACTCATGCATCCCCATTTGCTTCCTGGTGATCAGAGTTATGTTCCCCATTGTTTAACTATGTCAAGCAGATAACTGTGAGTTGTAATTTACCACCATTTATGTCAACAGACACTGTCCTGGGGCATATTTGAGCTTCCCTGGTCACAGGAAGAGGCAGCCAGGAGGAACTCATGGGCTGCCTGGATAGTGTCACTCTGACTCCCACAAAGCACAGGGCTCAGTGAACACATAAAATGCGCATCACTTACTATTACACATAGTAAATGAGAGCTAATAAGAAATGAGTATTAGCTACTCCTTTGGAGGAACTTTAGATTTACAAAAACTATTCAGAAAGGAAAAATAGAGGTAAGGAGAACAGGATAATTTTGATGAGAAGAAAGACAAAGAGGGAGGAAAGATAGAAGGAAATTCAACATGGCTCTAGGAGACTTGCAGAGAGACAGAATTGAAAGACAGAGATAACCCACATGGCACCTTCTAAAGAGCCAGGAACTGGAGATTGTGGTGATGGTCTCATGAGTGTACATTTATTTCCAAATTCATCAAATTGTATACATAAAATATGTGCAGCTTTTGTTATGTCAACCATACCTGCATACATACATAAATGAGGGATTCTTAAAAATATTGGACACCACTGGGGAGAGCCCAGTATTTCCTCCCTCATCACATTATACCAAAGGCACATCAGCATAATAATCTATACACCTCTTTGATATTTATAGTGAGGTATTTGTAAGATTAGGGGGAATGTTGATTCTCTACTCAAAATAAAGTTAAGTAGGCTCTTTTGTATTCAATTTCCATGGGCACTGGGAGATGCTGAGTGATCATGAACCCTACTCCTAGGTAAAATTCTCCCTGTACTTCTTAGGAGACTTTTGTGACTAGATAAATGGGTAAAATCTAGAGGCACTTGGATCTATTTTTAAAAAGAAGAAGAAACCCAGGAGGCTGCACCTGGTACAGCTTTATGAACAGGATGCACGCTTTGCTTCCAGTTCCTCCAAGGTCTGAAAAAGCACATTTCATCTCTCACCATTTGACTGGCTCTGTCATCCAGATGTCAGCTCTTTCCCGATATTACCATATAATCTCTGGCTTTCCTCTTACTGCTTTTAAGGAAAAGTATCTAAACTGAGGAGAAGATAAACCTTGAGCCTGAAGACAGTCAAACATCTGCCAACTTGTGGAAGGTTTTGATAACACTGCTACACTTTCCTTGCTGCGTAAGGAGCCTTTGGTTTGGAGAGTTTTTGAATGAAACCTCTGATGGTGGCTTATTTTTTCCCAAAAGTCTGTCAGAGTGGGTATCATAACATGGGGTTCCCTGGGAAGCTGTCAGAGTGAGAAGATAGCTTTCAGAGGAGGAAGCGGGGTGCTTTCCCTACAAGGGAGTGGAGGGCGGAGGAAGCAGGTCTGGGCAAAAAGAGTTGCTCAACTGAGATGCAGTTACCACAGGCTTTAGCTAGATCAACAAGGACCTTCAGAAAGGAACCACATTGAGGGAGGGAGTCCAGCCTTTATACCATCATCCTCCAGTCGCGGGATGTGGGGCTGTCCTTGGAGATGGATTTAACCTTGACTGAGGCAGTTCCCTTTAGCCAAGGGCCATTCTTTAGAAGACTCCTCAGCTGTGAGATGCCTGCACTCCCTAACTCTAAGGGCCTCATTTCTGAAAGGGAAATTCTCAAAGAATCAAATCACTCCATACTGCCTTTGACCTCAAACATGCATTCCAGCCATGGCTGGAGTGGCTCAGTAGATTGGATATGTCCTGCAAACTGAAAGGTGGTGGGTTTCATTCCAGGTTGGGGCATGAACAAAAAGCAACCAATCGACATTTACGTCTCATATCATATTTCTCTTTCTCCCTCCCTCCTCCACTCTTTCTGGGAAAAAAAAAAAAAAAATGCATTCTAACACAATTTGTGATATCTCCCAACCTCTGTAATAATCATTCCAAGTGTTACTTATAGTTTGGGTCATTTCTGCATTAGAGTGTATTTTAGTAACAATAATATTTTTAATGTTTTTACCTTCTGTTGTTTGCTCTTTAATTTTGCATGCTATTTTTACAAACTACAATACTTAAATAGATATGGAAATAGTGCTTTCTCCAGAAATCGTTATGTTTATGCAGTATGGTAGACTATCTCACTATATAATCTGGAAAATCTTTACTAATTTATAGAATTTAAGATAGACGTAATTAAAGACCTACTAAGTAGAATAAATATAAGGGGCAGAGGAAAGTTGTCATGGCAACAAAAAATCCCAATTGTCTTCATTTTATACTGCAAGAGTATTAACCTTTAAAATGCCTTAATACTAGCCCTGGTTGGTGGCACAGTGGATGGGGCACCAGCCTGCAAGTCTCCAGTTAGATTCCCCAGCCAGGACACATGGCCAGGATATGGGCCAGGTCTCCAGCCAGGTCTGTAGCTGGGGGCAGGTGAAAGGCAACCATACGTTGATGTTTCTTTCCTTCTGCCTCTCCCTCTTCCCCTCTCTCTAAAATAAATAAAATCTTTTTAAAAACTAAAATGCCTTAATATTTGTTCTATATTTTAATCAGTGGTGATTTTGCCTATTATTTAGGTTTATTAAATATGTACCCAAATCATTCTTTCTTGCCTTTTAGTTTTTTATATATTACATATATTTTAATAATTATTGAATTTATTGGTGTAACATTGGTTAATTATATAGGTTTCAGGTGTCTAATTCTGTCATACATCTTCTGTATATTGTATGCTCACCACCCCAAGCCAAGTCTCCTTCCATCACCATTCATCCTCCCTTTACCCTCTCATTCTGGTAATCACCATATAATCATATGTCTGTGTCTATGAGTTTTTTTCCTTTTCTTTGCTTAACCCTTAACTGTTTTCACCCAGCCCTCCAAACCCCTCCTCCCCTCTGACAGCTGTCTGTCTGTTCTCTGTATCTGTGGGTCTGTTTCTATTTTTATTATTACAATATTTTTAAAATCTAGCATTAGGAAATTAAACTTTTTCATAAGGTCTAGTTTTCTCAGGAAGAAAATAGTTTTAACATTTTTTCTTTGTGTAATTTAAAATAATTCAGGTTTATGACATAGTGACAATGTAAACATACAGAAAGGAAAACTGAATAAGAGGTCTGTCCCAAAAGTATCATGCAAACTGTTTTAATTACTATATTGACATTGGCTCGATCTTTTGGGACAGACCTTGTCATCTACTACAAGGTTAACATTTCTAAATGTTATCTTATCAATCTTTTTACACAAAAGATTTAACTTAGAAAATTTGAACATACTCTATATGTTTCATAACTTGTATTATTTATCTACCACTTATACATATTCACCTTCATGATCATTTTAATAACATTATTATATGGGTTACCATTATTTAAGAAGCCTGTTAGGTGGTTTCTGGTCTTCTAATATTATAAATAAGTTACTATAAACATCTCTCTATTAAATAACTTATACACCTAAGGTTAGCTTTTTATTCTGAATTCCTAGACAGGAAATGAGAACTGCTATAGTTTTTAAGTTGTTCTGTTACTTTGGCCTCTATAAAGTGTTTTTCTAATCTATCACCTTTCCCAATTGCTCAGTTTTTGTGCCCTTGCCTTCATGTCTATATTTAGGCACATTTACAAAGTAATTTATATCATCTCATTATTATTTTAACTGAGTTATTTGACTATTTGGGAAATTTTTAACACTTTTTATCTTTTTGGTTAGGAAGGACTTTTTTTTCCTTTCTTGCATTGAACATTGTTTGCTCATGTCCTTCTACCGAACTGTCTTCTAGAAGAATATTTACCTTTCTACTCAATAATAATTTCCTTGGCATATTCTTGGATGGTAAATTCCACTTCAACCAACAAAATTACTACACCTCTAAAATTAAGCAATCTGTTTCTTATTGGTAAAATCATTTGTGTTTTTATTAACTGATAAACCAAGTCAAAGAGAATCATAAATACCTTCCCAGCACTGATTAAATTGTTTAGTAATATTTAAATGTTATTATTAGAGAAAAGTAGTGGAAAGAACCTTGGATTGGGCTAATTTTGTGTAGGACAGGCCACTTAACCTCTCCAAATCCCAGTTTCTTTGGTAAATTTAGACTAAGCTACTTTTCATGGTTGTAATGAGAACTGAGGATATTATAGTTAAATATTGATTATAGCATTTTGGTTCATTGTAGCTTCCTAATAAATGGTACCTTTAGTTTTTATTATCTCATTTAGTATCACTGTATCTTAACATGTCCCCTATTATAGTGGCTTTCCAAACTGTAGGTATCAAGCCATTAGTGGGTTGTGAAATTTATGTACACAATTTTCAGGCACAACGAGAACTTTTTAATAGAAAACAACAGAACAGAATTTAATATATCAGAATATTTCAAACACTGTAAGGGCAAGTGTTTTTATATGAAACTTTTATTCAGTATATACCATAGATAGAAGGAATGTGTAAGTAGCACAATGTGAAATATACTTCTTACTATGGGTTGTAGTAAAAAAAACAGTTTTATTAGATACTGATCACATAGTGTATAAGTCCCATATACTATTGTGGTTAAAACACAGATTTAAATCCCAGCTGCACTAATTACTACAATATGACTTTGAACCAATTGCATAACTTCTATATGCCTTAGTTTCCTCACCTATAAAGTGAATGACAATTATTCTTATCTCATGAGAGTAGTATAAGAACTATAGGATTTCGCCCTAGCTGGTAGCACAGTGGTTAAGGCACCGGCCTGGGAACCCAAAGGTCGCAGGTTCGATTCCCCAGCCAGGGCATATAACCAGGTTGCAAACCATGTCTCCAGTCAGGTCTGTGGCTAGAGGCAGGTGAAATGCAACCATATATTGATGTCTCTCTCCCTCTCTGCCTCTCTCCCTTCCCCTCTTTCTAAAATAATTAAATAAAATCTTTAAAAAAAATTTTTTTTAATTAAAAAAAAGAACTATAGGATTTCATATATCTAAATTACTTAGAAGGTACTCAGTAACTGTTGGCTGTTATTTTATCAAGACTTGAAAAGCATATAAATTTTTCCTGACTAATCAAATAATGCCACATTCTCTAAAGTGCATAAGTGACTATAACCTCCTCACATTAGTCAAGATTGTATAATTAGCAAGATTTTTCATCTACATAATGATGCTTCTTAATAAGCATCTTATGTCTGCAAATACAAATTTCCAAGGGCTATGCCAATAGTCTTAGTTTTGCTATTGAAAATCAGTATTACTTTTCAAAATATGAAGGAATAAAAATAAAATAGTAAGCATTCAGTCTTTCTTTATCAGCACATTGGTCTTCCATTCCCCATTACATTTTTGTATTTTATAAAAGACATTTAAAATGTTGTCAGAGTGGTAGGACTTCTTGCCAAGATGAAAGCAAAGGTAGATACACTTCACCTCCACATACAATCATAAAAAGGATTACAATGAACTTCAAAATGTAAAATAAGCAGAACTGCCAGAAAACTGAACTGTATGGAAATCTGATAACCAAGGATTTAAGAAGAAATATTCACCTAGATGGGTAGGAGGGGCAGAGCCAGGGAGCTGGGGCAGAGAGGACATGGTAGGGCTGCAGTGGTGTGGTGGCAGTGGTAGCTGGAGGAACTGACAGTTCCACATTCATGTGTGGCTGATAAAAGCCAGGAGGAGCACCTGGGGAGGGATCCCAGCCCCAGGCCAGACCACACAGCCCAGAGTTCCAGTGCAAGGAAAATAAAGTCTCATCGCTTCTAGCTGTGAAAACCAATGGAGGTCGGAACAGAAGAAACTGTCCACCTCTTGGGAGAGTTTGTTTAAAGGGTTCTCATGGTCCTAGAACATACACAAACCCCCCTACTCTGGGAACCACTACCAGGGCAACAGCTAGAGGGGCACCAGTTGCATACAGGATATGGGTGAAGTGACTGGAAAAGGAGCAAGCACTGAGGAAGTGCTTAGCACTTAGCAAGCAGCATTGTTCCATCTTTGATCCCTCCCCCACATACAGCGCCCCAAGGCAGGGAAATAGGTAGCCCAACACTGATGGATACTTAAGGTCCTGCCTCTTACGAAGTAGCAGGTACTGAAATTCTACCTAATACACAGGAGCAAATATAGGGAGGCTGTCAAATTGAAGAGACAAAAAAGTATGGTCCAAATTAAAGAACAGAGCAAAACTCCAGAAAAAGAACTAAGCAAAAAGGTAATAGCCAAACTATCACATGCAGAGTTCAAAACACTGATAAGGATGCTCAGAGAAATGACTGAGTATGGCAGAGGTGTAAGGGAAGAAATTAAGGTTACACTAAGTGACATAGAGAAAAATCCACAGGAAACCAATAGTGAAGAAAAGGAAGCCAGGGTTCAAGTTGATGATTTGGAACATAAGGAAGAAACAAACATTCAACCAAATGAAATGAAGAAACAAGAATTCAAAACAATGAGGAGGGTTTAAGATGACTCTGAGATATCTCCAGGAAGTGTCAACATTCAAATCATCAGGATGCTAGAAGGATAAGAGGAAGAGCAAGAAATTGAAAACGTATATGAAAAAAATAATGGAGGAAAACTTTCCTAATTTGGCAAAGGAAATAGACATAGAAATCCACAAAGAATAGAGAGTCTCAAACAAGCTAGACCCAAAGAGGATCACATTAAGCCATATTATAATTAATATGCCAAAGGTTGGACCTGACTGATGGCAAAGTGGATAAGGTGCTGGCCTGCGAACCCAAAGGTCACTGGTTCGATTCCCCAGCATATAACCAGGTCTCCAGCCAGGTCCGTAGCTGGAGGCAGGTGAAAGGCAGCCAAAAGATAGCCATACATTGATGCTCCTCTCCCTTTTTTCCTTCCTCCCTGCCCTTCTTTCTAAAAATAATACATAAAATCTTTTTAAAATGCCAAAGGTTAAAGAGAAAATATTAAAATCAGCAAGAGAAGAGCGTTACCTACAAAGAAGTTTCCATAAGGCTATCAGCTAATCTCCTAAAAGAAACTTTGCAGGCAAGAAGGGACTGGCAAGAAATATTCAAAGTAATGAAAAGCAAGGACCTACAACCAAGAATAGGCTCTATCCATCATAGCTATCACTTAGAATGAAGGGCAGATAAAGTGCTTCCCAGACAAGGTAAAGCTAAAGGAGTCCATCATCCCTAAACCCTTATTATAAAATGTTAAATGGACTTATTTAAGGTAAAAGAAATTATCAAAACTATGAACCATAAAATGACAACAAATTCACCACTATCAGCAGCTGAATCTAAAAAACAAAAATAAATTAAGCAAACAACAAGAACAAGAGCAAAATCATAGATATGAAGACCATATGGAGAGTTGTCAGTGGGGAGAGAAGGAAGGAGGAAAATGGGGGAAAAGATACAGGGATTTAAGAAGCATAATAGGTAAGTACATAATAGGGGGATGTTAAGAATAGTAAAGAAAATGGGAAAGCCTAAAAACTTACATGTATAACCCATGTCATGAACTAAGGAGGGGAGATTGCTGTGGGGTACTGGGTGGAGGGGGCAGAGGGGAAAAATTGGGATAACTGCAGTAGCATAATTAATAAAATATATTTTTAAAAATTCATAGTGGTATAAAGTAAAAGATACATGTCTATATTTCCTACAATCTTCTCTTAATTAAAAAAAAAAATGGTAGGAATAATATCCTTAGCTAGTAAGAATTGAAAGTTTATAACTTTTATCTTTTTTGGTGAAATATCTTCCAAGTATAGACTATGTCTAAAAGGATTAATTTTGGAATTTATAGAAACATTCTTTTCTTCCTTAAAAAAATACTGAGTAAACTTCAGGTGCATTTCCTAAATGTTGACTTTATTTAATAAAAGTCTTACTTTTCCTATAGTCTTTTAAAACATTCAACTTATATATAGAAATGTTTTAAATTTTATAAGAACTAAGGTAATATGAAAACATTTAACAACCCAAATGGCAAAGGACCCAAACATCGGTATACACAAAATCTATGAACAGTTGTGTAACCACTTAGAGGTAGCAACAGAACATCAACCTGGATGACCAGCAACAATATCCCACTTTGAAAACATGACAGAAATGGAGCTGAAACAGCTAGACAATATGCCTTTAATTTAATGACAGCACTGTTGTATATAACTATTTGTATCCAGTACATCATTTCCTTTAAATCCCACATTAAATTATCATTCTTCAAATATCTTCAACTATCCTGTTCAAGTAAGTAATGCTGCCTATCTTATCTGGTGATTCCTTTACAACAGAAGAACAAAATCATTTTTGAATATACACATACTAATATTTCATACATAAGTATAGCTTTGTCTGGTTCTAGTTTTGCTGACTCACATGAAATATAGAAATCATCATCATTGTCAATAATTTCACATAAGTTATGCCAACAGTGCAACAAATACTCCACATTTTTGCAGGGAGAGAAGAGCCTAAGCTAAACAGAATCAGAAAATCAGGAAAAGCTTCTGGAAAGTGACCTTGAGCTGGAAAAAATAAAATTTTCCCACAATCTGGAAGATTCTGGTCTACCAACTGCTGTTAGGGAGGGAGGGAAGAATTGATTGATTGACCAATAGATGCCACAAAATGAATGCTAGATAGATGTTGTACTAAGTTATTTGCATAGATTATCTCATTTCATATTCATTAAATCCTTAGGTACTTGTTATAAATATCCTCATTTACAAATGAAGAAACTGAAGAGCAGGAAATACCTGAACCCCATCTGTCTAATTCTACCCTTTAGGATTATATTAGTAGCTACCAAGGGAAACTTTAAAGCTTAAAAGCAAGAGCTAATCTACAATAAAATAAAAAATGATATCTATTAGCTTCAGCCATCATGTCCTTCCAGGTAATCTAAAATATCTGTATTTTGTTGAAGATTTGAATAATAACCTCATACATTTGAGATCATTTTTTTTAATTTGGTTTTAATTTTTTAATTAATTTATTGTTGTTGTATTACAGTTGTCCCATTTCCCCCCATTGCTCTCCCCTGCCCCACCCACCCTGTTTCACTCCCACAGTCAATCCCCACCTTTTTGTCCAATTAATTCACAAAAGCTTGAATTCTATAAAATCCTTTTGTCTCTTTGCCAGTTATCTCCATTTCCTTGCAAATCTAAAAAGAGCTTTATGGGTCCACAAACTATATCCTGCTGAGCCTGTGAAGTTACCCATGCCTAGGCCTGTCTGTATTTATCTATTTCTGCCCAAAGACATGTCCATTCTCTCACTGACACAGTCTAGAATTTTGTCACACAACAAAATTATTAAAGTCCAAAATATGTTTAAACAGGAGAATAGGTCTTCAATTCAACCCCTTGAGTATACCTTCCTTATTTAGAAATATAAACATATATTTATATTATATGTACTTAGAAAAATCTAGGTAGGGCAGGTTTCACTTCTTCATATTTCAAAAGGCAGATTAAGGTCAAATACCTTGTTAAAATTTATTTAGCTTGTGAAGAGGACTAGAACTAATGTCTTCCATATACAAAGCTAAAATGTTTCTCATTGGCTACTTTAGGGATTAATTTTTTAATATTTTGGAGATAAAGAAATATGTGAAATAATTCAATGAATTAACCTAATAAAGTAATTCAATAATATATTCAAACTGAATAAATTGAATACACAGACAGGTAATGTTTCATCATTAGAGCCTCAGTATATTCTATAGTCAAACATGACAACATGTACAGTGGTTTCAAATATATGCCCAGCAAGACAAGTAAATTATTGATAAGATCATTGTGTATAGTAAATGTCAAGAAACGACTGGGAAGAAAATACACTAGCAATAATGAGATTCAAGAACTAATTTCTGTATCAAGTTCATGACATCTTAGAGTAACAATTTACAATACTGTTCTTCATGACCATTTTAAAATTCACTAACATTTTTAATTTATGCTATCATTTATCAACATTTCCAATGTAAATATTTGATCTCTCTTTTCCTTTTAGAAAATACAGGATATTTTGAGTATAGAGCATGTATGTTGTCAGCAATTGTTCATACACCTTTCAGTGAGATATGGGTTACAAAGTTAAAAGCTACACAGCAAACAATTGCCTATGTAAATAACTAATAGATTGAGAGTTTACATAGTATTGTTGGGAGAGAATGCTGTCAGTAACTATGTCTGGTCTTACCTTCTGGGGGAGAATCTCCACTGTGGTTCTATGAATATTTCATGAAGCAACATAAAGTAATATGCTAATGACAGACCATTAACCCAGTGAGCAGGTGCATCCTCTGATGTTTTTCATCTCTGGTATACCTTTGATGTGGGATCAGTTAAGCCATTTTGAATTATTCTTTTTTGCTTCCCTCCCCTCACAGTCACACCTGAACCTAACATGGTGAGCGAGAGTCATCATGAGGCCCTGGCAGCCCCGCCTGTCACCACTGTTGCGACTGTTATACCAAATAATGCCACAGAGCCAGCCAGTCCTGGAGAAGGAAAAGAAGATGCCTTTTCTAAGCTGAAGAAGTTCATGAATGAATTACATAAAATTCCACGTGAGTATTATACATTGTTACTTCAGTAAAAACAAATGGTTGAAAGTCACTTTATTTGTTGGATAGAAAACAGAATTCCTTGTAACATTCTACAAACATGCATTTGAATTTTCCTTACTGGAACAAGAATATTCTTTTAAATCTGTATCTGTATTTAATGTAAGTTCTTTTTTTTATCTTCTCAAGAATGTGTTTATGAGTTGTACTATATTTTAGATTTGTACTTAGGAAATTATTCCATCATAAAGATTATTTCTAAACAATAGCTAAAATGCACTTTCCCAATTACGTTTGATTTGATTTGATTCATTTGTTAAGGTTTCAAAATCTTGTACATTAGGAAATAATTTGTACATGTTTAGTTGTATGAGTAAAGCACTAAGTCCAATCGGCGGCATTTAATTTAATAAACTACAGGTTTATTTTTTTTCTTCAGATTTGAACACGAACTATGTACTAAACACTTGTCTAGGTCCTGAAGAAACAGGTTTTGGCCTTCACAAAGCTTATATCCTAGCGGAGAAAAGATGTAATAAATCAATAAACAAATATATAATGCATCATTTAGTAATAAATGATGAAAGGAAAACTAAAGAATAGTAAGTGGGATAGGAAAGGGAAGAATAGGAAGTGGAATAGGAAAGGGAATAAAGAGAAAAAAGTTCTTATTATTTAGGATGATGAGAGCTGGTTTATAAAGAAATCTGGAGCAATTAAGGGAGAAAGTTATAATATTCTGGAAAATACAGCCAAAGGCCCTGAGGCAAGAATCTGCCTGAGACAGCAAGACACTGTGTGCATTAAATACATGGTGGAGAGGGGCAGAAGGTGAATCTGGATTGTAGCAGAAGCCATGTCATATGGGACCTTGTAAACTGTTCTAAGGAACTTAAATTTTACTCTGAGTGAAAAAAAAAAAAAAATGGTTTTGGATGGTTTTGAGCCAAAGTATCCTGGGATCAGATACAGGTTTTACTTAAAAATCACTCTTGCTCTTGTGTTGAAAATGTGCTCCAAGTGGCAGGGGTAGAAGATATTGCAATAATCCGGATGAGAGATTTATAAAATTGCTCAGAATTATTCTATAAGAGCATTGAGAAACTAAATGAAAAAATACAAGGATTCAACTTTTTATCCTTCAAGTAATTGGCAACTTGTTGATCGGTCTGTCCTCTTTTAACAAATTCAAGTTCATCTGAGAGGACTCTTAGCACAGTTGTCAGTAATTATTATTCATAGTAAGAAGACCCATAACCCAGTAGGGATGGTGATAGTCCAATAAATAGAGTCTACAATGGGAAACTCAGGCTCCCAGCTCTCTTCCTTGCTCTGCTACTGAGCTGATGAACTGGCTCAGACACTTTTGATAAACCTTGGAGCTCATAACTACATGGCAGAAGCCAAATCCATACATCATGGAAGTAGATTCTCGCTTGACTATTTCATCAAAATGTTTGCTTTGAAAGAAATGTGCCACAGTGCAGCAGAGAAAGCAATGAATAATTAAATCATATGTATTCTGCCTTGTCTTGAGTGCTATCTCCTTCTCAGGAAAAGTAAACAATATCAGAAGCACAGCAATGTTGATAACTATGGAAATGAATGTTTCCCATGTATCCACATAACTCATTCTCTCATCTTCTTTAGACCTTTGCCCCAAACGTCATCTTCTTACTTAGGACTTCCCCAACCATGTTATCTAAAAGTATGACCCATTTATTTCCATGGCCAGTATTCCCTATTCTTTCTCTTATGGTTTTATTTCTCACCATATTATGTAGCACTATTTGCAATGCTATGATTTGTTTTTAAACCATTTTGGCTCCTTCCAAATTAATGTAAGCTCTATGAGGACAAAAAGCTGGGTCTGTTCTATGCACAGTTATATCCCCAGTGGTGCCTGCCACATATGAGACACAGTATCTATTTGTTGAATTAATTAATTAATTTTAATTTAACTTATATCCTGAATACCCCTCTTGGACTTTGAGGCCTTAAGATGCTGAAAGCTTAAACATATTAATTTTTTTTAATTTATAATATCAAGAAAACATGATTTCAATGCTTGACTATCATTCCCATTTGAAAAGCAAACTGTTTCCATATTTATATTGACAACCATTTTTTAGCCTTTCCCAATTCAAAGCTGAGTATTACTTCATATTTCCTCCTGTGCATCAGTAAGAAAACAATCAGCTGAAAAATAATTATCTATGAAATTCTCCCTTCCTCCTTTTCTTTCCTTTGGCTGACCTTATTTCATTCTTTTCCAAACCATTGTCCCATTCCTGTATCCCTTTCATGGGCACTGGAAATCAGACCAGGTATTTAGTCTTCCCCTCCATGGTGATTTGCCTGTGACCAGCAACCTGCAATATCAGACTGTCAGAGGATCTGGGTAACACTATGGAGATCTTATGCTGCTAGCTGCCTCCTTGATTTCACAGGGAAAAGCAAATGAAATTCCTAAAATTGTACAACGGTATGGTAAGTAAGTGTTAGAAAGCCTGTATTATAAATAGAGTCATGGAGTTTTATTAAAAATATGTAACTTCTTTCATTTTAACCCATTGCAATTTTACTGCTGATGTAATTGAAATTTCTAATGGCATTTATACATCGGGACCAACACAAAAGAAAAATAAAATATATCCCTAAAATCAAATTCCTTAGCAGCATATGTTATATAAAGGTTCTCACTTTTGACTTGGCGTAATGCAGTGTGACACTAATGACAGGTAACAAATTAGAATATTAATCAATTTCAGTCTCTGAACTAAATCTTGGCTATCTGGCAGATGTTTTTTTTTTTTTACAAAATTGATAGCAAACAGCTTTAGTCCATCACTCGAAATTCCCACTTGTAAGAAGAGCCAGGAGTGTACACATCATTATTTGGGTAATCTGCACTGTCCAGTATGGAGCATATTCAAATCAAATTGCCTGATGTATCATCTGTAACACCTTGGGGCTTCAATTTAAAAGAAAAAAATGGGGGAAAGGAAATGGTAAATGCTGAGCATTTTTATCTTTCAATTCATTCTGTGCACTGTTATCTAAATGTAGCAGACAAGGTTTCTCTGAATGATTATTTTGCAACTTTGATTTTGATATGACTGGGGCCATGTTGGTTTGTAAAGCATGAATTTATGTCATCCAAAGAGCTGTGATTAAGGTTTTGATATTCATGAGCTCCTTGAAGTAAAAAACTAGATGGCCAGAACCTGACTCTTAGTCCAGAATAAGGGCAAGTGGACTAGAGGTAGTTCTGTAATTCATGCAGAAATACTACTGGAGAGAGATAGTCCAACATAGAAATTAAAACCACAAACATAGTCACAGGCTGCCTGAGTTCAAGTCTTAGCTCTACTACATACTAACTTGGTGACCTCAAGAATGTTATTTAATGTTTCTGTGTATCAGTCTCTTCCTGAACATAATGGGGGCAAACATGTCTTTATATTAGACTTGCTGTATAAAGACATCAATGCACATCAAGTGCTTAGCAGAATGTCTGATGCAGAATAAGCATTTTGTAAATGTTAGCTATTATTAAACTCAAGCTGTCATTTTTAAAAAGTCTACTTCTATTTTATAAAAGCCCTCTATTCAGGTCAGACAGACACCCAAATTGAGAAAACTCCAGAAACTTTGCCACCCAATATATAAGCACTGCACTCTTTAAACCCACTCCAACAATGCCTGTTCCCTCTTGGTGTTTTTGCTCCCCATCTTCTCCTCTAATTTCCCTTAAAAAAAATCTTTGTAGTTTTATTGCCTTACTTACTCCTTTTAGCCCATACACATGTTCAATGTTCACATACCTGAAAGGGCCCAAGTGCCTAATAAAACTTCAAACATGCTCAGTGCTTAAGAATTGTCAATTTTCCTCTTTCAATTCTCTCAACTTCTCTTTTTACATTACCTTCTCTTTCAACTACCATTATCTCTTCCTCCTCCATATTGATACCAAACTGATTAAAAACATAACCTAGAATCTGACATCTGTTTCTTCAACTCCCATTAACAACACAGCTTCTTCCCTTCTGATTTCCATCATTCAAGTGCTATTAAAATTGTTTTAACTAAATCACCAGTACTTCTTGATGCACAGCTATGGGGGTTATTTTCAACTTTCATTCATTCAGATATTTCTGTATCACTTTCACTATCAGCTGCCATCATCTGAAAATGATTTCTAGGACTCTACTCCCATTTCCTCCTCTTCCTTCCCTTCCTCCTTACTCTCTTATTAACTGGACCACCTTTTCAATTGTCTTTCTCTCCCTTAAGTGGTTGAGATCCTTGTTTAAAAGAAATAAAATCTTTAAACAGAAAAAAAAATTAAGAAACAGTTCAACTGTTGACTTAGTTAAGAAGTTCCATCATTTCCCAAAGCAGACTTATTTGAGTCTAACCTTTCATAGCTCTTCATTAAATATGTTGGTTATCTGGTTTGGTTTTCCTTTGTTTGCATTTGGTCTTTTTTCACTTTCTCACTGAAATACAAAGTCCTCAGAGGCAGAAAAATTTCTTATATAGATTTGTATCCTTCATAGTTGAAAATGTCCAGCATCATGCTAGACACAACTGTAATGGATATTATATTACAAATATTAACATTATACCAAACCCTGTATTTCCTATCCCATGGTTGGAGAAACTGATCTACAAAGCAGTAGTCTTCAAACCTTTTTCTTCAAGGACCCCTTTGTCCAAATGAAATATTGAAATATATATGTATTTCATTATATATGCATATATATATATACACATATGTGTGTGTGTGTGTGTATATATATATATATGTGTGTGTGTATATATATATATATATATATATATATATATATATATATAGTCCTTTGCACCCATTTTTTTTTTCAAGATACTCCCATCAGCAGCACCAAAGTCTCCGGACTGTATACAACACAACTAGAAAGCAGTGGCCTGAGGACATAGTAGGTATATTACTGTTCTCTCTCCCACAACAAATACCAACAAAACTCAACAAATAGTAGGAACATAGTTGGCTAAATATAGCACAAGCAATCTTCAGTGAAGAGGGAAAATGCAGTCCAGTACCTTTATTTTCCCTCATGTAGCTGCAGAGTCAACATAAAGTCATTGTCATATGTCAAGAAACATAGAGAGAGAACAATGATTACTGTAATGATGGCCAATGCTTACTGAGCATTTAGCATGGAAGTATGCACTGTGCAGTTTTGTCAAATGAATCTCAAATCTGCCTTATAAAAACTCTATTAGATAAGAACAATTACTATCCCCACTTCACAAATAAGAAGGCTGAGGCTTAGTAAAGTAAGTGACTTGTCCAAGGAAGTTACACATGATTCAGGTTGTAGGTACAGGAGTATGTCAGGAAAAATTTTTGCAGTTTTTATTATGCCTTAACAGAATATTCCAGAGGCTGCAAATGTTCTCCACCATTCCTTACCACACCTGACTTGAAACTATTAGAGTTCTATATGTCTGTTCAGAGTTGATATTTGATATTCATCTTTTTTTCCCTAAAGATTTTATTTACAGGTTACAAGCCAGGTCTCCAGCCAGGTTCGTAGCTGGAAGCAGGTAAAGGGCAACCATACATGGATATCTCTATCCCTCTCTGCCTCTCTTCCTTCCCCACTCTCTGAAAATAATAAAATATTTATTAAAAATTTTTTTAAAGATTTTATTTATTATTTTTAGAGAGTGGGGAAGGGAGAGAGGCAGAGAAGGATAGAGATATCCATGTATGGTTGCCTTTCACCTGCCTCCAGCTACGGACCTGGCTGGAGACCTGGCTTACAACCTGTTTATGTGCCCTGGCTGGGAATCAAACCCAGGCCAGCGCCTATCCACTGAGCTAATATTCATCTTCTGATGTTTGTTTTAAGTGACTGAATGCTCAGAACACTAATTAGTTTAACACTGATGCAGAGTTTGTTGTTGCATTATCAGGCTTTAAAGACAAGTACATATTTATTCACTTTATAGTTCTGTATTTCTTTTATTGCATTCACTGTTAAATTGGCATGTGGATAACCCATTACCTCTGAAGTACTAATAGTTACATTTTGTTTCATTGTAGAAACTGTATGACTCAGCTTCAGCTGTCACCTGTTGACTCAATTCTTGCTTCATCAAAGCATTGGCTAAAATATTAAGTGATATTATTCATTGTTAACTTCTACTAAGTTGAAATATCTTTAAGAAAAAGTTGCAATTCTGATAAGTGTTATTCAGAACAAGTGCTTTGCAGTATTAAGTGATTTTGTCAAATGCAATGATGAAGGAACCTGTTTGGTACAAGGACACAGAGATAAGAGTGCAATTCATCACAGCATGATGTAGCGATTCATGCTTACATTCAATAAACATTATAGTTTATTTCTTCTGATATAAAATATAGGAAATATATGTGTATACGTGAGTACTGTGTGTGTTTGTGTTCAAAGTTATCGTTAAAAACTTAATTCCATGACAGAAAGTCAGTTTGTTTCTTCTTAGAGTTGGCACTGCCCCCTGCAGCATGTTGTGAATATTGGCTGGGCTGTTTTTAGTAATCTACCATAAGGGAATGAGGGTCAGCTTCTGGCATTTAGGAGCCACAGGCTCACAGACCTAGACACCTTACAATGTGTGAGACAGTTTCACACTATAAAAAACTGTCCCATGTTCTGCATGAATTTCAAAATCTTCGTAAGAACATGCATATAGAAAGGAACCCTGTTAATTATTTGAAGCTAAACCCATCATGTATATGAATACATCATATAAACAAAAGTATCTTTGCATGGCTCTAATACAAGCAGAAAATTCTAGCCTTGACTCTTGTGTTTAGCTAGGCTCTGCTCTTTAGTTTTCTCCTTACTTTTTGAAAACCTTCTGATTTTGTCTTTAAACCCAAACATCCTTTCAAGCAATTGCAAGCATTTGATTACCTCCTTGTCTTCTAATAGAGTTGTGCCTGAAGATTTCTATACAGAAATACAAGCAATATATTTTATATTATAGTTAGCATATTTTATTGATCTTAAAACTTACATGTGTAGGTATGTTGTATTATTTATTATTTATAATGAGAGTAAAAGGATATTATAACATATTTGTTATAAACTGGGGCATTATAGATAATACTGATTTTAAAGAACATGTATGCAATGTGACCCTATAACATCCTGTATGAAATGTGAAAACCTAACAAAAAGTTTATGCTACTGATATTGGATTTCAAGGTTATTTTAATGTGTCCTTGAATATTGTTTCCCTCTTGGAACCCTGTTATGCAGAAAATTCCCCCAAGAAATTCATGCCTGTAAAATAAACTAGTGTTGAGATATTTTACAAACTTCTAAAGCACTGGTAATACAGAATAATGGTAATCACATAAAGCCACCAAGTGAATTAAGATCTCAGAGAAGCTTCTAAACCTTATTTAGCTGCATGCCATTAGCATTTCAAAGATATAAAGTAAACACACCTGGGAAAAATACAGGAGTGAACCATATTTTGGACATATATTTAAAAAGAGCTCAGGAATTACCTTGCTGAAATACCATACAGATACACAAATATATTTTAAAGTAGTTTTAAACCTCTATCCCTTACCACATAGCAGTTGTAGGTCAAAACACAGGCTACATTTTCACTCAAGGATGCCCCACTACAAATGCAAATCTATAAAGAAAGCACAATGAAAGAAGCTGAGAGACTGCTGTTTCCTCCTCGCTCTAATGACCTTGTAGATCTTTTATTGCATTGCTGACTTGTCAGGTTTGTGCCAGTTTCTATTAAATCAGATAAAGAATTGAGAAGCAGAAGCCAGAGGGAACTTATGTGATGTACTATTATATTTTTAGCCCTCGGCTTTATTTTTCTTTGTTTAGATTTTCATTTACGAGAATATTGTAACAAAGGGATTGATCCTGATCCTTTCTGAATCCATACACCCCCTCAGTCTGCCTTCAAAGTGAATTTAGACAGCTTTGGAATAAAGATTAAGAAGATAGGGGGCATTTAAAAGTTTCCTCACCCGGCAACACTTTTTGCAACTGCTCTCCTAGAGGAATTTCAAAGCTACTTGAACCTTTTCCCTTTTCTTTTTCAAATTTTTCACACATACAAGTTAAAACAACAAAGGGTGGGGGGCACTACAAATAATAGAAATATATTCAGCTGTTAAACATGCCATTTACTAAAAGCAGTGTGTATCTATTCACAGACCTAGAAAAAATCCAAGACTTTAGGGTAATAAACCTGATAATTTATTTTCATAAAGACTTGGCTAAGAGTCTTTAAAATCAGTGAACTATTTGAGTAGATGAAAAACATTACTTCTGTAATGATGCAAATGTTGCTCCCAAAATTTTTCAGTGCATTTCAGTAGCTCTGTGGTTTGCCCAGGATGTTGTTTTAATCATTCTTGCCATCAGTACTGTATGACCTTGAACAAATCATTTAATCTCCCTGTAACCAAGGATCACAGTAGTACTCTCCCTCTGGAAAGGTATAAGCAGTGAAGTATTAATATACTTAAGTACTTACAATAATGCCTAGAATATAATATAGGCTGTACCCAAAGTTCAAGCTTCCAATACATATGTATATAGCACCTACTATGTGCTAGGTAGGCTGTGAGTGCCATGCTTAGGAACGAAACTGAAGCTCGTAATTTTAACTTGTTTCTGGGCCTCAGTAGCATTATAGATGCAGAATCTTTCTGCCAGAACCTTTTAATTAAAATGCTTATCAAGGCGCTAACAGCTGTTTGAGAGAGTTTGGTATGGTTCTTGTATAAGTTTCAGCCTCACTTGCAGCTATTTGCCCTCCCGAGGTTTGTTTCAAGCAGGACAGAAGCTATAGAAGTGGCTGAATTCACTATCCAAAGTACTTCCAGGTTTTTGTGCAAATTCTCTCCTCTGTCTGAACTTTCTCACTTGCCACTGCTGGTCTCCCTGGGCTCCTGTCATCCTTCAGCACTGGCCTCTTGGCTGGCACTCCTGTTCTCATGCTATCAGCCTCCTGGTCCATCAGTCATCAATTCTCCCACTGTAGTAAATCTGTAGTTTACACATGTTTATAATGCTTTACTTATTTTACTTATCTGTGCATGTTTTCTCTTAATACTAACCAATCTACACGAGAACAGAACATGGTCTTTTCATGCCAGGTCTCCATCTCCAGGACAATATTTAGCTCATAGTAGGTAGAATCATTCTGCTCTGGCTCAAAAAAATCTTAATAATCATATTACCAACAAAAGGCTCCCACTCATAGATTCAGAGAACAGACATGGGTGCCAGCAACAGGGAGTGAGGTGGGGTGAAATAGGTGAAGGGGGTGATAGGGTGCAAACTTCCGGCTATAAAATGAGTCCTCACAATATAATGTACAGCCTGATGACTGTCATTAATACTGTATGTTTGAAAGTTGCTAAGAGAGTAGATCTTGAAAGTTTTCATCAGAAGAAAAAGGTATTTTAACTATGTGTGGTGAGGGATGTTAACTGGACTTACTGTGATAATCATGTTGCAATGTTTACAAATATCAAATCATTATGTTATATACCTGAAACGAATGTACAGGGGGTGACAAAGGTAGGTTTACAGTTATGAGTGCAGAAAACATATTTTTTATTCTTATATTATTAACTATTGCATTATTTTCAATAAGAACAACTACCAACCTACTTTTTCTCACCCCTGTAGTTACAAGTCAATTATATCTGAATAAAAAGGGGAAGGGCTTCCATAAGAATCTTCCGGAAAATGGTTGATAACAACAGTCAAAGGCAAAATTCAGTATCGCTGGACTCAGCCACCACAGCTTCCATATTCATTCCCCTCTCCCTCAGCCGCTCAGACTTTACAACCAGCCTTTTCTCTCTCTTCTTCTCCTTTTATTTTTCTCTCCATGTCCTCAACCTTTGTTTAAACTTTATCATCTTCTATTCTGCTTCTCTCCTCTTGCTTGTGCTGAATAAAAATTGTCCTTGTTTGCTTTATTCTCTATGGCCTGGCGGCAGCCCAGCCCACCCCAGTGCTGAGACATGAGCAGCCAACAAATTGGTCCTCGGGGCAGACAGTTCTCCCCACCAGCATTTTATTCAAGTGCAGAGCTGAGACTTAGTGCCAGTTTTATCTTTTACTTTAAAAAATAACGCATTGTGTTAGAATGCCAGGGCAACAAGATGAACTCATCTTTGATGACCTTGCTGTATAGCACCGTCCGGTTTCCTGTGCCGTCACTGAGAGACTTCAAGGACACCTGGACAGGCTGTTACAGCTTTTCCCCAGTGGGCACTTCTGGGAGGTTTTCTTTAGTGAGTATCCGCGTATAGGAAACTTGTATGAATTTCTCTTTCACCTCATCAGCCACACAAAGCACCACAGTTTAGTCTTTCAGATACTATTGTGCCAATAATGCCACAACTGGGACTGTGGTTTGATGGTACTTCAGAATAGTCTGGCCAACCATCTTCTGCCCATGCTCAATGGAACAGCTCCACAGCACCTCACCTTTCCACAGCTGCCTTCGCCCATGCACCTCTTTTTCCCGTAACTGCTAATGTGGCTCCAATGCAATTTACCTGGCTGTCTTCCAGTTCATCAGTAGAAATCGGTTTTGTTTTTTTGCATTAAGTAGTCTTGAGTTGGAACAGCTACCAGTGCTGCTGATGTGGAAGTCCAGTTACTTTCGTAAGAGCTTGAGTTAAGCAATCTTTCTGAAAGTTGAGCATTGCCATGATTTTACCAGACTTTAATTATAAGAAACATACAGACGATTTCCCAAAGTCTGTTTTACTGCTTTTATCTTCCATGGCAGCTTATGTACCTTTGCTTCTATCTGAATTACTCAGTGTGGCCATTCATTCAGCCAGGGGCACTTGGACACATATGTACAAGGCACCCAACGCCATATAGGCCCAACCTTTATTAATACTCTCTTCTCCCTTGGTCTCTGATACTTTGAACTCTAATTATATTTCCTTCTTTATGAGAATTCTTTCTCTTTCTCTCCACCTCCTCCAGTCACTTACAGGTAGGTATTTTCTAAGGATGTACTTCTGGGAGTCTTCTATCTCCATGATTTCTTTATAATTTCAGGACTTCCCATACTATATGTAAAATATACTCAACACTCAATCTCTGGTCTTGGTGTCACTATTAAGCTCCCCATTTGGTTATATTAACTTCATCAAAAATGTTTGTATACAATAAGATGTGCCCATTATAAATATACAGTTCTATGCATTTTAACAAATATATACAATGTAATCATCACTTAAATATTGCCTCTCTTTCTTTTTTGTCAATTCCTGCAAGATTCTAGGAAATAATTGATTTGTTTTCTGTCATTATAAATTACTTTTGACTGTTCAAGCAGTTCATAAATTTGGAATCATGTATGTGTTATCTTTTGTGGCTGATTTCTTTCCATCAACATGTCTTTTTTTGAGATGCATCCATGTTCTTATGTGTATCAGTAGTCCATTCCTTTTTACAGCTGAATATTACATTGTATGGATATTCACTACTTGCTTATTTGTTGGAAAGTTAGGGTGTTTTCAGTTTGAGGATCTCAAGAATAAAGATGCTATGTACAAAGCACCCAATGTCATATAGGCCCTACCTTTATTAATACTCTCTTCTCCCTTGGTCTCTGATACTTTAAATTCTAATTATATTCCCTTCTTTATGAGAAATAAAATAATTAGCATGAAAAATATATGCTATATATTTTTATGCAAGTTCTTGAGTGGATATATGTTTATGTTTTTATTTCTTTTGGGAAGTACGAAAGTATAGAATTTCTAGATCATATTTATTTTTTAATATATTTAAAAACATTCTAATTGTTTTTCTATAGCATTTATATTATTTACATCCCACCAGCAATATATGAGATTTCTAGTTGTTCCATGTTCTTATCAAGTTAAAACTATAAACCTGTGTTTATAGAAGAAAGCACAGGAGATAATTTCATTACCTTAACGTAGGCAAAGGTTTTCTTAAAAGGACACCAAAATAATTAACTATAAAGGGAAAAGTTGATATATTACACTTCTTCAAAAGTAAAGATTTATGCTTTCAAAATGCTACATTAAGAAAATATAAATGCAACTTACAGACTGGGAGAGAATATATGCAATATATATTTGACAAGTTATTTCCAGAATATGTATATATAAAGCATTTTACACAGATAGAAAAATGAGCAAAAAATATGAACAGACACAAAGAATATGCACAAGTCTGGTAAGTTCATGTTAAGATGTTCAACATTTTTAGTCACTATGGCAATGCAAGTTCCCCTACAATGAATTCCATTTTTAAAGTCTTCTTTAGGGTCCCTTTATATGTATATTATTTGTGATTGAAATTCCACATATCCAAACTCAAACTCACTTTCTCTCGCAAGCATACACATACAGACACACCTCTACACTAAAGCTAAACACCCTAGCATAATCTTTGAATTTTCCCAATTTGTGTCCCTAATATCCAACTAGTTAACAAGTATGAGTACTCCCCTCTTGGTCCACTCTTTCCTCTTCATTTCCACTGCAAATGCTCCGTTTAGTTCTTCATCCCTATCACAATGACCAGAGCCTTCTAAGAGACCTTCCCATGCCATTTTCCACTGTTGGCCACTCCATTGTGCATAAATCTTTCAGATGATTCTTCCTAGAGCCTAACTCTCAACACACAAATCACTTTCTCAAAAAATTTCAGTACTAACCCTTTGATGACTTTTAAACTCCTATGTTTGTTACCCCACACCTTCTATAATCTAGCCCCCATCCACCTTTCCTACCTCACTTCTACTTCTCTGAAGTGAACTCTTCACTGTTCCATAGAGACATCTATTTCCTGCCTTTATAATCTAGTCCATGGTTTTCCTACATCTGAAATTAATTCCTCCATCTCTTCATACCCAAGCCTCCCTATCCTAAATGATTAAGGCTCAATTCAAATGTTTGCTCTTCTATAATGCCCTTCCTGAATATCCACATTGCTCTTTTAATTATATTCATCTTCTACCATGCAGTACTATGATGCTCATATCTTATTTTCCATACTAGATTTTAAGGTCTTAGAAAATAGCCCTAGATTTTGACCCATTCTTTCATACTGTAGACACATGCTACCTACCTTACAAAAAGTGGGCAGTCACCAAATGTTTATGACATGGATGAATAGCTTAGTGGAGGAATACAAAATAGAATAAGTTAGCATCCTTATAATCTAATAGGAGAAATGAGATGTGCAGAGCAACAATAACAATATAAGACAGTAGTGCATGCTGAAAGTTAAATATACAGCAGAGTCATCAAAGATGAGAGTGAAAACATAATTTGGAATTCAATTAGAGAGGGCCATCAATGTCAAGCTAAGGAGTCTAGACTTTAATAGTTACAGAGGAGCCAGGAACCATTCAAAAGATTTAAACATGGAAGTAACATAATTTTAGTTCTGTTTTAGGAGCATGAGTCTGGCAGTAATGTGTAAGTAGGAGAGACTGCTGGGAGAGAGCCAAGGGTGAAGGACGAAGCATGAAGGAAGTCACTGGAAGAACCCTAGAGAAAATGAAAGCCTACATTTCTGTGGAAAGGCAGGGATGTAACAAACTCTGTGAACAGACAGTTGACAAGCACTCAACTGGATCTGAGGATCTCAAGGAAAAATAAAATAAAAAGTAATTCCAGAGAAGCTGGGTAACTACTTCAGTGTTATGCCTTGTGGGGAATGGGGAATACTAAAGACAGTTCACCTTCACCTTTGGAAACTGTGGTTTGGAAACTGGCCACATATAAATTTAGGTTGTGAAATTTAGGTTGTCATTAGTAAGAATGTATGGGGGTAAGAGGAAGCTCATCAAAGATAAATTCCTAAATTATAACTCATGAATGAGAAGCAGATGAAAAGATAAATGAGCTATCAGAGAACAGTGGGTAAAACAGAAAAGCAGTGTCATAGAAGCTAAGTAAAAAAAAATTCTAAGAAAGAGAAGCCTATTTGATTCAAAAAATATCAAATGTACTGCTTGAAGTGTGTGACAAACAAAAATAACTAAAGTATACAATCTGTCCTTAGGGTGTTTTCAGTCTAGAGGGAGAGAGTGGGAGATAGTCACCATCATCACCATTACCAATATTTTCTGAGTGATTAGTACCATATATTGAATTATGATTTGATCAGTTACTCCTCATAACCACCCTGTTGGATATGCATTTATGATCCCAATTTTATAGGGAGTGAAACACCTTAAAGATGTTAAGCAAAATATAATTTAGTATAAGACATAATGAAATAAGTATTAAAAAGAGGTACAAGTAAGCAGAGCACACAGGAGGCAAAAAATGACTTGCAGAAGAAACACGTAGTCTTGAATTATGCTTTGAACCAGAGAAGTATTTGCCTAACCAAAAAATTAATAGGAAGGCCTTTAATACTGAATAACATGAGTTGTTCAATGTGAATTGTGAATACCAGCCCAGGGTTTTATGGTTAACAATTTGGTTGAAGTGATTGGAGTGTAGTTTACATGAAATGATATGGTTGGAAGGGAAAGCATGTGACCCCATTTTGGGAAACATTTAATGCTTTGCTAAGCAAGTCCTACTTCATTCTGCAAAACATAATGAGCCTTTATGGGATTTAAGAAGCAATGTGATCCAGCTCATTTTTTCTTCTTTCCTTGACCCATGAGAAGAAATAATTAGAGATATAAGCATCCAGGCATGGCTGGTGCTGCAGGTAGATCATGGAATTTTATGCCTGAGAAAAGGCCAGTGAATTTAGAGCTTTTTATTGACCTTGGAAAGCCCTGACTCATTAGAGAGCTGGAATCAGAAGCTGGCTTACAGGGTGTGAAGTAAGGATTTAAGTGAGAAAATGAAAGCAGGAAGTGTTAACTGTTCTCTCCCATGAGAATGCAAACAGAATTATAGCTCATGCACTTCACAGGATGAAGGGAAATTGGATAAGTGTTGAAGCAGTTACAGAATGAGATGAAAGGGAAATAGGCTGTCATTACCATGAGCAAAGCTAACTCTTTCCTGGCTGCTTCTAAGTGCCCCCTCATATGCACACCCCTGGCGTTATCACAAATTTCACATATTTTTACAACAAAACTTTCTCGTGAACCTGGGACAGAGAAGTTGGTGATAGATAGTCCACTGATAGCTTAAACATTAGGAACTATTTCAGATACATTCAAAGGACTAATTTGCTTTGACTGTAAGTGTTGCTGAGACCACATACCAACATATATGACCTATTTTTCCTGCTTCCACAATCAGTCTCTTTGTCCTTGAACTTTCCATAGGCCTCATCCTTACAGCTCTGGCCAATTTTACCTTACAGCTCTTTGTCTCATTGTTACAGGTTAGCCTAAATTATTTGAGTAACAGAGGGACATTCATATACATGTATAGTGTTCCTGTACAGTAGACACTAAATAATTACTCATTGAATTAATTTTTGAGACTGTTTCACTATGATAAATATATGCCAAAAATTGGTTTGTGGAGAGATACTAGTTTTCTACTGCTGTACAGAAGCTACAACAAATTTAGTGTCTTAAAACAACACACATTTATCATCTCAGTTTATGCATGTCAAGAGTCCAGACACAGTTTAACTGAGTACCCTGGTCAGGAACTCAAAAGACTACAATCAGCATGTCAACCGAACTACAGAGGAAAGGCTAGGATTTTGGCAGACATTCTTGTAGCTGTATGACTGAAATTCCCAGTTCCTAGCAGAACCCCTTTTGCCAGAAGTGAAGTTTTCAACAGCATGACAGTTTCCTTCCTCAGGGCAAATGGAAGACACTTTTATCACCTCAGGAAGGGCCCGGCCCCCTTGGAGGAAGTTCTTCTGATTAGGTCAGACACACCCAGAATGATTGACCTTTTGATTAATTCAAACTCACTTGACTTGGGACCTTTCTTTTTCTTTCTCTCTGTTTTTTTTAACCAAACACATACAAAAATACATTAACAGACATACATATTTTTACAAATATTTAAAGTGCATACTAGATTTTGAAGAGTTAATACAAAAATTTTTAAGTGTGTCAATAGCTTGTATAATTATTACATGTTAAGTGATAGTATTTAGGATATAGTGTAATAAATTATGCATTTTTCTTTTTTTTCTTTAAAATTCATTTTAGTCTGGAATGCTATTTTTGTGAAATGTATCACAGAAGTGGTATATTGTGGAACTCACTTTTGTGAAAGCTATCCTAAAGACAGTGCCAAACCCACAGAAAAAAATGAATTTGGTTTCTGAGTCAGATCGCACCCCTTCCAATAATATAACTCAACTTTATTTTAAAATACTGGAACTACAACGTATTCTTTTTTGGAGTTTTCCATTTAGATAGTAAGTTTATTTTTTTCCCTGTGCAGAGGTCCCATTTTCCTCAATACCATCTGTTTCTCCTCTACACATGTTTCACCAGTTGAAGCCTTCAAACATGATGGCACCTCAGTGCTCTGGTCCCCAGAGTAGAAATAATGATATCTACTAATTTGAGGTAAAAAAAAAAAAAAAAAAAGAAAAAGAAAAAGAAAAAACCTAGGATTTAAATATATTTATAGAATTATATTCTATATATTTTTTAACTTGGGATTGACTTCCTAAGTGGTCCTAAACTAACCAGTACTATTTGAGAGTCCGTTGAGGTAGAGGTTAGATATGTTCACATTTGAATAATAAAGTTTACTATAGCATTAGTATGCTTTCCTAAGCATCCCCAGTTTGGGGGCCTTCATTGCTAGAAACGTCTATTTCCACTGTCTGTTCAAAAGGAATCTCATCTAATTTAAATGCTAATATGAGAATATATATTGTCTATGTAAGTGAATCATATAGTTAAGTAGTTAACTTCTGCTCCAAATTAGTCTTCATTCTCAACATCATCTTTTCTAACCTACAGATTGACTAATTTCTCAACATACCAACCACCAGTTGGTTGATATTTCAAACATAAATTACCAATAACATCTATATATTATACATCCACAAACAAGCACACATTTTGTAACAGTGAATAGAAAAGATAGCATGTATTCTATGTAATATACATCCACATTTTCTTAATTTTTTCCAATTAATTTCATTAGATTTTCTAAGTTATTGCAAGTAACTTGATTTTTCCAACTTAGAAAATAATTCCAATCTAAGAAAACTTATAAATAAAACAAAAGTACAAAACTATACATTGTGTAGTAAGATCTACTTATACCAAGATTATTTTGAAGCATTCATAAGTTAAAGTTGGTTATTATCCATTTAGCTACACCATGACTTTTGATTGGTGTATTTAACCCATTTTCATTTAAGGTTATTATTGATAAGAACTTATTTGTTGTCATTTTTTTCCCTTTGTACCTGTGTTCCTGTCAGTGTCTCTGTTTCTTCATCTTCTTAAAGCAGACCCTTTAGCATCTCTTGCAATGCTGGTTTGGTGGAGGTGTAGTCTTTCAGCCTTCTTTTGTCTGGGAAACTCCTTATTTCACCTTCCATTTTGAATGAGAGCCTTGCTGGGTAGATTATTCTTGGTTGCAGGCCTTTGTTTCTCATTGCTTGAAATCTTTTTTGCCCTTCTGGTCTGTAATGTTTCTGTATAGAAATCAGCTGATAACCTTATCAGAGTCCCCTTGTATTTTATTAGCTGTTTCTCTTGCTACTTTTAGGATTCTCTCTTTGTCTTTGAAACTTATCATTTTAATTATGATGCATCTTGGATGGGTCTGCTTGGGTTCCTCCTCCTTGGGATCCTCTGTGCTTCCTGCATGACTTGCATGACTTTTTCTCTCTTCAAGTTAGGGAAATTTTCTGTTATTACTTTTTCAAATAGGTTTTCTATCCCTTTCTCCTATTCTTCTCCTTCTGGTATCCTTATGATGCAGATATTATTGTATTTCATATTGTCCTGCAGCTCTCTTAAGACCTCTTCATTCTTTTTCAGTCTTTTTTTATTCTGTTGCACTGTCTGGGAATTTTTTCTATGTTGATGTCCAGCTCATTGATCCAATCCTCTACTTTCTCTAGCCTGCTTTTGATTCCTTCTACTGTGTTCAATTCAGAAATTGTATTCTTCATTTTCTCCTGGATCTTATTGATAGTTTCTATATTCTTTTTAATGCTGGTGTAATTCTCAGTAAGTTCCTTGTAGCTTCCCTGCAGTTCTTTGCCATTCCCCTGAAGTTATCTGTAGCTTTCTTTGAACTCACTGAGTTCATTGAGCCTCTCTATAATTTTTATTTTAAAGTTCATGTTCAATAGTTTGTTTGCCTCTATTTAGCTCCTCCTTTACTTTCAATAGGGGCTTGTTTCTTTGTCTCCCCATTTCAGTTGACTCTTGTTTGTTTCTGCTTCTTAGATTGGTGTGGGACGTTTCATACCTTGTCAGGATCTGTTCACCTTTGCCATATAAAGTAACTATCACAGGTTTTGCCTACACTAAGTCAGGAGGTTACATAAGATGTGTCCACGAGGGGTGCTGAGGAGGCTGGGGAAAATTCTGAGAGCCATCTTAGAATTCTGCACACCCTAGACATGGAAAGGGAGAGAGGGCTTGTGGGAGAGAGCCAAAGAATTTTGACTTAAAAGGCAGTAGAGCTTTTCTTTTCTCTAATACCAATTTGTACTATGTACAATTACTTTTTTAACAAAATTAAGAGCATTTTTACTGGAAAGCATCACTTAGTCTCATTTTATTCTTTTATTTTTGGTGACATTTTGGTGATAAGCACTAATAAAATATATTTTCACAGGGTCAGTAGTAGTACCATTTTAGTGGTGAGATACGACAGTGCAGATTCTTTGGTGTCTGAGCAATGTCAAAGAGTGTGAAAGCTAAAGCCGTTTGTTATTCCTAACTCTCAGTCTAGCATATATATAATATAATATAATCCTTCAAAGTTTATATTTTGGTCATGGTAATTAGTTCAAATCAACAGGTTTCAGGATATGTATGAAAGTAGTATAGATCCTGGTTTGGTGTTATTGTTCACAATTTCAAACTTTTACTTTAAAAACAAGTGGTTAAGAGGTAGGTATTCTGTTCTTAAACTCACACATGGCAGCTGGAATTGTGAGCTACTATAAGCTATACTCAATATGATTAGAAATTATAAGTTCGACACATGTTTTAAATATCTCCTTTATGAAAAATATGCATATGAAGGAGAATACTTTCAAATGAGGGCTGAGGGGAATATATTGAAAAAGACCTCCAAAAGAGTTAAAGTTTAGATTTTTGATATACCTCACATTCCAAAATAGTTTCAAGCACATGTGAGGTAACTCTCATCATTCCTGAAACTGACATTTCTCTGGCTAAGGTGAATTTGCAAAAATATTCAGAATCTTACTATAAAAACAGTAAATTATTTTTTTCAATCCCAGAAATGAAACTTCATTTTAGGCATGAATTGAGAAGCAGCACTCATGAGTTACTGGTTTTAAAAACAAATTTAATCCTAAATTGCAACTAATGTTGGCCAAATAACTAAGGTTTATACACTGCAGTACAATAGCCATGTCTATTACAAGCTTCATATTCCTTTAAGGAGTTTAGGTTTTTCCCACTATTGATTGTTATGAAAACTCCTGTGAGGAAACATTGGTTAATAAAGATTTTTCACAATACCGGAAAAATAATTTCCCCAAACATAAAAATTTGTATTTTGAGAAAGCCAAAGAAAACAACTAAATAGAAAATAAGCGGTAGCAGTTGATAGGAAAACTAATGTATCTACATTAAGAAATTAGAAATATATGTTTTAAATGCAAAAATACAAAGCAGGTACTGTGAATTGAATTGTATTTCTCAAAAGGATTAGGTTCTAACTCCTAGAACCTGTGACTGTTACTTTATTTGCAAATAAGGTCTTCAAGTATGTAACCAAGTTAAGATAAGTAAGATAGTGCTTAATCCACTGTGACTGCTATCTTTCTAATAAGTGTGGAGGCAGACACACACTGGGAAAACATCATGCAGCAACACAGGCAGAGATTAGAGTAATGCATCTGTAAACCTAGAAACACCCAGGATTCTGAGCAACACCAGAAGCTAAAATGTAATAAAAACAAAATGAAATTTTTAAAACTTGCAACTGATTCTTTCCCACAGCCTTCAGAGAGAGCATGACCCTGCCAACACCTTGATTTTGAATATTTAGCCTACAGAACTAAGAGACTAAATCTGTAATGTATTTAACACCCTGGTCTATGGTGGTTTGTATCAGCAGCTCTTGGAAATGAATACAGTGGGCAAGTTGCATGAGAATCATCGGGATCCTTGTGAATGAATGTTTACTTTTGCTTTTCTGCCTAAGGTCACTTCCAATCACCTCTCCCCAAGGAGAGAGTCTCACTTGACAAGGAGAAGGGTGCTGAGAGGCTAAGGAAGCCAGGGATTTCATGCACTTCATCATCTAGCCTCAGGGTGTGCCAAAGTCAAGGGCAATCATGCATATATGTATAGTTATATAATAAATACATTCTCATTTCTTCCATTCATCAGTCCTTTTGGTGTTTTAACCAGCTAGCTGCTAGCTGCAAACCGGCAACTAATAAAGTGCAACCTATGAGCTAGGAATGGCTTGTCTCATACCCAGACTTTACAATATTGTTTTTAAATATGCTTGGCATGGAACTAACCTACCACTGCTGGCATATAGACAGTATTGGGGAAACCAGAGCAAGATGAATCCATGATTCACAATTCTTTCCTGTGACACATATTTCTTACAACGTGTCCTTGTCATAAGTGTGGCATGACTGTGTGTGAGGAGACATAACTTTGATCAGAGGCACTTTGGCCCAGCGGGACCTCCCCTGTGTGCTAAACTTATAGGACTACTGCTTTATGGTGGCTAAATTGTCAGGATAACCACCATTTACTGGCTGAGTTGTAATCTACAGGCACTGTGCATGATCTTCTTTATTTATTACAATAGTCCTATGAAGTAAAGGTTGGTATAACCCCCAGTTTACAGATAAGCCAGGAAAAGTTAGTAACTAATGTCATTCAACTGCTAAGTTGCAGCTGAAGCCTCAAGGCTAAGCTTGGTGGTCCCAAATCTGTATGGGCTCTTTCTTAGAAGTTGCTCTCTCCTCCCAAAGTATCCATAGGTAGACTGCGTGCTGTCCTTATTTGAAACTTGTATTTAAGCGTGCTATACACCCAATGCCTGTGTCTTCCCACAGTCGATATGCTAACACCTAATCCTAATGTGACAGTATTTGGCGGGGAGGCCTTTGGGAAGTGATCAGGTGATGAGCAAGAAGCACGCATGTGCAAGATGAATGCCCTTATATAAAAGGCCCCGAGAGCTCCTTGTGCCTTCTGCCATGTAGGGACACCTTGAAGATGTTGGCTCACGATCCAGGCAGTAAGCTCACACCAGACACAGAATCTGCCCATGCCTTGATCTTGCTTCCAGAACTGTGGGAAATCAATTTCTGTTGTGTATATATCACCCAGTGTGCAGCATTTTTTGTGACAGTGATCTGAATTGACTAAAACAGGGTCCACTATTTGCTAATTTTCTCCTGAAATTGTCTCTGAAATTTGAAAGAAGTTATTTTCCCATTTCTTCATTTTTTTCCAAGATTTATATTTTTTATGGCAGCCCATTAAATACAATTTCTTAAATTACTCAAGGATAACTGCATGCATTCTCACATTTCGGTATGAAGCAAAACATCAGGCAGAAGACTTTTTCTGCAAAAATACAAGTTTATGGTAAATTAGATAAGAACCCTTGTTAGATGCTGTGTCTCTCTATTCATTAAAATGCTCTAAAACAAAATCCATTCAGCAAGAATGAATTTGAGCAGCTTACTTAGGAACAAGGATCACTAAAGTTGGGGGTGCATCGCAGAAAATCTTATTCCTTGTCTCATTTTCCAAACTCAAGGGTCATGAATCTTCACTACTGGTGAGCAGGTTTCTCAAGCTAAACCCAGAGTGGAATGAGTTGTTGCTTTCAATGACTCGCTTTAATAGAAATGTTAATTATCAAAAAATAAAATAAAATACTTTCTCAAAGGGCTAAGTACCCTCATCTCAGAAATGATAAATGAACTCAACAAGGCCATCAAGGACAAGGCAAGGCAACATTATAAATTGAGTTAGCCTGGAAAAGAAGGCAGGAAGGAGAGTAGAGAAGAAAATGCAGGGTTGGGGGAGATGAGTAAAATTACACCTAATAAAATTTCAAAATCTGGTATAAATTTCATGATATAAAGGTATATATACTGCATACTTCACCATAAAGTAAAAAGAATTATTCAGTTGGCCAAACAAACTGAAACAAAGTTCCTTTGTCTTTTCCAGACAAGGGCTCTAGTAGTGCTTAATTATCTTTAACTTCATTCGAAACAACTTTGCTAGATTGTTTTGTGACAGCTGTCATATCAGCATATTTTTTAAAAATATATATATCAAAATTGGTGAATTTTTGTGTAGCCATTTTAACGCTGAAGATGGAAGAAAGTACGCAAAATTTTGGCATATTATGTATTACTTTAGAAAGGTAAAACCGTAACTGAAATGCAAAAAATGACAATTTGTGCAGTGTATGGAGAAGGTGCTGTGACTGATTGAATGTGTCAAAAGTGGTTTGTGAAGTTTCGCACTGAAAATTTCTTGCTGTACAATGTTCCATGGTAGTGTAGACCACTTAGAGTCAATAGCAATCAAATCACTAATTGAGAAGAATCACCATTCTACCCCATGGGAGATAGCTGACATACTCAAAGTATCCAAATCAATAAAGTTATTGGTGAAAATGAAAAATATATCTTTATTTTATGGAAAAACTAAACGGGTGTTTTGGCCAACCCAATAGTTACCCATTTTACCCAGTTTCACAGTGACTCTTCTACCACATTTTCAAATGTGTTTGAACAATTGATCAATTCATTTAATTTTCATTCTAGGTACTTAAAGAAATATAGTGAAGGATTTCAGACTGATAATTACCAGTGTCCTCTTTTCCCGGCCTAAAATTAAGTTGCCTTTGTTAATACCTTCATTATTATCACCTGCTTTGCACATTGCCACATCTTCATTATCTTTTTACCTTGTTCCTCAAGAACCTTCCTTCTTATTTCTATAACAGTCTTTTTGCAAGTTTTTCTTGAACAGAAACTTTGGTCCCCTATGCACTTACGCAGAAACTACTACTATCTGATCATAAAACTAAAGAGATCTACACTGTATTCACCTTTCCCCCTAAGTATGCACTAATGTCACTTTAGCACTTGTTTAGCTAGTGAAACTGGGCTTCTCATTTCACTTTTAACAGGCTTTTTTTTTTTTTTTTTTCTCTAAAGTGAGCTTTCTCTTTTTAGTTTCTTCACTTACAAAAAAAGGAAAGAGCACTTTAAAAGTCATTCTAAAACTTGGTCTGAGGAAGTAGGTGGCAGTCTTAGCAAGTAACTGCAATCCTAGAAATTGTTTCCAATGAGTGACAGCTATTATGACTGCAAACACTATTATGAGCAATGAGTTGTTTTGCCAAAGGAATGGCTCTGAAATTGTTATGTCTGTGTGGAAACCATGCTTTTAAAAATATCACCTTGCTTGTTACTTGAAAGCTCAAATGTAAATAAATAACTTTTAACCTTTCTTTGACTTCTTAAGCAGAACATTTTATTTTTGCACAGAATTTCATGAGAGGTCATATTTATGGGAAGAAAAATGTAACTTCAAAGAATTGTGGCAAAAGAACAGAAATCAGAAAATGATAATAATCTTTTACAATTTAGTTATTACCAGGACTAAGACAGGATTTTCTGAGGAGTGATTCAGAAGAAAACCTTCAGCTTCACTAAAAACAATATTTTATAGAAATTATTCAAAGGACTTAAAAAGAGCAGATTTGAGATCAACAGACACATCAGAAGTCAATTCCTAAAAATGAGAGTCCTCTTTAGGATACTGGCTACAATAGATATTTTAGGACATAGGGACTGTTTTGAGCATGAAAATTAAAGATGAAATGACCATCAGACATGATTGCAATGTTAAGCCTAGGGAAAGTTGAGAGAATGGGGGATCAGTGACAAAAACAGGAATGGTAAGTCTGTAAAAATGAGTGGGGCCCAGTCATGAATGACAGGGATGGAATGCCAAGCCTCCCTGGGGACCACTGAAGTCTTGGGCAAGGAAGCATCCTGACCAGGGCTTATAAGAACTACTCTGGGCATGTATTTCAGAATGAATTAGGGAATGGAGAAGCTGTAGAAAGAGAATTCAGTTAAGAGGTAATCCAAATATTCTAGGCCAGAGGTAATACGAGCCTGAGTTAGTATAGTGGAAATAGAAATTCAAGTGGGGAAAGCTGTGTAAAAAATTCCCTTTTCCATCTGGTATTTTTGTTTTTGTTTGCATGCCCTGTCCTTCCTCCATCAGCCCTATACGTGTGAATCCTGCACATCCTTTATAGTACTACTTTCATGAGATAATTTCCAATCATTCTGTTCTTTCTCTGCATTTTCATTTTTTACCTTTGCCTCTAATGCAATTATTAGTCATTGCATCTTGTATCATAGTTTACGTTCACCTCTTACCTCAACTTCTGTCAGTGTCTAAAAAATTAAGATGATGCTTTAGTTCTTTCTATCACCTTTTCCTAACCCAGCAGCTAGAACCTAAGCATTCAGTACAAGGGTGATATAATATTCATTTGTTGAGGGTATCACGTGGATAAAGTGACAAAACTAGCATGTACTCCTCCTGTGGGGTCAAAGCATAACAGCGAGAGTTTCAGAGGAGGAGAGACTTTATTTAATTAAAAATCTAAAATCTCTAATTCCAAGTATCATTAGGGGTCAACGAAAGTAAATTGAACTTGGCAATTAAGATTTCAGGGAAGGTGTTTCAAAGTGAAGAGTAATCAGGCATCTTTGTATAGCTATATAACAAACACATTCCCATTTCTTCCATTGACAGGCACTTATTACCATTAACTTAGTAATTAAATACCTTATCAGAATCATCTTATTTCTCATACAATATTATGAGATAGGTATGACCATTGTTTCCATTTTAGAGAGACTGAATTGTTCAAAGTTATACAGCTAGTATGTAGCCATGAGAATACAAAATCCCTAAGTTTGTGACAAAAAGACACCAATCGTATGGCTAAAAGGAGGATTCAGAACAAGGGCTGAACTTGTTATAACAACACTTCTTCTAGAAATCCTTCCAGGAAAGAGAAGGCCACTGCTGAATATTTCTGGGTTTCCAGGTAATTTACTTCCCAGGATAATAGAGCTTTTAGCTCATGCTCTTACAATACTTTCATTAATAAATATAAATCCCAATATGTAAATATATTTCTACTTCTCCCATGAAGGCCTTCTCTGGAATGCTCACAAGTGGAAGCACTCTCAGATATGTCAACCCCTGAATCATTTAACATACTTTAAATTTGAATGCAATTCTCATATGTACTGGGGTACATCTCTGGAGATGTTTTCATTGGTATGGTATAGTGTCTAATAAAATATTTATGAATGAAGCGTTTAAGTCAATGGCTTAAGATAATACAATTCTGGTTGTTTTGTTTTAAAAACCCAGAGCTAGAAGAGTCTTCACACAATAAAAATGCTGATATATTCATCAGTATTCTCTTGGTAAATCCCAACTCCAACTTATGTAACTAAGTGAACTTTTTTAGTTCTTGGAACTAACAAATACCTGCCTACACTGGCCTACACAGATCTGTGTCCTAGAACTCAAAAATTGTCATCAGAATTCAGGTGTTTTCCTTTTTTTAACCATTATCTTAAATTTCTTCTATTTTCACTTCTCTCTCAGGCAGGTGTTCTCCACCTGGTGGCTGTTTGCAAGTTCAAGGATAATATTCAACCATCATAGCAAACACATTCAAGAAATAATGTTGAGTGGCCTATTATGTACAGCATTGCTGTAAATGTATCTCTTATACCACAGTGAAAAAGATAGTATCTCTGCCCTTCTGTTGCCATTCTAAGTCTAGCATTTGTCCCCATAGTCCCAAATCCAACTACTATAACATTGACTTGAATCATGTACCCACTATGGACCAATCACTATGACTTAGGGGAATGGAATGTTCTCATTCACCAGACCTGAGACTTGTGCCTATGCTTAAAGAAGGGAAGACAGGGTCAATAACACAAAATGACCTTGACTAAGAATGACAAAGCAGTAGTTTTTCAAAGAGGAATTAGGATGCTTTGACCAAAGAACAGATGTGAACCTAGGGGAAAATTTTTTAGTTAAAACTCCAAAATCTAAATTCAGAGGGTTCAGATGAGGAAATTATACAGAAAACAAATAGAACTTGCTCAGGGAAGAGAAAATAAATGTGTGAGTTAAATAAGCTCTCAGAATCACCAAGTCTAGATTCCTGTCATTTAGTCAATGAACACTGGTAGGAAAATAGTCTTTCAATACAGAAGATGTTGGGTATAGTCATACTTCTATGGGTAATAGCTATCTGCAGTCATTGTCTGAATATATGGCTTATTTAGGTATAGAATTTAACATTTATCAAGTGAATAGCTCTAGGCTATAGGTACTTCCTTCTTTCCTTGGGTAGTGAAAGGTATGTTCAATCTTGTCTCACTCCAGGTGCATAGAGCTCAAACTATTAGTGACTGAGGCCTCAGGCTTGGTAATTTATAAAATTTACTTCACTCTTCTGTGACATAGATGAAAAACTCCCCCTTATGCTTTGAAAAAATGGATTCAAAATTTGTTTGTTGAATATACTGACTCCAGCTTACTGAGTAGTAAATGATAGATATTTTCTAAAGAAGTTATATCTTATGTTTTTCAACAACTATGTTATAGTAATTGCTCATGTTTTTTCTTCATAGACTGATGAACAGATACACAGACAAACAATAGATAGGCCAAAGACAGACACTATATAGATAATAGATGAGTGTGTGTGTTATGTATTTTAAAAGTAAAATTATTAGACATTAATGATATGGAAGTAAAGAATGTTGATTTTGCAGCTACACTAAGTTAACATCATGAGTCTAACATTAATCTACTAAATGATCATGAGGAAGAAACTAATCTGAGACAGTTTTTCATCCAAGAATGAAAATAATACAGCCCTGGCTGGTAGCACAGTGGATAAGGCGCCAGCCTGCGAACCCAAAAGTCTCAGGTTCGATTCCCCAGCCAGGGCACATAACCAGGTTGCAAACCAGGTCTCCAGTCATGTCTGTGGCTGGAGGCAGGTGAAACGCAACCATACATTGATGTCTCTCTCCCTCTCTGCCTCACTCCCTTGCCCTCTTTGTAAAAATAATGAAATAAAGCCTTTAAAAAAAAAAAGAAAATATCACTCACATTGTCATTTTTGCACAAATGAAATACATTTATATATCAAAACTTAGAAAAATGGCCAGCATACAATTAACATGTAATAATTTTAATTATCATCATTCTACTTCTGCTTCATGTAACATTATAAGCTGATACAATGATCATTAGAAGTACTCAAGTATTTCTGGTCCTTTTTCCTTAGATGCATAATTGTACTTCCTTACCCCTATGGGTGTTGCTGTGTGACTAGTCCTGGGAATAAATTGTGAGTAGAAGTAGCATGTGTCCCTCCTGGGCTAGAGCATTTGCTTACAGATGAGAAACTATCCAAAATACATCCTTTCTTCTGGAACCAAAGCCAGCAATTTTGGAGCTGTGCCTACTCCATCAACCCATTTTTAAGTGACTGCAATAAGCAGAAGCCCCACTGACTCACAGAGACCTGTAGCATGGATTGAAATAAGCCCATGTTGTTTTAAGCTCTCAAGACTTTGGATTGTTTGTTACTGCTGCATGATCTAACTTATCCTGGCTGATGCAGGCAACTTACACAATAAAGCATTTAAGTGTTTCACATAAAATTAAGTCTTGGCTAGGCAGTTCCAGAGCTAGTTTATAGTTCCAAGCTAGTAAATGAGCTTCCTTTGGCCTTTTCCGCATGAGTGAAAGATAGTAATAGCTTTAACCTCTCCAAACATCACATACAGGTGGAAGAAAAATAGGTTTATAATTGTTTGAGTGGAAAAACAATAAAATAATAATGCAAGAATAAACTCTTATGTTTTGCTGACAACTAGAAACCTATTTTTTTTAGACCCCATATATAACTATCTAATCAGGTAGTGGGGTGGTGGGAAGAAAAGGCAAAAGGGTCTTCTCCTAAGTGTTCTTTTATCAAGAGGAAGAAATATTTTTTTCCAGTAGTATCCTGCACATTTTCCTTGACAATAATGGCAATTTTTGCTTTTATTCCCAACCCTTGACCCACCAGTGACAAAAAGAAAGGAATTACAAAACTGACTTAATTTGACCATAACCTATCTTGTAGAAATAGGGAAGAGGCTTTTTTTTTTTTTCTTTCTTTTTTTTTTTTTTTTTTTTTTTTTTTTTTTTTTTTTTTTTTTGTATACTAATCCCTATGTGATACCGAAAAAAAATCAGTGTTCTCTTAGCCAAGAGTAAGGAAGAAGAATGGTCACCTAAGCACTCTAGAGTATCTTTCACAAGAATAATGGCCTTCTACACAAGTTCTTGTAGCATTGAAAAAGGACTTTAAAAATGACTTTCCAGGCCCTGGCTGGTAGCACAGTGGATAAGGTGCCGGCCTGCGAACCCAAAGGTCACAGGTTCAATTCTCCAGCCAGGACACATAACCAGGTTGCAAACAGGTCTCCAGTCAGGTCTGTGGCTGGAGGCAGGTGAAACACAACCATACACTGATGTCTCTCTCCCTCTCTCCCTTCCCCTCTTCCTAAAAATAATGAAATAAAATCTTAAAAAAACAAAAAACAAAGACTTTCCTTAAAAAAAAAAAAGATTTTAAAAAAATGAGTTTCCTATGTGATTATAGCATATGCAGCTGTCCCAGGAGAGGATTTCAGGTCAACTGAGAAGACACTGAGATATACTACTAACTCTCCCTGCTTACATTTTACAGTCAATAATGTAGATTTCTAAATAGATTTGCTTAGCCTCATTATTAGACAAACACCTAATAATTTAGTGTACACTTAAGTATGTTAATAGGAAAGAAGTGTTATGTGAATTAATTGCCTAGATTTAAATTATTCAAACTTTAAGAAGTTCTTGAATTAAGGTATCTATCTAGCGTACAAAATAAATAGTGGCTTATTCTGTTTCAAAGTGAGAGATGTGGGAAGAGTTTACCAGAGAATGATCATCATCTACCCTGCAACCCCCTTATGGCTTGGAAAGATGATACAATTTGTAGTTTGAAAGCATGGATACCAGTTAAAAGCTAAAAGGAGATGACTACCATAGCTTCCCTTAACATGCAGAGTGGTGGGAGAAACACCAAAACAAAATTTGCCTTGTGGTACACATTTTCCTTAATATTTGCAATTCCCACTTTTAATAGCACAGGTCTACTTAATTGCCTCCGAATATTGGAATGCAAACCATTCAGTGTTGAAAATAAAAACCCAAAAAGGATTCTCAGGCTTTGTGAGCCTGCAAATCCTATAGCTGCAGATTGATTTTAAATTGCATAGGGAATTGTTGTTTTTAAATTCTTTGCCATTGCACTTGCTTTAGAATGGCATTTAAATTATCAAATCATTACCCACCCCCCAAACCATTACCCTCTCAAATTAACACTTGTGATTTCTGAGTTATGTGTGCTAAAATTATAAGACTTCAACTGAACATTTTGATCAAGCCAAGTAAGAGAAATATATGGTTTTTCTCATGCTATAGTTCCAAATTCTTTAAAAAGCATTCGTCAGTAAGTCCAAACCATTTTTTTTACCCAAGAGATCTGCACTATTGTCAACGTAGGTATCCTTTCAAAAGGTTCCTAATAGTAGAAATTCTTCCAAATACTCAATGCTGATGCCGAAGAAAAATTCCTGCTCACCCAAATATCTTGTCCATGTTTCTTATTTATCCTACACTCGAATTCTATCTGAGTAGCAACATTAAAAAACTTATTCAACATGAGGATAGTTTATTTTCCTTGTGCATATTCTGTGTATATTTCTTTAAATTAAGAAATCTCAAATCAAAGCTGGCTAAGATAAACTAATGACTTTTCCAGTGAACACCATTTTACCAACAAAAATAGCTTCTAGCAACTTCCTAAGAGAGTCTTTCTGTGTCTGTGGACAAGACAAACGACCCTGAAGATTTAGAGCAACAAAGACATTTTGTTGAATTTCACCTTAACAGATTATTTAGCAGCATGTATCAAAATTCAATTTTACCTGAAACTGAAGGAAATGTATTAGAAGTTAGAATAAGACAATAACTCACTTTTAACCTTGTAGTCAAAGGTATATTAATCAAGATGTTGAAGAACCATCAACTTGTATTCTTCTAAAACTATATATCAGCATTTTTGATAACTGGAAACTTAATTTTGATGATTAGCAGTCATGTGTTGAGGTTAAATGATGTGTTTATCCCATGGCTGATACTAACTAAATCTATTTATCATCTTGGCAGTGGTTACTGCAGTAGGGTTACATTTTTGGTGCAGAACAAATAGAGACCAGGAATCAATCCTCATCATCCTACCAGAACATTACTGTTAAGTGAACCAAGAAAGAAAAGCATCTCATTCTTAACGCCAAGTACTTTTGGAAATGGATGTTGGCTCCCATATCCCCTCGGATATAGTACTAGGTTATGTCTGGCCTTAGAAATGAAAATCCCTTGTTGTACATAGTAAAAAAGTAGAAAGAAAACTAACTCAAAAGTTTTAAGATACATCACAATGACATCTCAAACTTTTCCTCTGATATTAGCATCTGATTTCCCTAAGGGCGAGACTACTTTAGTAAGACAAAGATTAAGGAGACAAAGATTCACTTTTTAGGTGGGGAAGCAAATTAGGCGGTTAACGTAAAAAGGAATTAGTTTGTTTTGCTCTGAAAATAAATATCTCATTCTCAGAAGACTAACTTAAAGTACACCTTTATTTTTCATATCCCTGTGGACTGCACATCTAAAGAATAATGATTCTGATTTATCATTTTGACAATGTTAGAAGGCAGAGTTTTATATGCCTTTTCATTTGTTTGTCTGGCTTAGCATCTCTCTGACTTTCCAACATTGCAAATAAAATGAGAATGCCAAGTAGACAAGGCATGAAGGTGGGAGGGCTGCCTGAATAGCCCTCCCATGGACAAGTTCCACTGCTGAACTACAACACACATAGCAGGATTTCTGGGCATGAGGAATGACTTTGGGTAATTTGAGAGACACGTTATGTACAGTGCATGTATTCCTCTGCTGTGATTTTGAAGTTTGGCTATTTTGATCCTGACACATGAAAGTTCAAAGAGCTGTTAAGATTTTGCTGTGATGTGTGCCACAGTTCTCCTAGGAATAAAAAGCTAGGTCTAAAAAGATGCTAAGAAGACAGTTATGTAAAAGCATAAAGAACGATGCAGGGATAAAAACCACTTGACTTCGTGTAGTGGTTACCTCCTGGAAAGAAAGAACAGTATGCAGTCATAGGGGGCCTGAGCAGAATCCAGGTAGACTCTTTCAGTTCTTCAATTTGGGGGTGAGTAAATGAATACCACGCTTCATTCCTTATTTCCTGACTTACATTTTAAGAATAATATTTGATCCCTGGCTGGTAGCACAGTGGATAAGGCGCCGGCCTGCGAACCCAAAGGTCGCAGGTTCGATTCCCCAGCCAGGGCACATAACAAGGTTGCAAACCAGGTCTTCAGCCAGGTCTGTGGCTGGAGGTAGGTGAAAAGCAACCATACATTGATGTCTCTCTCCCTCTTTGCCTCTCTCCCTTCCCCTCCTTCTGGAAATAATGAAATAAAATCTTAAAAAAAAAAAAAAAAAAAAGAAGAAGAATATTTGAAAGAATTAAACATATCTACGTAGTAACATAAAAATCCATAATGAAAAAAGCTGTATGTAAAATCCTATGTGCTGTGAAGGCAACTCTATTTGTGCATAGATGGGGACAAGAAGTGAAAATGTTAGGATCTGACATGTTGGAGTGGTAGAATTACAAAACATTTGAACAGAAATTAATGAGCAAGGTAATTTGAAGTTTGATGATCAAAATAGGGAAAAGTATAACCTGAGGAAATTTGAAGTTTTTTCGCATAAAACAAATGTTTAATATAAATCAATTTAAATATTCCAATCTGAACCTCTGCTTTTTCTTCCTCTCTTCTGTACTCACCAAATCATTTGACATTCTTCTAATTAAAGAAAATTATGTGCCTTAGAATCCTTTTTTTATATCTAGATTTAATATTCATTGTCCTGCAAGAAAATATAATTCATAGCCCTAAATTTAAAACAAGGTCAAAGTACATTCAGATTTTAAATATTATAAACAATAACTGGTATGAAATTAACTTTTGTACTTAACTGCATATTCTGAATTTAGAGGTTAAATTAGACATGTAAAATAAGACAATGATTAAAGAAGTAGAATTTCTTATTTCTATTATAACTGTGCCATTAAAAATAAAGCTTTGGTCCTGGCTGGTGGCACAGTACAGATAAGGCACCAGCCTGCAAACCCAAAGGTTGCTGGTTCAGTTCCCAGCCAGGGCACATAACCAGGTTGCAAGTCAGGTCTCCAGCCAAGTCCGTAGCTGGAGGCAGGTGAAAAGCAACCATATATTGATGTCTCTCTCCCTCTCTGCCTTTCTCCCTTTCCCTCTCTCTGAAAATAATAAAATCTTTTTTAAAAATTAAAAAACAAAAGATTCGTCTAAAAGAACTTGATTATAGGAAGACATATGAGTCAAAAGGCAAATGCACCCCAGAAAAATTTAGAAAACCGACTTTTCCTACAGATAGCTGTAGTCAGCAAGAGCAAAACTTGCTGGGTCTAATTCACAAAAAGATTTAATTTCACTGTTCTTTATTTCCCATGACCTTGGGTAAATTCAAATACGGTACTCTTTTGATAAAACTCAGAGAAGAACCTCTAATGTATCTACAATTGTTTTGTTTGATTTACTTCATTTTGATCAAGTTCAGTCAAGTTCTTTTGGTTGCTTTGAAATTGAGAAGTTCTTTGAATGGCTACCTTCTCAAGATCGGTTGAAGTAAATAAACAGTGAAAAAGCTATTTTAGTGCACTTCAAAGGAAAAAATTTTAAGACTTTGTTTTTGTTCTCTGGCCCTTAATAACGCAGAAGTCATAATATTATAGAAATGTTTTGTCTGAGAAGAAATTTTTCTCTGTAGCTTATTTTATGTACCTGCATACCAAAATGCCTTCAGAAACTTAAACACAAGGTATTCCCTAAGAGAACCACAAACACAAGTTTCCTTTTGGTGTAAGACTACTTGCACAAGAAATTCAGAATTATAGAATCAGAATGACTACACTAACAAGTGTTTTCAAATCATCCCTAACACCCAGAAAGTGACAGCAACTCCACAGGCTTTATTAACTCTGGGCCAGTGAAAAAGAGCTGTAAAACAAATGCTGTTGTGTTCTGGTAATCCTGCCATTTTGGACTAAGGCTGTGTCTTGTTCCCAGGATGGTGATAAGCAATGAGGATCCCATTTTTCCCAGTTTTGAATGTTCTTGTGTGGCTGAGATCCTTCTTCAAGTTCCTATATGTAATTCTATTTTTCTCCACTCTGCAATTTTCATGCAATGATCAAATCTTTTTAAAAATTGCAATTAAGAATTGTTCAGTTTATACCAGTATTGGATTATTTTCCTTAGCGAAATTTTACATTTCTGTCCTTGTGTCTCTTTCTTTTTTCCAAATACCTGGGTCACTATCAGACCATATTATGACATCAAAGGAAAGGCTCAACTTGCAGGTCTTAGAGCAATTCTTCCTACCTGTAGAAACTGCATATCTACATCACTGTGAACTTCTGAGGATGACCCAGGGGTCACCTTACTGTTGGGGCCTGAGCCATCTCAAGGCCAGTCTCTCCCCAACCTATTGGTGTTCTTTGAGTGCTTAGCAGTCTCATACTAAGATGGGGCCTTCTCAAACGGAAGTTATCAATAGCGTACTTTAGAACCATAGGTTTAAAACCCAATAAGACACTATAAGTGATTGCCAAGTACTAACACAAAAACTGCTTGCTATCTTTAATTGCCTATTAAGGGTTGATGATCTATGCCAGATCTACTCTTTTTAAAATTCCTTCAGTATGTATCAATTCTTAAAATTAAGAGATTTTTTACCTTCCTGTCCCCAATATTTTTATTCTTTTTTGCTACACCATGTTCATTTCCTTTCACTCTCTCTTCTCAGAAAATGGAGAATAGGTCTTTCATGTCCTTGTAACTCTAGAAGATCCCATTATCTAAGATACATTTTCATAACTTTATGCTGGATTAACTGCAAATTGTCAGTATTCCTTCAAGTTGAAGAAATTACATTGGACCAATCTTTTCTTTAATTTTTAAGAGAGGCAAATAGATGGAGCCTGGTCTTTGAAGGAAACCCAGGTTTCATAACAGCTTATTGTTTGAGGCTAATCATTTTAAACATGTTAGAAAGAAATACTTTTAGAAAAATATTAAATTTTAGAAAAGAATTTGATATATATTTCTTATTACTTAATGAGAAAGAGAACTAGCATTTATTAAGCTCAATCTATGTGCCAGTTGTTCAGATGTATCAGCTCATGTGATTCTCATAATTATCATAGTATTATTACTCCCACTTTTCATGTAGAGAAATAAATGCTCAATGAAGACAAATATTCACTGAGTTAAAAAATCAGGGTTCTTTGATTCCAAACCTCTAGTACTTTCAAGTACAGGTAACCCCCATATAACACAGTTGTTAGGTTTCTAAAAAATGCCATGGTATGCAAATCTGTGTTATATGAAACAAAGAACTAGTACAAAAAAGGGGGTTAGGTTCCCAGATTTTTTAAACTAGTATTATATTTCTATAATTAATATATCTTTATTAAAGCTTTTTTACCAAATGTATAACATATTAATCTGCATCAAATAATATTTTCTTCATAATCTCTATTAAGCACCATAACTGAGGGCATTTTCTTTTTGACAAGATATCTTCATCCTCTGAACTTTTCTTCAGTATTATCTTGACTTCTATCCTGTACTTTTTACAAAAAATGTTATTTTAGATTGCTCACTTTTAGCTGAGAGATCTTTATGTATTCGATGAATTTCAAATGAGATATATTTTGTTCTTAAAAGCTCTTATTATATTCTGTGTTGTTTAGGGATTTCCCTAATTTTGAATGAGATATTTTTTGCCCTTAGAAGTTCTTATTGCCCTGCCTGGTGGCACACTGGATAAGACGCCAGCCTGCAAACCCAAAGGGTTGCTGGTTCAATTCCCAGCCAGGACACATAACCAGGTTGGTGGCAAGCCAGGTCTCCAGCCAGGTCCGTAGCTGAAGGCAGGTGAAAGGCAACCATATGTGGATATCTCTCACCCTCTGTGCCTCTCTCCCTTCCCCTCTAAAAATAATAAATAAAAATAGCTTTAAAAAAAAGTTCTTATTTCAGTCAGTGTTGTTCGGAGATTTCTGTAATTCTCAAACTATGTTAGAGTGAAAAAATTGTGTTCTAGAATGTCATGTTCTACGAGGGCTTTTCCCCAGTTCTCAAACTCTCTTAGAACAAAACCATGTTATAGAAGTCCTGTGTTATACTGGGATTACCTGTATAGCATGATGAGTTTAAGTAGTATGTAACATTATAACTAATTTTCTATGGTTTTACTGTCTTCATTATTAAATTCCATTTATTAAAATTCATAACTATTCATTTGAACTAAAACTCAAGTTATGTTAATGTTATGACAAAATATTTGCTCCATGAGGCCAATGAATCTAAATCTACTCTGATCTATAATGGCCAAACCCTTGTGTGTAGCTTTATAACAGTAAGAAAATAACCATTATGTTTCAGCCATTTCAGAGACTTCCTTTTCATACTGTATGTTGATTATGAGTCTGGTGAATTGTGCTCACAAGACTTTTTCTTCTTATACTTTGCTTTTTTCCAAGAAGTCTACTTTGTTTCATAGTGTACTTGGAATTATGCCTAGAAAATTACAAAATCACTCAAAATAAACAATATTTATTTAAACTTTCTAAAGTAAAAGAAACTTCTTCTGTCTAATCCCAACCTCATGGTTCTCTGAAATTTTCCCAACTGTAGGTGTTAGCATCTGCTGTTATAAAATCTTTGGTTTTGATTCAGGGGACTAGGGTGAGGACTACAGCCAAGATAGCTTTTCACATTAAATATTATATAATTATACCACATGTCCAACTTTACAGATTGCTGAAATTGTCTAAAAGAATGTACATCTTTAAGCTCATTAACTCGTTTTTACATTTGTATTTTTAAAGTGGTACCTGAGATTCTCACCCATATAACCTTTAGAATAAAAATAAACCTGACACCCTTCTCACAATAGAAGGACAGTGAAATGCCACTGGCTTTCTTGGCCACCTCCTAAGCACTGCTGGTGCTGAGCTGGTGCTTCAGTTTTCCTGGAGGCTTCCTGCAACTCTCACACATTTGCTACCTCCTCCCCATTTCACAAGTTAGATGGTTGTTCAGAACCAATCAGAAAAAGTGCCAAAGAACAAAATAGCTCCAAACAATTCCCCCCAACACCAAGACTCTATTCTCCCCTCTCTTGACTCCCTCACATGTGAAATAGGCATGGAGCGGCCCCCAGAGGAGATAGAGTAAATGGAAGAGAAAATCAAGGTGTGAGGCAGCAGCACTGTGTGCTTTTGGAAGGACCAAGAAGGAAGCATGAATGGAGGATTCAAGGAGAGAGCTGCCCAGGGTCACACACATGGAGCCACTTACTACCCTTTTTGCAATGCCCATAGAAGGCATTCCTCTGTTTCTTTCCATTTGTCCTCAAATACGTGATAAGACTTCAAAGAGTACTGACTAAAGGAATGGTTTCCCGCAATCAATCACCACTTACAAGTCAATGAGCTTTCCCTCAGGTCAGAGTTATGCCCTCCCTCCCCTCTAAATTTTTTCCTTCGGAGATAGCACTCTCCCTTTAGTTCTTTGTTGTTTTTTCTCAAGATCATTCTCATAATTTGTTATGTCAAGTGCTCTGCTAAACTTTCTTTCTGTCCATCAATACTTAAACATCTTTTTCCAAGATAATAGTTTGACCCTTAGTTAAAACTGATTTACCCACTGTAGTGCAATGAATGCTCCATTTTTTCATTCTTTCACTTAAAAGCAGTAAGATGAATTTCAAATATAAAATTTTACATTGATTAATAAGCATGTGCCTAAATGTTTAGTAGATATAATACTGAATAATATAGCATTTCAAAGAATTGTAAGAGACTACTAGCATAGTAAGATAACTATATTTGTTCCAGGCAACATCTGGATTTAGTGATCCTAAAGAAATGTAATACACATAACAATATTTGCACTGACCATGTCTTGACTTTGACAGTTACATATAAGTAAAATCCTGAAGAAAAACAAAACAACAAATCACAGATGGTCTTTCCATTAAGTTTTTTTTTATAACTTTTAACCCTTAAAGAAAATTCCTTAGCTATTTCACTATTTTACTAAATCTTACTGAAATGTAAATTTTACCTAGCACTAGAATTCTATTCAAAACCAACAAAAGAAAACTATGGGCTCCTAACCTTATTTTCTTGAACATTATTAGCAGAGGCAGCAGAAAATCAATGAATATAGCATGTTAAATGAATGACATTGGAATGGTGTACATAGTAAAGGACCAAAAATTGTAATTCTAGATAAATTTCAATCCTATCATCATTGCTTAATTTTCAACAGGAATTATCAAGATTAGATTAACAGAAAAAGTTTGATGGTCTAAAAAACTGAGTTTGAGATTGGGCCATGATTTTTCCCTATGATATTTGGACAGTCATATTTTTGATACCTTAATTTTACCATCTGTGAATGGAGATAGTATTACTTAAATGAAATAATAAGCCCACTATTTTATAAATTATTCAATGGAAGTATATGGTATAAAGTCAAAGTTGGTTCTTAATTAAAAGGTAATCATTATAACTTAAATTTGTATATAAGTTACTATTGAATAATAAATCCTGGATTCAAGGTAGCTTTTTTTTAAAATCACTTTAAAAAGTTGACCAACTTTGAAAGGCCAAAAAAGAAGTAAATAACAGCATTCAAGAATGAATTGTTGTCAGTGCATATGCACCACATAATTAAGTTCCTGTTTAAAAAAAAAAAAAACAAAAAACCTACCATTTTGCCAGTACAAAAACAGAGTGAAAATCTTACCACTAATATCTTTACTGCTACATTAAAACATTTAGCTCAGGTAGTGTTAGCTAGGCTGATTAAAAAGTAGTGTGCCTATTATGTTTATTTCCATTAGAAAACATTTAACATTATTCTAATGCTACTTGTATTATTTGAATAACAAATAGTTTTGGTTGCTGTGATCTTAAAAGACTATTATGTATGCACCCCAAAAGTTTGATTTATTCATTCTATTGTTTACCCATGAATAGCTTGAGCACAACTGCCTTTCAGTTTTCATAAGCAATCGAGAATGTTACCCTGACATTCTGATGCATTGTTAAAACAGAACATGTTGAGTATACTGGGAGTTGTATTATACATACAAACTTGCATGCCTTTTATCTACATAAGTTTTGGAGTTTGCTTTTCCAGTCAAGTTTTAAGCATTTTCAAGTTATAAAATTTAACAGGAATTTCTGGCAAATGGTAATACCTGGCATTTAAAACCCTCCTTCATTGTTATCTACCATACTAAGTACTTAGCATGGTATATATTTACATATCACAAATCACTTAGAGTTTGTAGCATTATCTCCTCTCTTCACCCACCTTCTTTGCTACAGGTAGTGAAACTGAGGTCTAGAAAATTTAAATAACTTGATCAAATTTTCTTAAGTGGCAGAACTTGGAGGCAAGATCCATGATTGGTCTTATATGTGATGGGACCCAGTTATTATGTTTTTTATCAATATTTTTTGAGAAATAATTTTTACTGATTTGGCATAAACCATTAAAAATTATTTCAGTTTTTACAAAAATGTCTGGTAGGAATATACAAATATGTTCACAAAACTATAAACTCTTCTTAGCAGTAATAGAATTAGTGAATATTTGCTCAAATTTCAGTGTAGGTACTCAAGAAAGCCCAAATATATTTGTTAAACCAACATGAAAATTGAACTCCAAAAACTTAAGTCTTATCCCAACTCCAATAGAAATCACACTACCGAAGGCACAGTTCAGATCCTCCTCTGCAAAGTGGAGACTGTAATACCCACCTTTGCTGCTCCACAATTTGCTTTTCAGGGTCAAATCAGAATGTGAAGGGTTATCAAAGTCAAAGAACTATATAAATGAGAAATCGAATTAGTAAATACATTAATTCCCCTTTATCTAGTTTTACTTTCTGCAGTTATCTGTGGTCAAATGCAGCCCAAAAATATTAAATGGAGAATTCCAGAAATAAATACTACATACGTTTTAAATTGTGCAACGTTCTGAGGAGCATGCCATTCCACTGTGTCCCTCCAGGGATGTGAATCACCCTTTTGTCCAGCATGTCCACCCCACTCATCACCACAGTATCGCAGTGCTTGTGTTTCTATCATCCTCATTTTACTAACTAAAGGCCCCAAGGCATAAGGGTAGAGTTGTTGGCAACTCAGATATGCCCACAAGAAGCCGTAAAGCATTTCCTTTAAGTGAAAAGGCGGAAGTTTTCAATTTCATAAGAAAAAACAAAAGCATGTTAATGTTGCTAAGATCTACAGTAAGAACACATCAGCTATCCATGAAATTGTGAAGAAGGAAAAAGAAATTCTTGTTAGTTTTGCTGTCATGCCTTGAATGGCAGGAGTTAGGCCACAGTGAATGATAAGTGCTTAGTTAAGATGGAAAAAGCATTAAATTTGTGGGTAGAAGACACATGTTCTGACAGCAAAATGTTGCACCACAAAGCATTGAGCCTATAGGCAGACTTCAGCAAGGGGTCCCCCTAAAGGAGTGACACCCATCAAGCTATGTACTGCAAGCAGGCATGGTTCCACAGACTTACGAATAGGTTTGGACTAAAAACTATAAAAATAATTGGAGAGGTGGCTCAGTGGATTGGCACCAGCATCTGAACCCAAAGGTCACTGGTTCAACTCCCAGCCAGGGCACATAACCAGGTTGCAAGCAGGTCTGTAGCCGGAGGCAGGTGAAAAGTAACCATACATTGATGCTTCCCTCCCTTTCTTCCTCCATCCCTGCCCTTCTCTCTGAAAATAATGCATAAAATCTTTTAAAAATAATAATAACTGGAGGGAAAATGAGATCACATTCACATAACTTTTATTACAATATTGTTATAATTGCCCTATTATTAGTTATGGTTGTTAATCTTTTACCATGCCTAACTTTTGAATTGAAACTTATCATAAGTTATGTACATATATATAGGAAAAACCATAGTATATATCAGGTTCCAAACTATTCACAGTTTTAGGCATCTACTATGGGTCTTAGAAACATATCCCCCTAGGAACAAGGGCAACTACTTTATTAAAGGGGCTGAATATAAAAAACAGAAAACCATGTCAGCATTACTAATACAATTTTAAGAGTTTTTTCAAAGGGAATATATAACAAAAATTATTTAGGAAAAATAATTGGTAGGAAAAAAAAAAATAATGGGCCAACTGCTTCTTCCACAGTCTACCTGGAATAAAAAGTAAAGAATATTTGCACAGATTTTCTAAATGATCTGGAAAGTTAATGTGTTAATGAAGTTTGATCAAGATTTGATCAATAGTGTGACCAAAAAGTGTATCTTTTAGGTTGAACAAGATGTCCAGTGGGGTCATGTCATCGCTATGTGTGAACAATATTTGAAGAAGGCTTTATCTGCCTCCAGTTAATTATGTTTATTCAGTAAGCATTTTCTAAAGACTTACTACTATGTATCCAACCCAACTGAGACTTCATAGGAAAGAGGCAAAGGAAAGGAAGACAACAGTATTCTTATGTAGGTAGTTTCCCCATGTTGAAGACTAATCACAAAGCTACTTGAAAACAAGGACCTATATGGTGATACAAGTGAGAAAGCATAGGTAAATGTGGATGACAAAGTAAAGGGTTCAGAAAGTCTACTGGAATTTTTTAAAGAATGACTATGACAAACAAATGAGAATAAAGGGAATTCTACATTCTAAATGCAGATATGTGAGAATCTACAAAAAACAAGCAACATTTATGCAGGGCCTTCAGGTCATGTGCTCACAGTTGCAGTGCTTGGAAACACAAGATCTAAACAGAAGAATAGGATTGAAAAAGAATAAAGCAAACAAAGGAAGAAAAGGACACTATACTCAAGATTGACTGGCATAGGGAAGCCCCTTCAAAGCAGGAACAGAAAACCAATCAAGGATCATGGGAGCTGTAGAAGTATAAGGATGAAGGTTCAAATCTGAAAACCAAGATGCTAAAAAGAAAAAAATGATGCTACAGATTATTTGGAATTGAACAGAAAAAAAAAGTGCCATTGAGAGAGACAGAGAAATCAACAGTTAGAGAAGATTAATATTGGGTCTATAGTCGCAAGAATCCATTGGATAATCAAAGAAAAATGTCCTGCGGATAGCTAGACAAGCAGGGGCCTTTGTTTTTGCTGTTGTCTACCTGTCACTTTGTATAGTCATGAAATTAATGAGCCTGGCTCTTTCCTTTTATGACTGGAAAGACTCAGACATCCTGTTCTTTGTCGCTCATGCATAGCAACCACCCAGTTCTCCTGTCAGTATAATCAAATCTCTCCAAGTTACAGGGAATTCTAAAAATGTGTCGCCTGCTCCTGGAATAATAAATAGAAAGGAAGCGGGGGGGGGGGGGGGGTGTCTTTCAAAAAGAAGGTAATAAGGCTAAGGGAAACTTTTGTTTGTTTCTTGTAACTCTTGACCTGAAGCTGTAAAATAGTATAGGGTTGCAGGGAATATACCTGCCCCTTTTACTAGCATTCTTTCATCAAAATTTGATTTAATCAGAGTAGCATTAAATTGCTTAGCAAAGAAACAAGTAGATTCCCAAATATTAAATTAGCCAAAAGTCACCAACAGGTGCTTTGTTTAAATCTTAGATTACACTTTTTCCCTTGGGCATCTTTGATAGAAAACAGATGAAAGAAATTGCTAATCAAATTCAAAGCATCATAATGAAACCGAATACTTAATTGTCTCAGAATCCAAGAGATTATTTTGAAGATTTCTCACACAGACATTGAATCTCAGGTATAACTCTTTTTTAATTTTGAACTTTGAAATCAGAACCCAAGAAAGGCATACTACAAATTTTATAAGATAAATGGATTTGACTGTTACCACAAAATTGTGCTGTCCACAGCCTGACTGAAAACTGTTACTAACTTTCAAAGGCTTCAGAAGTGATTAGTCTGTGAATAGCCTTCCCTCTGCCAACTTACCTGGAATCCCTTTATGTTTACCAATGCACTTTCCCTAGAGCCTGCACACAGCAGGCTCCTGGGCCCACGGTGGAGCCTTATCTAAATCCTCTGGAAGTTGTGCTAGGGCTTATCTCTGCCCTGAGACCCAACATCATTTTCCGTGTCAAATCTCAGACATTTCCAATATTGTGAAGATATGGATGACTTTGCCTTATCATTGAAGGCAGGCTATTAGACATTTTATAAAGTTAATTATTGTCTAACACCTGTGCAAATAAAAGGGCCTTCAGTTAACTAGCTTTTGTTATCAAAACTAATCATTGCATTCAGCAAGATACATCAATAACTTTAGTGAGTTATTCAACAGGGAGTTGTGAATTTATTCAATAGAACTAGACATAGTAAAATCAAATCAACAAATAGCTCTGGTAAAAATTATTAACAGGGAGAGGGTGGGTGGTGAAGGAGATAGAAGGGAGTAAAAAGAGGATGGATGTAATACAACAACAATAAAATTAAATTTTTTAAAAATTATCAACATATAGTTTGTGATATTTTTGTGTGTCAAAGCAATATAATGTACTTTATTGATGTTTTCTGTTTAACAGTTCAAGAGTTTATGCACACAGACAGATTTCCTATTTTATTAAATTTTAGTTTTCAAAAACAATTCTAAAAAGGAGCTCATTTAACAAGTGAAAGAAGAATTCTGACTACCTAGTAAAGTTAGACTCTAGCAAGATACCCCACTCAACTTTTCATTTAACATGCTTTATGGTATGGTTCACAAATTGCTTATGCATATTAATTAAATCTGCCTAGGACTATAAACTGTTTAAGTAAGTAAATTATTTCAAACTTGTTCACTGCTCCTCCAATGTGTGGAATATTAATATATGAAATAGACATTCAAATGAATGACTAAATAAGGGAATGGATGAGTCTCACTCCTACAGTGTTGTTTACACAATCCATCTGCCTTAAAAAGCCACAGGTAGCTGACTCAAGTCAATAGCTTGGATCATTTTTATAGCATATTTATACAGAAACATCTTCTAGTTTGTTTTTTGTCAGAGGCACATATTGAAAAGCTCAACAGAACTATGTAACAGGAAAATGTTAAATGCTTTCTTAAGAGAATAATTTTGAAGGCTATTTAGAGAAGGCTACACATGTTTGCTACAAGGAAATGTCTTTTTCTTCAATATGATAAAAGTCTAAGGTATATATTTTTAAGTCTGTTTTGTATTGAGAGCTTTGTTTAACAAGGTAGTTACTGGTTGATAAGTTTGATGAAAAGGAGTTTATAAGCCAAAGGAAATATAGGAAGAAAGTAGAAAAGAAGAGAAGAAGGGAGGAAGGGAAGGAGACTAAGAGACAGGAGGAGGAAGGTAGGGGAAAAGAATTGGAGTCCCAAATATGCTATTTTCATTGTATAAACAAGGAAGGCTTTGAAGCTTATCTCTTCCATAAAGCCTTCCTTGCACTCTAAGACCCTTTATGTTGTCCTTCTCTAACCTGCTACTTACACAGCCCTCTTACTCCACTGAATTTTGTGCTCAATTTGCATTGCTTCGTATCTCTTTCTAGTTCTTATCCTGGGATTTAGTCTTCATAAGCCCCCAGAGAAGACCCATCTCTACTTGCGTTCCCACCATCTCTAGCACAATATGAGCACACAGTAGATCTCCAAAAAGAACTCAACAAAAGACTAAATGGCCAGATGTAGCAGTAAGTTTTCCCTAAGTCAGTAATCTTGGTGAATTTAACCTTGATGCTCTGGGAAAGCAGTTTTTAATTTAGAGTCTAATGGTGTCCTAGACCTAGGGAATTGTAGGCTCTATAAAAATAATACACACTCCCAATTATATGGAAATTTAAACACACAGACACACACTCTGGATACATACATACAGATTACCCATAATAGCTCATAGCATGTCCTATTTTAAGGGTGGCATATCATTCAGAAGAAACTTGGAACTACTACTCTAAAGGGTGAGGAAAAAGTGAGTTTATTCAGTATTTTGGAGCCAGGAATGCAGTCTTTGGAACCGTTTCAGTCTATAATGAGAAATTCTTCAATCTGACCATGAATTGGTTGGTTTAATCTTAAACCATATTCTGCATGACTTTGCACATTGTTTGAAATTTTGTCTTTTATGTTCTGTCTCCAATAGGGGTTAATGAGTATGTTAGTTCACATATTTCCAAAGGTTTATTTTTTCCTATTTGCATTCTGTAATTTAGAAAAACCTTTAAAACATAAGCATTATTTTTAACCAACTTTTTAAAAATGATTATCCTCATTTTTTTAAATTATTAATAAACAGTTGAAAAGCAAAACTTTGAAATGCAGATTGTTTTTCCTACTGGTTAACGTAAACGTTACTTCAATGTTATATTTGGCATCTTGCACCAATGGATGATCTGGAAAGATGATGGATTGTTTTGGTTAAAACTAGAACTTGGCAAAAAAGCTTCAGTAAATATAAGAACATAAAATATGTAGATTATTCATAAAACAGATAGCAAACATTAGTGCAGTGGTGAGGCCCTCCTACTACAAGATAGAGACATGTCAAGGTAGTAAATGCTTGATGTTATTGCTGAGTTTATGTAGTGGGCCATAACAACAGATGACACCTGTGTCATCTTGAGGCTCTTGGTTGAAATAGCCAGGACAGATGTAAATGAACAAGCTTGTATTTTTCAGAAAGGAAATTACAGCTTGTCTTATGTTAGCGACATCGATTGAGGGGTATTTCATAATATGATGAAAGGTAATGGAATAGACATAATATAGAGCTGCTCTTGAAGGTGAAATTAAGGCAGGAAATACTAAGCTTGTGAGTTCTATTTTGGATTACCCTTGAACCCAATGAGTAAATCCCCCAGAAGGTTGCCAGTCTAGGCAACTGCCCTAGGGAACTATGAATCTGGACAAGGCAGGAGAGGACAAAGCTCAGTGAGTGGGACTGAGAACAGACCCAAGGAAAACACACTTGAGATGGTGGTGCACCTCGAAGACTGTCCATTCTACTTCTACTTGAGCATGTGGCTATATGGATTTCTTTTGAGCCACCCAACATTCACTGAGCACTGATTACTCTGATAGGTATTCAGTCAGGCATTTTAGAAAATAGAAGAGAGAACCAGAAACAGGTGAACTAAGTAGAGCAGGGCTCCCTTCAGCCATAAGGCACTTTATGTGAATTTTTTCAAATTCCACTCCCCAACTGCTCATTGTGCAGGTGTGGGTACAATGCCTGTTTGATGAGTAGACTTTGGATTTAAGAACTTAACTTGATGCACAGGGCTGCTACTTAGTCATATTGAAATTTCCCCCTTATGAATGCACTAACATCCTTATTCTTTGTGATGCTTTTATCTTGGATTTCACAATGCTCTTTTAAAGGGAAGGAAATGTGGAATAGCTACTTAAAAAAAAAAAAAAAAAAAGCATGTCAGATTCCCTAAAGTCAGTAATTTTTAAAAATGTGCTTAGTGCCCCAAATGGGAATGAGGGAGCATACCTCAACATCATAAAGGCCATCTATGAGAAACCTGAAGCCAACATCATACTTAATGGACAAAAACTGAAAGCTTTCCCCCTAAGATCAGGAACGAGACAAGGCTGTCCACTTTCTCCACTTCTATTCAACATTGTCTTGGAAGTTCTAGCTATAGCCATCAGAGAAGAAAAAAGAATCAAAGGTATCCAAATTGGAAAGGAGGAAGTCAAACTATCATTATTTGCAGATGATATGATAGTGTATATACAAAACCCGATTGGCTCCACGAAAAATTTACTCGACCTAATAAGCAAATTTAGCAAAATAGCTGGGTATAAAGTCAATATCCAGAAATCAAAAGTATTTTTGTATACCAATAATGAAACAACAGAAATAGAAGCAAAAAAACAAATCCCATTTACCATAGCAACAAGAAAAATAAAGTACCTAGGAATCAACTTAACTAAGGAGGTAAAAGACCTATACTCAGAAAACTACAGAACAATGAAGAAAGAAATCAAGGAAGACACAAATAAATGGAAGCATATACCATGTTCATGGATATGGGAAGAATTAACATCATTAAAATGTCCATACTACCCAAAGCAATCTACATATTCAATGCAATCCCAATTAAAATACCAATGACAGACATCACAGAAATAGAAAAAAATACTTCAAAAATTTATATGGAGCCAAAAACACCCACGAATAGCCACCGCAATCTTGAGAAAGAAGAACAAGGTAGGAGGAATCACAATACCAGACTTCAAACAATACTACAAGGCTACTGTCATCAAAACAGCATGGTACTGGCATAAGAATAGACATCTAGATCAATGGAACTGAATAGAGAGCCCAGAAATTAACCCAGGACTCTATGGTCAACTAATATTTGACAAAGGGGGAAGGAACATCCAGTAGAGTAAAAACAGTCTCTTCAACAAATGGTGTTGGGAGAACTGGACAGCAACATGCAAAAAGATAAAACTAGACCACCAACTTACACCATACACCAGGATAAACTCAAGATGGATAAAGGATTTAAACATAAGCAGTGCCACCATAAAGGTCCTGGAGAAAAATACAGGCAGTAAACTTTTGGATATCCTATGCAAAAATATGTTTACTGATACTTCACCAAGGGCAAAGGAAATCAAAGAATGAATCAACAAATGGGACTATATCAAATTGAAAAGTTTCTGTTCAGCTAAAGAAAATATCAGCAAAATTCAAAGGGAACCAACTGTATGGGAAAACATAATTGCCAATGATACCTCAGACAAG
>PVIW01000823.1:0-141339 GCA_004026585.1 Noctilio leporinus
CCATTACAGGACAATGATGAACAAAACTAACAACAAGCAAAACAGAACCAAATATATGAATACAGTGAATAGGCCTTCAGTGGTCAGGGGGAAGGGGGTTGGGGGGAAGGGGGAGGAAGAGGCAAGGAAGGGGAGCAGTTTAGATAAGAACCTAGTATAAAGGAACCATGGACATGGACAACAGGTGGGATTGACTTTGAGTGGGGGAATGGGTGGGTGGGGAGGGGGACAGAGGGGAGCAAAAAGGGGATGGATATAATACAGCAACAATAAAATTTTTTAAAAATCAAAAAAAATGAAATGAAAGGAAAGGAAAAAAATCTAAAAATATGGATGATGTTAATGACTATGAAATTATTATGAACAATGTTAAATGTGTTAATGGCTAGATTTTTATAATTACTAAAATATTTATTAAAAGATAGTAAGTAGAAAAAGAATGTCATAATTTGTATGCATTTCAAAATACAGAAAGGGGTCGGTTGTTAATAACTACACTATGAACTTTCTAAAATGTGGGTAAAACAATAAGAATAATTAGAGAAAAGCAGTATTGGGGGGGCAGTAGAAGCATTCAGCATCTTGTCTGAAAGTGGGAAGTCTAACTCTAAGATGGTTTCACACCTGTAAGACTCTTACATTATATCCCATGTATGTAAACCCAAAGTAATTATTTTAGAAACTAAAGTATAAACATTCAGGAAAGATGGTAACTGTAGCCTACCCAAGGAGGGGTATGTGCTGCCTGAATATTTTTGGTAAAGCAGGACTGAGAGCCTTCATTCAACAAGGTGCTCCTTCAATTTATTTCTTCTCCATCAAAAAATCATCGTCTGGTACAAACTCCACTTTTTAGTCAGCTTTCTCTTTTCAAAGCACTGTTGGTGAATATGCCATAGTATCTTCGTGCATTTTTCTACCCATTTAAAATATTAGATGCTATCAAATGGTTAAGCATAAATATCAACAGTTTTCTTTTATAAATGAAGTATTTTAATAACAAACTTTGCAGTTGTTTGTATATTTTCTAGACCAAAAGAAACCAAAATGGTTTTCTCCCACTGTGAGTATTTAGAAGATTTTCACTCATGACACAGGCCAGGCCTGAAGCCCATGTGTGTGACCCAGCGCGTATGTCTGAAGAGGACGGTGGTATCCGTTTCTTTTGGCACTGAGCACTGAACGGCGCTTCTGACCCACATTCCACTGGAGTTATTAGTCAAAGTAATAGTTTATTTTTTTCACCAGAAAAATAAACCATGATGCACTCAGCACAGCAGTTCCCTGAGCTGTACTCAGGCTTTGTTTGACTTAGGAAGTGCTCTTATTGTGAAAAATTATTCAATAATGGATGAGGAGTCTGAGAAAACTTCTCCCGCACAACATTAATTTGCCAGAATTATATGGCACTGCCACTAAAAGGGACCACCAAGGGTTATCTGGGGGCTGACAAGGCCAGAGGAGGAAACACCCCCAGGACAGAGTCCTCGGCGCCTCTCTCTGCACCCTGCTGCCTTCCTGGGAAACATGGGTTGCCTGCTTCAAATAAACAAAACAGTTGATCAGTTTTTGTTTTTGTTTTTTTCCCCAGGTTACACTGAAACAGGAGTACATATACAGGGTAAAAATGTGTGCTAAGTTATGGGCTGTGACAAAAACCCTGATAGCTCTAAGAATTCCCAACTTTACACCATACTATTCATTCTCACCATGTCCCTAAGTCTAGGTTAGAACCATCATTTTAAATGTAGAGAGTATTTTAGGGTGTTGAGGACTCACCTTTATTCTCTGAAATATTACTTGGTTTTTAACATAATTTTAAAATTTATTTTAGAGGGAAGTAAAGGAGAGGGGGGGAGGGAGAGAGGGAGAGAGAGAGAGAGAATTTGTGTTATTCTACTTATTTATGCATCAATTCTTGTATGTGCCCTGATGAAGGATTGGAGCCATACCCTTGGGATATTGGAATGATGCTCTAACCAACTGAGTTACCCAGCCAGGGTTAACATAATCTTCAATTTCTTCCAAGGCCAGTCACGTCACATCTCTCTCTCTCTCTCTCCACTCTTCTTTATGTCATCTCTCTCTCTCTCTCTCTCTCTCTCTCTCTCTCTCCCTCCATTCTTCTTTTGTTAGTGTGTCCTGGATTTTCCCTCCTTAAAGCATGTTTCAGGGGTCTCAGGTGATAGTATGATGAATACCAGTTCCCCAGTTCAGACAATGACCACTTTTCCAGTGAGGTGGGCCCACACTCAAGCCCCTTTCCCAGACCTAGTTCTATTTTCTCTGGAGCAGCTCCTCAGATATGTAATCCTTAGAATTTGTGGGTGCCATTTAATCTCTGAATCTTGTTTCATCTGAAAACAGACATCACTCTGTAATATCTCCATTGTTTTCCCCCCTTGAGGACTGAATCTGGGTCTTCCTCCTCCCCTCCCAGGGCTGCTGTCCACAGCTGGTTAAGCACCTTCCCCATCCCTGGGGATTTCAGAAGCACAAATGTAACAGGCTGAACAAAGAAACTTGCTTCCTGCTTTTCTATCTGACAGTCCCCAGTTGGGAGAGAAAAAGCCCAGAAAACACAAAGTTTTGAGTCTTGGAGCGATTTCTCCATGGCCTGGGTCTGTCTGGTCCCTGTTGGCATCCACCGCACTTCAGGCTGCTCCCAGGCCAAACACAAATTCTAAACCAGGTCACAGTGACACACCTGCCTCACCCAGGGCCCTGAGAGCTGCAGGTTGCATCCTCAATTCCTCCAAGTTACATCTGGCTTTCAGGGGTGCCTGCCCCATAGATCATTTCTCTGTAAGATTTAAAGAAACAAAAATAAAATGGATCTTTTATTATGTCATTTTTGTTGGCATCTCTAATAATAGATGCCACAGTGTTTCAGGTATTATAATCATTTCTATGCTCTGGCTGGTGACACAGTGGATAAGCCTCCAGCCTGCAAACCCAAAGGTCACTGGTTCAATTCCCAGCCAGGGCACATAACCAGGTTGCAAGCCAGGTCATCAGCCAGGTCCCTAGCTGGAAGCAGGTGAAAGGCAACCATACATTGATGTTTCTCTCCCTCTCTGCCTCTCTTCCTTCCCATCTCTCAGAAAATAATAAACACAATCTTTTTAACAATTAATTAATTAATTAAAAATAAATAAATAAAAATCTTTCTCAAGATTATATATCTTCAAATTTAAAATACACATATAGGAATTAGGTCAAAAATTGAATTTGTTATGAGATAAAATTAAGTGTATGTTGGTTTGGCTGAGAAATTTCAAAATTTTGGGTGCTGTTGGGGCAAAGTTCTAATACATGTTAATTCAAAGATGTAGCAGCCAAAATTATAGAACCAAAAGGATGCAGGATCTCCCTCAGTTTGGAGAAGTAATGATTTTTGCCTCATTATGCCCATCAAAGCCTCCCCCACAACACAGCCATGTGTATAATAGCTCTTAACCCCACCTTTAAACTTATGGTATCACTGGCCCTGGACAACTGATTTGGGGTCTTGGAAGAGAAAAGAAAGGGCTGTTGCCTCCTCAGAGATGCAGTGGAGGCTCCTGGGAGACTGGACTCTTCTGTAGGGTAACAGGGAGGCCCTGGAGGGGTCATTAAATGGAAGTCCTGCTTCCCAGTGGGTGTGAGGCTTCATAGGGTGGCGTGGGGCACTGGGCACAGGCTGGCACACATCTCCTAGCTGTGATCCTTATAACAAGTCCACATGGGCACAGAGCTCAGCCCAGATCAGCAGTGACTGCCCAAGCTTGAGGGCAGAGGTCATGTGGTTCAGCCCTCTTCCATTTCTCCCTTTCCATCAGAGAAGTTGAGAGCTTAAGTGCTTTTGTGTTTAGTCATTTATAAATAGTCTCTGCTATAGCATTTCTAAACACAATGGAAAGTGTTTAGCTTTTCCCAGAGTGACATGGGACCCTGGGATGGCCCAGCACAGGGCTGCCAGAATGGGAGACCTGCTTTCCCATGCTGGGCCATAGTGAGGAATTGGTCAGCTCTGGGAATTAGCTGCTCTGCTCCTACACTTTGATTTTCAAGGCTGGAACTGCAGGCTCCCAGTTTTGAGCTGGGAAGAATAGCTCAAATAGGGGATAGCATAGGTGGTTTGCTGGGCGCTGATCTCCTTGTGAAAACTGCCTTGATGCCTGCCCTTACTTAGCATTCTGCACAGCCTGGCCTCCGCCACTCTGCCTGGGTTTTGAGTGTGCTGGGCGGGAGCCCTGACAAAGGCACCCTGACAAGATTTCAATAAAAAATGACAGAAGCACAGAAAGATGAAGGAATAAAGTTGCACTCCATGAAGCATATTTAAAAGTAAAATAAACAAGCTTTCCTCTCAATTTATGAAAAATGATTTAAAATATATCCAAGAAGTCATTTTATTTGTGTCTGTGTAGGAGGACCTTGTTGAAAGCACATAGCAACACTTCTCCCTTAAATTAAAACTAAGCGTCTTTTTTATGTTGTGATAATTGCTGCACTTACTTCATTTAAATAAAGAAAAATATCACACTGTGATGGAATTTAAACCATGAGAAGACTTTCATCTTTGAACAATTGCACATTACTCTAACCTATTAAGATGCAATTAGTAGGACTGGAATATTTCCAGGGTGTTGGCTTCTAATATTTTCTGAATAATTTCTTTAAAATATTTTATCTTGTTATGCTTTCCTATTGCTTCTATAATTATTTTAATTATCATTTCCAGAGGATGTTTTGTAGCCAAGCCTGGGAATGGGGTTTTCTGAACGCAGGGCCACTCACTAAGATAAATGAAGCTACCTGCACCCAGGGGGAACACATGATTTTAACAAGTCCCCATGGAAAGGGGCACATTGTAGAGCATGGTTTCAACTCCATACCCCCAATTTTTACCATAAACAAAGAGCTAATTATGACTTATGGGGGAAAGGGGTTTTCATTTGAAAACCAAAATTCACAATGTGTTCTTACCTAATGATGTGGTAGGGATCCTAGAGTACCAATGTCATGGGTTTATTAAGGATACATTTCATTCTTTAAACCCATTTGCCTGAGCAAGACTACCATTTTCTTGCCAGCATTTGGGTATTTATTGTCAAAACTGAGTTTTTATATACAAAATGGCAGCTGCTGAAATAAGTATAATACATACGACCAATTTCTTGAAGAAAAATGCAGCATTTTTTGGATATTTTTGTACAATTAATTTATCATTTTAATAATTTCTTCATTCATTGTAAATCCTCTGTGAGGAAGAGTCATTTTTTTTACTTGGGAAAAAAATAGAAAAATGCTCTTAAAGGCTGAAAAACTAGATTGAGAGAATATGAGACACACATTACAGAAAGCTAAGATCTCCACATGCATTACTGCCCTTTGCCAGGAAAGAGTTCATGCATCGGAATTTAGTCTTATAGATGCGCCTTTCTGGGACAGTTGACCACTGAGCAGCACATGAGTCTGGGGACCGGAGAGAACTGCCTTTGGGACAAAATTCCCATCTTGCCATGCCTTTTTTGCTGGAAGATTCTGCAATTGGCCGCAAACAAGACAATTGGCTTAGGCGCACAGTTGGATGCTGGGACCCCAACCCTGAGAGAGGGTGACATTTTCATCCTTAGAGGTCCCTATTGTCTCCAGCCTCCTCTTCTCACCCCTACTGTCTGCTGTCTTTTTACTCCCATATCATCAAACTCCCAAATCCCAGCTCTCCTCTCACTATGTCATGCCACCTGTCTTTCCTTTCTCTTTCTAGTCCTTTTCAAAAAATATTTTATTCTCATCCATTTTCAATATTTGAGAAAAGACTGTAATTGGATAACAAATATGAGTGGCTAACTCAAATTAAGGGTAGATGTTTGTTATACACTTTTTTATGAAAGCATCAGTCAACAGCAGGGTAGCAACTTTCATTTGTTGAGCACCAGGTTGATGCCCAGCATTTCCTGAGGAGTTGACCATAGATCAGTTCTAGGAGTCAGAGGCAAGATTTGGAGTCCAGGAGTCTGAGAAGTCCATTAAATCCAATGAGACTGCACAGCAATTATGTAGCACAAAAAGAAACTTAGGATTCATCTGGCTTCACAATAAGGTGTGCAGTTTTTTACTCTAATTCAACATTGCAGTTACATTTTTATTGGCTTTTAAATTACTTAAGAGGGTTCTTTCTCACATTTTCTGTTTATATTGTTTGTGTGCCTAGACAGATCATGTTTGGGGAATTTCACAACATTTTTACCTTTTCAAATAAAAGGAAACCTTGTTCCTGAGTTTTATTGAGAGATATTTGACATATAACATCATACTGGTTTTAGGTGTACAACATGAATATTTAACATCCGAATGTCTGCCCAGAAAAAGTCCAGCGACTGTTAATATAACAAGAATGATTTACCCAGTATCAATGTAACCTGACAACCAAAGAGAGTGGACTGGAATGTGCATGTGTGAACAATGACAACTTCACTGTACTAGTCAGTGGGTGTGGTAGATGTTCTGTGGCTATCACTTTCAAAATAACTGAGTGCATAATGCAATGACTCTACATCAACTTTTGCATTACACTTGAGTATTCCTCCATGGAAACTACTCAGATGATTTAGAAGGCCACAGCTCTGGGAAACTGGTGATCAGCAGTTTCATCATGACTACACATCTATCCGCTCATGCATCATACCTCATGCAGAGGTTTTGGTGTCCTGCAACTTCTGGCTTTTCCCAAATCACCCAGGTGACTCAACCACCTATAAGCCAGATTTGGTGCCCCACAACTTCTGGATTTTCTCAAAATTAAAATCACCTTTGAAAGGTAAGAAATTTGTGACTCTAGATGAGATTCAGGAGACTACAATGGGGCAACTGATGGCAGTTAGAGTCGTGTGAGGTCCCAAAGTGCCTACTTGGAAGGGCACTGAAGCCTCATCATCCTATACACTGTGTTTCTTACAGCTTGCATCTTCTTCAATAAATGACTCTATTTTTCATATTACATGGCTGGATACATTCTAGACAGACCTCATATATGTATATCATAAAATAATTACCACAATAAGTCTACTTAACATGCATCCCTTCACATAGTTACATTTTTTTTTCTTGTGGGGAGAACATTAAAGATCTACTGTCTGAGCAACTTTCAAATACACTATACACAGTCCTCTTAACTTCAGTCATCATGTTGCACATTAAGTCTCCTGAACTTATATATCTTATAAGTGGAAGTGTGTACCTTTTAACTACTTCCACCTCCTCCCACATCCCTACTCCCATTCCTAACAACCACCAATCAATCTCCTCTGTTTCCATGAATTTGTTTTTTTCCAGATTCCACATGTGAGATTATATGGTGTTTGACTTTCATTGTTTGAATTATTTTGCTTAGCATAATGTCCTAATATTTTGTGCTATTTCTCTAACTTTAAAACTAAAACAGCAGGTGAAAGATATTTTCTCATCTTAAGAGAAAAGCAATGAAGCCTTGGCTGGTGGCACAGTAGATAAGGTACCAGCCTGTGAACCCAAAGGCCTCTGGTTCAATTCCCAGCCAGAGCACATAACCAGGTCTTCAGCCAGGTCCATAGCTGGAGGCAGGTGAAAGGCAACCATACATTGATCTCTCTCTCTCTCTCTCTCTCTCTCTCTCTCTCTCTCTCTCTGCCTCTCTGCCTCTCTCCCTTCCCTCCTCTATAAAAATAATAAATGCAATCTTTTAAAAAATGATAAAGAAAAGCAATGAGGTAAATCATTGCCAATGGTGATGCAAAATAATTTGCTCCAAAAAGGCATATTCTATAGGACAGCCTTACACCTGAAGGAAAGAAGCTTGTTTGGGCCATAATGTCCATGGGAATCATTTAATGCAAATTGTAATGCACTGGGTTCTAGAGAACATGCAACAGGAACAAAAATATCCTAGTCTGTCACAAACCAGTGATGACGTGAATTAAAGCATGCAGCCCATGCACATAACAGAGTACAGGAGGAAAGAAGAGCTAATGAGTGCCAACCAGAAGAAAGTCCTGCAAGAAACAAAAGTTCAGGTGTCCTGCATGAGACAACCTTCCACAATGTGAGCCACTGCTATCATGGGGTCAGCTTTCCTGTGTCGGTGCCAGTCTGGACCTGAGACTTCCTGAGTGATGTTCCCTGAGAATATGTTGTTGCTTTTCACAATAACCTGATAACAAAAAGCTGGTAATACATTTAATGCTCATAAATAGGAATTCTTCCAATAAAGTTATAGGACAATGACAAATTTATTTTTTCAACTAAGGTTGATTAATTGATTAATTAATTATAAATCAAATAATCACAGGCTGATTATTGTTTTAAAAAGTTGAGGGTTTTCTATTCTCTTTGCTGAAGGAATTAGATGTTGGAAAATGGTGATTAGAGTCATCATTTTAGAGATGTCCACCATGTGGGGAAATAGATATTAATGTCTGTTAAAGTGGTAGAAATAGGTACTGCAAATAAATGCAAGCTGTCAGCATCAGTAAATTTTATGAGAATGCTATTTAGACTCTAAGTCTCTAAGTTATAAGAAGACAATGTATATGAATGCTCCCAAAGGCATTTCTAATTCAGCTGAGTCCCTGGAAGTTTTGAGAATAGATACCAAAGAACAGGGATGTCTTTTTCCAGCATGTGTTGTGTCCAGACACAGGCTAATCATTTTGTATACACCATCCAGTTCATATTTAAAATAGTTCCATGAAGTAAATTGTACCTTGATCCATTTTAGAGATGAGAAAATTAAGGCTTTGACAGTTTAATAAACCTGCTTACAGTGACAAAACCAAACATTGACACTAGATTTTATGCTTTCTTGCCTCGAGGAGGCATACATTAATGTTTCTCTCCCTCTCTGCCTCTCTCCCTTTCCTTCTCTCTCTGGAAATAATAAATAAAATCTTAAAAAAAAAAAAAGAGAAAGAAAAAGAACTAGCCCTGTGGTTGCATGTGAAACATCCAATGCTATCTGATGTAGCGTCCTTGTGTTACAGAGAGTTTTCTCAAGGTTCCTTGGAAGGCAGTAAGAAAACTTAAGAAAATGAATAAATACAGATAAATAAACCCAAAAGAAGACAGGTAGTATAGGCAAAAGTAATAAAAAGAACTCATACCTCTGTGCCCTTTCCCAATATTTTTTAAATTATGATGATTGGTATCCTTTTGGTCCACCCAGACCCCAGTTACCAATTTGGCCATGCTCATAACTGAAAATGCTTGATAAATTTCCCTGGTACAGCACCCTCCATCATCAATCTAACTTCTTTTTTCACTAATCAATTGATCCTAAAACAAAGAAAAAAAAAATATATATATATATAACATCATCCAGCTCTATTTAAGAAACTAATAAGATGGCAACCACTTAATAAGAGCTATGTGGTAATGACAGAGAGACAAAGTAATAATTCACTTGCTATGGTAGCAATATCAAAAATTTACTTAGACATATTACTACTTTTCAACATCTCTTCACCTATGTATATATTTGTAAGCATTCATGTGATTGGCTAAATCAACAGCCTACATATGTTTAGATAGCACTGGAGTATTATTAAATTATTTAAGAGATTGAGACAACTCTTAGAGTTGTAGAGTAAGAAAAATTATCTTTGACTCCTAGCCAAGATGGAGGTGTAAATACACACACTTCTCCTTCCACAGCCAAAAAAAAAAGATTGTTTCTACCTCAAAACTAAAACAAAACAAAACAAAACAAAACTACCAGAAAATAGAACTGCACGGAAACCCAACAAAGAAAGATATAAAGAAAAAATACTCATCCAGACAGCTAGGAGGGGCAAAGCCAGGAAAGAGGATGGCAGCAGTGTTGACAGCAACACTATGGCCAGCTGGTGAGCTGAAAGAAGAGTCACACATTATAAAAGTTGGGAAGAACACCTGGAGAGCGATTTCAGCCCCAGACCAGACCTTGCAGCTCATGGTTCCAGCACCGGGGAAAATAAAGCTTCATTCCTTCTAACTGTGAAAGCCAGTGGGGACTTGGAGCAGAGGAGGAAACTGCTGGTCTTTTAGCAAAGTCACTGGTTTAGAGATTCCAATAGTCCTAGAATGTCTGCAAATCCACCATTGTGGGAACCACAGGGTAACAACTAGGGGGTTGACAGTCCTACACTAGAAGTTGGTGAAGTGCTTGGAAAAGGGGCAAGTGCTGAGCAAGCAACATCATTCCCCTTCCGACCCCTTCCCCACATACAGCACCACAATATGGTGAAACAGGTGTGTTAACTCTACTTAAGACACAAAGGCAAACACAGTCAGCTATCAAGTTAAGAAGACAGAGAGGTATGGCTCAAAAGAGGAAGCAGATCAAGACTTCAGTGGAAGAACTAAGTGATAAGAAGATACCCAACTTAACAGATACAAAGTTCAAAACACTGGTGATAACAATAATCACAGAAATTACTAAGTATGGCAAATGCATAAGAAAAAAAGTGAAAGCTATGCTAGGTGAAATGAAGAAAAATCCACATAAAACCAAAGGTGATAGGAAGGGAGCCAGTGTTCAAATCAATTATTTAGAGCATAAGGAAGAAATAAACAATCAACCAGTAGAGAATAAAGAAGCAATAATTGGAAAAAAACAAAAACAAAAAACAAGGAGAGGCTTAGAAACCTCTGGGACAATTTATATGTACCAACATCCAAATCACTAGGGTGCCAGAAGGAGAAGAGGAAAAGCAAGAAATTGAAAACATGTGAAAAAAACAATGAAGAAAACTTCCCTAATTTGTCGAAGGAAATAGAAATACAAGTCTAGGAAGCACAGAAAATCTCAAACAAGCTAGACCCAATGAGGATCATACCAAGACATTATAATTAAAATGTCAAAGGTTAAAGATAAAGAGAGAATCTTAAAAGCAGTAAGAAAAAAAAAAAAAAAAAAAAGAGTGTCACCTACAAAGAGGTTACTATAAAAATATTAGCTAATTTCTCAAAAGAAACTTTTCAGGCAAGAAGGGACTGGCAAAAAGTATTCAAAATTATGAAAAGCAAGAACTTACAACCAAGATTTCTCTATTCATCAAAGCTATCATTTAGAATGATAGCTGTTTCACTAAATGAAACAGACACAATCAAAATATCAGATATGGAATTCAAAAGAACAATGATAGAGAAGCTCAATGAGCTCAGTCAACTCAAAGAAAACTACAAACAACTTCACCGGGACTACAAAGAACTTCAGGGAAGTTACAAGGAACTTATTGAGAGCTACACCAGCACTAAAAAGGACTTAGAAACTATCAGTAAGAGCCAGGAGGAAATGAAGAATTCAATTTCTGAATTGGAGAACACAGTAGAGGGAATCAACAGTAGGATAGAAGAAGCAAAGAACCGGATCAGGGAGTTGGAAGACAATGCAGACAAATATTCCAAGACAGTAAAAGAGAATGAAAAAGGGCTGAACAAGAATGAAGAGGTTTTAAGAGAGATGCAGGACAACATGAAACATAATAATATCCGTATCATACGGATACCAGAAGAAGTGAAACAGGGAATGGAAAATCTATTCAAAAAAGTAATGATAGAAAATTTCCCTTACATGATGAGTGAAAACATTACTCAAGTTCAGGAAGCACAGAGGGTCCCAATGAAGATCAACCCAAACAGACCGACTCCAAGCCACATAATAATTAAAATGGCAAATTTCAAAGACAAAGAGAGAATCCTAAAAGCCAAAGGCCTGCAACCAAGACTACTCTACTCAGCAAGGCTCTCATTCAAAATGGAAGGAGATATAAGGGGTTTCCCAGACAAAAGAAGACTAAAAGAATACATCTCTACCAAGCCAGGATTGCAAAAAATGCTAAAGGGTCTGCTTAAAAAAGAAGAAGAAGAAGAAGAAGAAGAAGAAGAAGAAGAAGAAGAAGAAGAAGAAGAAGAAGAAGAAGAAGAAATAGAGAGAGGAACACAGGTACAAAGTGGGAAAATGGCAATAAATAAGTATCAATCAATAATAATCTTAAATGTAAACAGATTAAATGCACCAATAAAAAGACATAGGGTAGCCAAATGGATAAGAAAATGACCCAAATATATGCTGTCTTCAAGAGACACACCTCAGAACAAAAGATCAACACAGATTGAAAGTGAAGGAATGGAAAAATATATATCAAGCAAATGGACATGATAAAAGGCTGGAGTAGCAATACTTAGTTCAGACAAAATAGATTTTACCATGAAGGCCATAAAAAGAGATAAATAAGGATATTTCATAATACTTAAGGGAACAATCCATCAAGAAGAAATAATTCTGGTAAACATATACGCACCCAACATAGGAGCTCCAAAATATATAAGGAAAATCTTGGAGGACTTCAAGAAGGATATAGATAGCAACACACTAATAGTAGGGGATTTTAATACTCCACTATCAACAATGGACAGATCTTCCAAACAAAAAAATCACTAAAGATGTTAAGGCATTGAACAACACTCCAGAGGAAATGGACCTAACTGATATATACAGAACCTTTCACCCCAAGGAAGCAAAACACACATTCTTTTCAAATGCACGTGGAACATTCTCTAAGATAGACCACATAATAGGTCACAAGACAAGCCTCCACAAATACAGGAAAATTGAAATCATACCAAGCATTTTCACAGATCATAATGGCTTGAAACTAGAAACCAATCTCAAGGGAAAAAAACAAAAACACTCTAACTCATGGAGACTGAATAACATGCTTTTTATTAATGAATGGGTTAACGATGAGATCAAAGATGAAATCAAAAAGTATCTGGAAACAAATGACAATGAATACACAACAGTCCAAAACTTAAGAAACACAGCAAAGGCAGTCCTCAGAGGGAAATTCATAGAAATACAGGCCCACCTAAAAAGGTCACAAGAAGTTTATAGAATGGAAGGGCAGATAAAGTTCTTCCCAGACAAGGCAAAGCTAAAGGAGTTCATCATCACCAAGCCACTATTACATGAAATGTTAAAGGGACTTATTTAATAAAATGAAGATCAAAATCATGATCATTAAAATGATAACAACCTCACAACTATCAACAACTGAATTTAAAAATTTTTTAAAATTAAAAAACAGTTTATCACCCAGGCTGGTGTGGCTTAGTGGATTGAGTGCCAGCTGTGAACCAAAGGGTAGCCAGTTCGATTCCCAGTCAAGTCACATGCCTGGGTTGCAAGCCAGGTCTCCAGCCAGGTCCCCAACTGGAGGCACACAAAAGGTAACCATACATTGATGTTTCGTTCCCTCTCTTCTTTCCTCCCTTCCCCTCTCTCTAATAATAAAATAAAATCTTTAAAATGAATAACATAAAAACAAAAAATAAAAACAAACTAAGCAAACAAGCAGAATAGGAACAGAATCATAGATATGGGGATCATTTGAAGGATTAGCAGCAGAGATGGGGAAGGGAAGAATGGGGGAAATGGTTCAGGGATTAGGAAGCATAATTGGTGGATACAAGATAGATAGGGAAATGTTAAGAATAGAATAGGAAAAGGGGAAGCCAAAGAATTTATACCCATGGCCCATGAGCATGAACTAAAGGGGTAGGATTACTGGAAGGAAGGGTGGGTACTGGTTGGAGGGAAGCAAAAGCAAAAAAGTTGGGACAACTGTAACAGCATAATCAATAACATATACTTAAAAATTACCTTTGTATTTATTTTAATTTCTTTTTAATTCACATACTCATCCCTTATTTTCCTGCCAGATTTATCCTTCTACAACTCTCCCTGTTATGGTGTTCTCTCTTCTGGGCCCTCAATCCCTGTTTCTTCCCCAATCACACAAAAAAATTAACTTCTGAAGGAAGCTCACATTCCCTTTTTTTTTTTTTTTTTTTTTCTTGACTCAGAATCACATGACTGGGTCTATTTTCAGTTCTGCCTATTATATTGTATGATGTTGTCTTTGTCTGCTAACTACTCTCACTCTCTATTTTCTCATAAATCTAGTACAATAATATTTACCTTGGATACGTCTCAGCATGTTGAAAGAATGTGCTACAACAGTATTGACTAAGTTCAACATTTATCGAGTGCTGTTTTAAGCAGGGAGCATACTGGCTGTGGCCAGCCTTGGTAGAGCTCACATTCTGGTGCACAAGACTGAGCATAAAGTGCATAGACATCTGGTGGTGACAGATGTGGTTGTCCTGGGAGGCAGCAGGGAACCATCTCAAGTAGATGGGCAAGGATATTCTGTCCCTGAGAAGGTGATGTTTGAGCAAAGAATGGGATGAAGTGAGGCAGCAATCTCTGCACATATTTGAAGGAAGAGTACTGCCAGCAGATGGAACAGCCAATGTAAATGTCCCAAGATGTAAATGATTATTATTAAATGCAAGGGACATTTTCTGTTGTCCTTTTTTTTTTTTCTTTTTAAATTTTACTGTTGTTGTATTACATCCATCCCCTTTTTGCTCCCCTCTGTCCCTCTCCCCACCCACCCATTTCCCCCAAAGTCAACCCCACCTGTTGTCCATGTCCATGGTTCTTTTATACTAGGTTCTTGTCTAAACTGCTCCCCTTCCTTGCCTCTTTCTCCCCCCTCCCCCCAACCCCTACTCCTCCTGACCACTGAAGGCCTATTCACTGTATGTTTTCAATGTAATTGTGTTGTACCAGAGGTTTATATGAACTTTGAAGAGATATTTAGAAAAACCTATTAGAAGTAGAATTTATGAAACAAAGATAAGAATACTTTTGAAACATCTCATTAGCATTGCCAACTTCTTCAATGATCTTTTCTTAATTTACTTAATATCCGCATATAAGAATTTACATTCTCTTGTATCTTGAATATGAAGAATGTAAATTTCTCCCTAAGTGACAAGAAATGGAAAGGTCTTTTTCCATAAGTCGCCAATGGTAATTACTGTTATTTGCATGCACATTTTTTTCTATCTGGTAGGACCAAATAGTTTACATAAGCTTATTGGCTCTTTGTAAGTCTTCTTTTGTAAATCAAATATTCACAGTCATTGTCAGTTTTTCCATTAGTATGCTTTCTTATTGATTATATGAGCTTTTATACATTAACATTTTTAAACTTTATTTGGAATATTTTCCAAGTTATCATGTTTCTTTAATTTATATGATATTTTTCACAAATAAAAATTTTATATATTTTATGAAGTTAAACTTCAGTATTTTCCTTTGTGGTTTATTATTTCACTTTATTATGTAGAATGGCTTTACCCACTTCAATCATGCAAGGTTTCAAGTTTTATCTTTGACATTTAACACCAATCTTTCTGTAATCCTGTTGCTGTTTTGAGAAAAGCAGATGCATAATTATTATTTCTGGTTTTGCTGTTTTATGGTTCATGTATTTCCCCCACCATTTGTCAGATAATTCCTCCACTCCTCCATCAGGGTGCCTTCAAATGGCAATAAACCTGAATGCATCTGCCACAAGATTGTTAAACTGAAACTGCCAGTGTTATAATCTCCTTATTTTACAAATTGAAGACACCAAGATCTAGAGAATGTTAATATATTCCTGGTCCTAAGGCCAATGCCTGGAGACAGCTTGTGCTGGGCTCTGGTGCCTCTGGCTGGGTCTTCTTCACTGCTGGTCCTGATGGAGGTTCCACCCTTCATACTGTGGCCACTGCAGAGCTATGTCCCTGGAGGTCAGGAAACACAGGCTTCTTCCTAGATAGTCCACAGTGAGAGCAATTTCACCTGATGGTATATTTTTCAAAGAATCAGGAAAATCCTTACAGAATTCCTGAGTCTGAAATGATTCTGAGAAATAGCCAACTGAAAGTTCCTTTCCATAGCTTGTGTTAAATGGTTTGAGGTGTTGTCAGTGTCTGAAATCCCACAGCCCCCAACAAGGAGGGCTCGCTGATCAGAGAACATTTATTTTCAAGTTTGGTGATTTGATGAGAAGCAAGGGAGATTCATTTTATTTAAAATTGACTAGAAAATAAGATTATGAGGCATGCCTTCATTTTGTGACTTTATTTTGACAATCTTGTATTCTAACAAAAGTGCCTTCTGAGCAAGCAGTTAAATATATCAGGTTGTTTAGCAACTTGCATAAGGAATTATAGTGGACTCAAATTATATGATTCAAATGAGTGGGGTTTTTCTTTTTTTACTTAAAAGAAAGCTTCCTTTGAGATATGTTAGAAAATTAAATTATGTTAATTCAATATAACTAAGTGAATAATTATGAACAGTGTGTGTCATGTTTCAAAATTTCTTAAAGCTGCATTACCAAAACAAACATATTTTAAATAAATTAATATTAATTTATATATTATGTGTACTTTTATGTCACATGCTATATCAGTGATATATTTGAAATCATATGCAAAACTAACATACTTCTCATGTAAAAGGTATATGATTTTTAAATTAAACATTTTTCTAAATAAGTATTAAAACAGAAAAAGTAAGTCGTTCTCTGAAAGTGTATATCTTGGTAATCACTGTAAAATTATTTTAAAATACAAGGAAGTTTGATATTTTATCTGGCATAACATAGTTTTCAAACATTGTAACTTTCTGAAATTGAAATGATTCAAAGCTTTACTTTGAGAAATACTATTTTTGATTCAGCTATTCAATGGAATATACATATACATGATAAACTCTATCTATTGCTTACAATTATCTTTCTTTCCTTGAATAACTTACTTGGACTTAATTTAAATAATATGATTAAAAATCACCATAATTATAATGTTGATTGACTTATGAGATCTGCAGTATCATCTACTTTGTCTCTCTTCTCATCTCTCACCTTGTGGGGTTGTCCTCCCTGCCCCTTCATGCTCCTCTTTACTCTTTCTTGGTGGTGGCCTGAAGTGAGGTAGAGGGTCTCATTGCTTAGTTTTGCATTTGGAGGTTGACTCCAAACCCACATAGCTCTCTCTTGAGGCAACTCTTGGATATCCATTCTGCAAATGACTCCAACTCAGTTGACTCAGATCCACCCATTGGCTCATTCTGTTACCCCTTTAGATAGTTCTGTTTTTCCCCTATGCCTTCTCTGAGGAAAAGTGATGTCTTCATCTTGAAGTCAGTGTTTTATGGAGTTTTTCACCGCATAGCACAGGAGTTGTACTGTATTTCAGGGTCTGACATGATGCTTACACTTTCAGGGAGTGGGTGGGGAGGTGTGAGGAATGGTTTCTCTCTAATTTTTAGCTGTCACCCCCTCAGGTCATTATCAAAGCTCACTACCTTGTAGCTCCTTGAGGCTCAGCATGTCTCCTGGTACCACTGGTGAAATATGGGGAGGGTGGTGAGATTTCCAGAGCTCCGTCTCCCTATAAAGATCTCACTAAACCCACTGGTTCTCAGGCAAGAAACAAGGCAGGTCCCTCAGTCTTCAAATGCCTCCTGCCCCAGCCAGAAGTGTCTTCCTGTGACTGTGTGTGGGAAGGAGTGGGGCGAGACAGTGTGGATAAGCAAAGCTGCCTTCCCTCCAGCTACTCCAGGACCTTGGGTCTCACTTCCCTCTGTGTTTCCTTCAGGTGCTCCTGCATAATCTTCAGGATGATTCAGGGCCTATGGAAACACATTGCACACCCATAGATTTTCCTGTAGGTGGAGAAGCATGAGCTCATTCTCCATCTGTAAAAGGAAAAGGTAAACAGAGCACATAGTAATAAAAAATACAGTACTATCACAAAATAGTATCCACCAGTTAAAGTGTGTGCCTTTCCTCATTAAGGAAATACACAAAGTGGATGGATCCTGATTTATTTGCCAAACAGCTGTTTCCAAGGGAAGGCTCTCTCTCTGGAGAAGACCAGTGAGAAAATAGAAATTTCAGAGTGTCAGGCTACAGCCTACTTGTGATGGATGTAGCAGCAATTATGTTGGTATTTTCCAATTTTCTTGTTCTGAGACTTCACATTAATGAAAACAATGACCAAAAGGGATTTTCCAACAGACAATGGAAGCCATACAAAAAGATATATATCTCAAGTGCTCAATAATAATACACCCACCATGGTCCACCACTGATCTGAGAGTGAAGGTGCCCCCTATAGGAAGTGAAATTTGTACCACTGGGAATAGATGGCAGCTCCTATGGAGTTAAGAAAGGTCTATTCTTGTCTGAAGAGATCACTTTTCTTTTGCAGTGTTGGTGGTGAAGGAACACAGAGAAAAGTGTAACCAATGTGATGGTATCCTCATAATTTGTATCTGTTGTAGGGATCTAAATTGGGGAATAACATCCCCAACTGCTGAATCCTCAAGGGCATTATTGTTTTAAATGCTGCAAGGATATGTCTACCTTTTGTCATCAAAAATATCAAGGAGAGATAGCTATAGAGCAGTACATATGCTATATAAATCATCAGAAGCAAGCTGCACAGTATTTTGAGTTATGATGCAGAAACGCCCCCTCTAGTCCAGGGCCTGGGCTCTTTCTTACAGCTGATAAATAAGTCTCAGATGTCCAGCAGGGTTTGCATTGCAAATGTTCTGGAATTGTTTCTTCTTTGTCTTCCAACTCCCTTGCTCCAGAGGGGTTTTTTCTTCCATATTTGCTGAACCTGATGTTTCCCTTTGCATAAGAAGCAATCCCATAATCCTGCGGATCAAAGAGCACAGGGTTTATTGACTGACTTCCTGGTGTCAGAGGTTAGGATGCGCTGTCAGACACAGGGGATATTAGGAAATAAAAAGGGTTACAAATATGAAAGCAGAGGATAAAATGCCAGCACCAAAGACATCTTTAATGCTCTAATAATCAGCTGCAGTAGATTTTATATGCAGCTGGGGCTGCCAGTTCAGTAATCTGAATAAGAAAACAAATGGTCCCCAGCTCTGTGGATGAGATCCAGGGAGACCCCCTCTGCACCAGCGACCCCGGAGGCAGCACAGAGGAGGGTGGAGCAATGGGCCCCCCAGGATGATTTTACAAAGGAAGATCTGAAGACAGAGGGGCTAACTGACTCCCCAAGTTCATGCCAGAATGCTGCACATAGATTGAATTAAGTGTCGTCTGTATGTTGGTGAAAAGTGGCAGAATAATGAAAGGTTTATTGCACAATTTTGGCAGAATAAATCTGAATGTCCACTTTGCTTATTATGTGGACATTTTAGTTAACCTATTTAGACTGAATTAGTTTGATTTTGAAAGTCACCTTCTCTCTTAACTAAGAGACCATGAGTGCACAGCCAAGATTGGCAGCCTTAGTATCGTGTGACCCATTTCCAAAACTGTCCTTTGCAGGAAAAGATCAATGTGCAGTTTTGTATGTCTGACCATCAAAGCATCTTCACAAGCTCAGTGCTTGTGTATGGAAGATGAAATGACATCTACAATGTGCTGGGGAAGGGGTACATAAGCATGTGTTTGTGAATGTGCACATTATATGTGAGTGTGAATGCATGTGTGTGCACAGATGTATGTGTGTGAATGTGTTCACATATGAATGTGTGCTCCTGTGTGTGTGCAAGGGTGTGTATGTGCAAAGAGTGTGTACATATATGCACATATGCATGTGTGTGCATATCATATGTACACAATCATGCATGTGTATCTGTGCAGCAGTATGACAGGGGTTGTGAGGTGCCCAGCGACACTTTGTAACTCATTCACACATTCATTAAAAGCACCTACTAACATAAATCAAGACCAATGTGCTTTGGAGCCCCTACCACAGGATCACACACACTCTGTGGGGATCCAGGTTCCCTGCCCACCACCTAAGGGGAAACACCCTGCAAACAGATGTCCACCAGCAGTATTTCCCTGGACATCAGGAGTTAGCACACCCCTAAGCAATGGCACACATTCTACAGGAGAAGCCCTGCAATTGTGCTTGTGGTGTCCAGCAGGATCTTCTTTGCTAAGCCACATGCATCTAAATCCTCTCACTAACCTACCTGCCCATGCCTGTGGCTACTGAAGTTGTCCAAAAACAGGTTCTTTTCTTCATCCTGAACATTTCCCTGCACTCCAGACTTTTTTACGGCTTTTGCAGTATGTTCACAAGGAAATTGTAAGAGACGTGAATCAGACTAAGTGTCCTGGTTATTAAATAACAGAGCTGCTACCTTCAGCAGACTTTTAGTGGGTATCTGCTACTGGGTGTGGACATGACACAGAACTGGGCCCAGCCTCTGAAGGCATGGAGAAATCAGTCCCTACTTCCAGGGAGGGAGGGTTGATTTTGATTTTCTTTGTGGTCTCAGGTCCTAACCTGTGATAAACACCTACTTGATACTCAATAAACGCCAATTAGATACATTTATTAGTGAAGAGACTGTTCACACCCACAATCAACTTTTGTCTCTGGATATTATGTAGGACAAATAAATCTGAATCCTGAGTCAGAGAGCACAGGCTTCTCATCCAAGGGTGACTGATTCTGCTTTCAAGGTTGACCCCATGGTCCTGTTTTTTCCCCAAACGAACCATGGTCATGGGAAGAGTTAACTTTTTTCACTGTCTTAAGTGGGTGACCAGAGTCTTAAATCAAGGTGATCCATGGCTACCAAAAATCAATACACAGATCCTCAGGAGAAGACAGTTCAACCGTCAAGTGTGAGTGAGGTTGACTGTCTATACTCTGTAGGGACTTTGGGGCAGTGGGTTCAACCCCCTGAGGGGAAAAGAATCACCAACCTGAAAAAATAATGGGGCTCTTTCTTCTGTGTTCTTCTGGTAGAGCAGGCACTAGGGAGCTTCTGCTTAGGAGCAAGAACAGAAAATCAGGTCACAAGCATCTAATCTGTACATAACCAAGGAAGTACCTTTGCTGTGGGGGAAAAGCTGAATTGCTTTAGAGGAAATGAAGTCAACCCCAGGACTCAAGAGCACATATAGTGCCCAGACCTTGACTTCCAAAACCATTCTCCAGTAAAAGCAATCAGGGCTCCTTGAAACAATGGCTGATTCTGGGAATGAGCCAGATACATTCACCATGAATTTGAAGCATGTTCTCTCTAGATCCTCTGACCTTAGTGACATACACAGCACCTCCCTTTTCTGCCCTTGAATGTGGGCTAAAATCAGTGACTTCTAACTTTATAGTAGAAAACCCTAACAAACACTACTTTCGCCAGCTGAGCTAAATGAACATGATCAATAATAAATCCTGTTAATGGCATTTACTCTTGACATGACATGATGAAATATCACTTTGCTTCTATGATTTTCTTTCCTCAAATCCATATCCCTGTTTAATCATAAGGAAAACAGTATAAAAACCCAAGTTGATGAACATTTTGAAAAATACTTAACAGTACTTCCCAAACTTCTCAATGTCATTGAACACAAGGGAAGTTGGAGAACCTATCATATAAGAGAACAGGGTAAAGAGACTAAATGGAATGTGGCCTCCTGAATGGGATCCTGGAGCAAAAGATGGACATTAGAGAAAAATCAGTGGTATTTGAATTTTTTGTAAAAAATGAAGTTTAGCTCAGAGTAATGAGTCATGTTGGTTCAGCAATGGAAGGTGCTACAATAAGGGAAATTGGTTAGGGGTATGTGAAAATTCATTGCACTATGTGCAGCTTTTCTGTAAGTATATAAATATTCTAAGAAGTCGATTAGAAGTTGATAAAACACAAAGTCTTCATTGCAATTCTCAGGCACACTCTTCACTGGAGTCACTTTGCTCCCTCAGATAGGCTGAATCCCAAATGTATGACTGGTGGTTAAGGCAAGGTTTTGTCCTAAGGGTTAGGGGGAGGAGAGCACCCCTCAGACACAACATGGTGACAGTGGATCCCCAAGTGCTGGTGCAAGAAAGACAGAAGTTACCCTTTTCACTCTCACCTGTTGAATAAACCACACCTTCAGAAATATTTACCTGACAGGATACGCAGCAAGAATTCTTAGTTTGTGTGATTCCAGGATAATAAACAATAGTTTGTGTGTGTGTGTGTGTGTGTGTGTGTGTGTGATGCCATTATTATAAAAGGTAGGAGCAAATGAAAGTAAGAATGTTACAGAATTTTGGATTTGGGAGAACAACTTTCACCGGCAGGTGGCAGAAAACTTACCTCAAGTTATAAAAATTTGCTTTCAATTGGAGTCATTCTTGTTCATTAAATTAAAGGGCAAGTGTTGCAGACTGAAGCTAAATTTTATGCTGTTTGTACTATTTGTATAAAGCTCTCCTCAGACATGTAACTGAGAGCTGGACATTTGCCAGAGTGAAGTCAAGGGAGCTTTTTATGAATAGAGTGGAGTTTTACACCAAAGAACATTCTTTCCAGGTGAGCTATATGAAAAATCCTTTCTCTAAACACATAAGGATTATTGAATAATTAAATGCTCTAAGGCTCCAGTCTTATCTGGTCTCCTTGTCACAATTTGAGTTTAAATCTCTCGTAAACACACACACACACACACACACATGTCCAGGGCAGTATAGTCCCATGGGCAGATTCAAAAAGAGGAGCAAGGGGTGACCTACCTCTTCTCTTGGAAAGCCAGGGCACGATGAGGAAGCCACTGACCAGTGGTGCTGAGTGGGAAGATGAAAACCACTGGTTATTCTAAGAGAAAATGTGCAGTGAAGGCTATTTACTAAGCAAGAAGGGAGGCCCAAGGGAGCATGATGTTTTATAGAATTACATGAGGCAGCCACCACCCCTGGGGATGGAGAAACAAAGAGGAGCAGCTGAGTTATCAGCATTTGAAACTTAAGGGAAAGCCTCACAGTGCAGAAACAAGGACTTCTGAGGAAGAGGCACTGCCCAGGCAATGGTGGCATCTTGAACAGATGGGGATCTGTAGCTACTGGAAGATCATGGCCCACCCAGGTGACCAAGCGAGGCTAGGTGATATTGACAGGATAGAGGAGGCTAACAGAAAACAATGGAAAAATAGATTTGTCCCTCACTTCTTCCAGGTGTTCTCCCTCTGGGCTCACCTTGGGAGACAGACAGTCTCCCATGGCTGGTCAGGGACAGAACGAGGACTCAGAGGCCTAGCCCAACGTAGTAGAGCAGAACATGTGGTCAGCCTCCCACCAGACTTGGCCTCTGGGACCAGACACTTGGTGAGGCTCACCTGACCTACCACAGAGCTAATGGCGGGCTGACAGTATCATGCTTGCTCAGCAAACCAGAAATCCTAGGACTGTTTCAGACCTGGGCTTGAGAGGTTTGTATTCCCAAACATGACACAGCGTTGGATGACAGTTTTGTCTGAACTTAGTTGTATTAGTCAGGGTACTCCAGAAAAATAGAACCAAAAGAATGTATATATGAATATAATAAGATTTATTACATGAAAATGTTTTATGTGATTATGGAGGCTAGTGAGATGGTATACTGGAGAGCAGGAGAGGTGAGACTTCAGTATAAGTCTAAAGACAGGCAGAAAGAAAGAGTTAGTTTTTACTCAGATTTTTGGTTCTATTTAGGCCTTCAACTGATTGGATAAGGCCCACCTACTGAGGGAGGGCAATCTGCTTTACTCAGTCTACTGATTAAAATACTAATGTCATCCAGAAATAACCTCAAAGATATACCCAGGTCAGAGTCTTGACCACACCTTGCCAAGGCCTCTCTAAGCCCACACTCAGACACTGCCACCTTCCGTATTCTAACCATCATAGGTCCATGTTCCTGTCAGGGTGGTGGTGTAGGCTGGAAATGAGTGAGAAAAATGGTAAAGCACAGTAAGGCCAAGTTTCCCCAACACAACAAAAGCTCCATAACATTTTAGGATGATATCCATGAAGACCATTGGAGCAACCTGATGACCAATGTTAACTCCTCCACTGTTGCAGATAGCAGGTGAAGGGAAGCCCATATGTGTGAGAACAGCATTGAGTGATGTGTCACACTCTTCTTCACCAGAACATACACTGGGTACCTTCTATGTCTGAAGTTAGAACCTTCTAGAGATAGACACAGTGGTCAGGATGTAGAAACAGGGTTTTTCACTTGGAGATGACCTCAAGAGGAAGTATTAGAAGTGACACTCGGTGGGAAACAACCAACAGGTTACCACTCTGGACAGCTGGGACTTAGTCCCCCTTAGATCCTCTGGGAAATCTTAAAACACCCTAGAAGTAGAGTTGCTTATCCTCCAATAGCCATTTGCACCTGTCTGTGGCTAAGGATTGGTTTCTGGAGCCAGCAGGGCCCTCCAGTACACTGTATACATGTCTTCCATAACCCTTAACTATCTGGGTTAGGACTATAATGCAGGTGTAGTCTTTCTCCCAAGTTTGAAAGTTAAAAATGTGGCCATAGCATTTTCGCTTAAAATGTAAGAGATGTTTGAGCAGAACTTGTGATTTTTTTAGAAAGAAATGTCCAGTTCCAGCTGTAACATTTCTGTATCTTAGGTTGTTATATCTAGGATCTCATGTTTTAGATTTCTGACTTAACATGTCCCACATCATGTAATCCTAAATAAGAGGTCAGAACACTGACCCACAATCATTTAGGGAAAATTCCACCTGCTGTCAGATTACCAAGCCCCTCTTCAGTGATCTTTTGTGCGGCCTTCAGTCTGTGGCCTGAGCAGCCCCTAACAGACCAAGAGACCCTGTCAGCCTTCTTAATTGCACAATGACATACCTATAGTCACCAAATACTTGCATTCAGAAAAGTTTTGTAGGAATCCTCTAATGGGCCCCAGGTTGAAGTATCTTGACCTCTGAACATGATCATCTCCAGTAAACAAAGTGTTCTTGGGACTCTGTCACACACAAGCTAAGGTGGCTCTGACTTTAGTAATATGCAATTAGTATAATCAACAAACCCTTAGAAATGACAGTCAGAGACTTAAAGTGGATGCAGAGCTATTGGCAGAAGAAACTCAGGGTTTTAACAAATGAGTTTAAGTCAATAGTTTGTTCTAAGGGCAGATATTCCTGGATCTCTAGTGTCATCTCCCGGCATGTGTCATGGTGTTGATGGATCATCTGACATCATGTCCTCCACCAGTCAACACAAGCCCCCAAACACTCACATATCTGAGCCTAGTGGCAGGCAATGTCACATCCACTTTATAACCACCTTCACTCCCCTGCATAAAGAAATACCAGGCATTGGCCTAAGTCTTAAACAGCCACTTCTACCCACACCAGTTGTTATTAAAGACAGTTACTTAACAACAGCCACTTCTTCAAGAACACCTTTGAGTCCTTGAAGGGCACATGGCACAAGGTCAGCAAAGAGGCTGTAGTGTTTTTCCTGTGGCCCCAGGTGGCATCCCATTGGAGGTGAGTCTACAGAGCATGGTTAAGGTCTGGGGCTACATCTAACCACTTGCTCAAGTCTGGCAGTTTTAGAGCCATTGAGATGACTTAATAACATAACTGAGCAACCAGATTTGCATTACCATGTGTTCTTTCTTTTGCAAGCATCTCTTTAAAAAGATGTACTTTTTAAAAGTGCATTCTTTCCTTGAAGGGGAAGTTCAGTTAGGCTGCACCTGAAGGGCAAGGGTGTGCAAATAGGTGAGCTTTGCTCAGGGACTTCAGTGAGGAAAGTGAAATAGTCTCCCAGGGAACAACCTTCAATTTATATGTGTGGCACCAGGAAGAACACCCGTCAGCTGTGACATCATTCCTGCTATCTGTTTGTGTTGGCTTTCTGAAAAATTTCATTCCCTTTTTAGCTGTTTCTTTGTATTCTCTATTTATTTTTAAGATCAGTTTAAGGCAAAGGAAAGACCTGTCCTGGATGTGCCATGTGGTTTTGAATAAACAAAGCATTTTTAAAAGTCAATAAACTAGGAGTCAGGGTAAGCTCTGAAAGGGACTTTTGTGAGCTCTCAGCTCAAGATAAGTTATAATTTATTCTTTTCTTCTCAACACATACCTCTTGCATGATTTTTTGCTTGATTGTTTTTAAAATAGCAAAGAAAGCATGCTTGTGTTTCTCTTTCACTTCCCCTCCAATAAAGGCACATTCTCCCTGAACAACTTTGCATCTCCAGCTCCCCATGCCCAAAAGGCCAGCACCTCAGACAAGTCCCAAAAGTGTGCTGGATGCAGGCCCATGGTGGCTGTGTCTGGGAGGTCCTGTCCTTCTCCCACTTAACCCTTGCAGCTTGGTGCTACGCAGAACCCCAGCTCCCTCTGATGTCCTCTTCTATCTCTGATGCAAAGGCTAGGTCTACCCACTTTCATCACCTAAACTTCACACTTTGTCTCTTTCTCAATCACGAACCACAAGGTTCATGGCTTGTATGTGGGTAGCATAAAAACAGAGTCTCACTTACCCACAGATCCTTGTGCCCATGCTCTGGCACTGACTATGCACTAACCTTTCTGAGGTTCTAGAGTCTTTGAATGTTCTAGAGGCTTACATCCAGGGACTCTGAAAATCTTCACATTTGCAATACCTGTGTGTGAATATAATCCTCTTGCTTTTCTTATTTGCAGAATGTAGTTTTAATAATTGATAGATATGAAGCATGCTAATTTAGGAATGGGTTATATATTCAGTAAATTCTTATTTTATTACAAGGTATCTGCTTGATGATTTTTTTAAAGATTTTATTTGTTATTTTTAGAGAGAGGGGAAGGGAGAGTGGTAGAGAGGGGGAAAAACATCAATGTATGGTTGCCTTTCACCTCCCTCCAGTTACTGACCAGGCTGGAGACCTGGCTTGCAACCTGGTTATGTATCCTGGCTGGGAATTGAACCAGTGACCTTGGGGGTTTCATGCTGGTGCCTTATCCACTGTGCCACCAGCCAGGGCTTCCGTGATGATTTTTAAAAGTATGTCTTATATAATCATAGTTGTTGCTTCTGAAAAACTGAGTTTTGTTTTGTTTTTTTTTTTAAAGCTAAGAACAGGTAACCCACACCATCATCAATAAATGTCTATTGTCTTAATAAGAATTTTCCAGAGAGACAGAACCAATAGGAATCTGAGAAGTCCCAAAATCTACTGGTGACAAACTTGAGATTCAGGAGAGGCAGCAGTGTAAGTTCCAGTTTGAATCTGAAGTCAAGAGATCTATGTTTCAATCTCAAGACAGCCAGAGAGAGAGAGAGAGAGAGAGAGATAAAAGGAGAGAGAGAGCATTTTCCTCTCCTTGGCCTTGTTTATTTTTGTTTTTATTGTTCTTTTTTTTAATTTGGCCTTCAACTGACTGCATGAAGTTCACCCACATTGAAGAGGACAACCTGTTGTACTTTGTCTATGAATTCAAATGCTAATATCTCCAAACACCCTCATAGATGCATGTCTATTAAATCCTTAGCTTGCTCTGAATTACTGAATTCAATCCTAGAAATACAACAAGTTATCTTTAATCTCTTCCTTAACCTCGAAAGAGAAAAACACAAAGTCTACAACAACACAATGAGGCTGTACCAAAAAGGCAGTTTTGTAAATATAGAGAATACATTCTCAGCGAGGACATCCTAGGGGCAGGATTTTATCTGAATTCCAATGGGGGCCAGCAGTGAGCATAGGGGCAGCAGAAACAGTAGGGATAAAGCATGGTGGTGTGTAGGATTAGCATAGGTCCCTTTCAGAAGTGAGTGAGGAGTAACTTCAGTGCTTGGCTCTCAGAAGAGCCTTGAGGTTTCCAAAGGGAAGTGATCAGAAGCAGACAGCATCTGGTCTATTTTGCACTCAGTGATAAAATTCACAGAGGATAATGACAAATGGGGCATTGAAGAGGTAGATGAGCAAGAGGGTAAGGAGTCTTGAAATGGCATCATAATAATTGTGTTATAATAACACATCTCACATCATGGAGCTCCGTATTTTTCCAAACAGTTCATTATTCCAAAATACTAGAGAAATAATTTCCCCTTTGAAGGGGGAGAACACTGAGTTACAAGGAAGTTGAGTGTCTTTTCAAAACCCATAGCACTAACATGTCATTAATCCATTAATGGAACCTAAGGTTTTTGAGTTATGGCAAGATGGTCAAATATTTTTGTACTTCTATTTTATTTTATTGATGTTGTATTACATTTATCCCATTTTCCCCAACTGCTCTTCACTCAATGGTCAAATATTTTAAGAGAGAAACAGAACATCTAACCCGTATTGTTCCTAAAGGAAAGCTATCACTAATGAATATAAGTAACAGGGAAGCAAATGTTTGCTTGATGCAAGAAAAAAAATGTGAAATAATTTGAATCCTTTAGAATTGCATAAGATCTTTTCAAAATGGCTTGTAAAAGAATCCCAAGGTACATTGGGTATGCTAGAGTGCAATCTCACATTAAGGGAGGAAGGTAGATGAACTGGTCAAAGCAAAGGCATCTCTGAACTCAAACAAATGAGAATTAGCTATTCTTGAATCAATTATTGATTAGCAGATTTCAAGTGTTGCATTTCAGGTTGAACCTTGGCTAGAGGAGGAGGCTTTTGGCTGAGCATTTCTTTCTGCACCTATGTACAGGTAGTCCTATTATCCCTTAATTCTTAGTGTTGGCTGTGGTGGCTGAGTTGCTTTTTGTGACCTCATTTCTATTCTTCTGATCTAACTTCCAGAATCTTTACTGACAAGTAGATCTTATAGATCTCTCCAGAGGAATTGCTTTAAAATAAGTGTTTTTAATAATATAAAGAAAGCAAAAAATACATATATAGTATAGTTACTATAATCATAAAGAAAGTGGTTGAGAATGTTGAATATAAAGTGCTAGACCCCAAGCACAACCCTTCTATAATTATAGTTAAGGGACTTTTTTGAAAAGAGACGTTAAAGGAGAAGGCAAATGAAATTGAGACTATAAGTAAAAATGCAGGGACTAAAAAGCAGGTAGTTTAAGAGACACTGATGTGGCACCCTTACATGAATTGTAAGGAACTGGTGGGTAAGTGAGATGTGACTAACCAGAAGGCAATGTGACCAGAGACTCCTTAGAGGCGTTGCAGCTGGAGGTGCTCTGCCCTTCAGGAAGTGGGATGAAGGCAGGGCTGAAAATAAGGGAAAGATGGGAAGTGTGGCCTTGAAGCAGGTAAGCTTACCTTCCCATACCCTGCCAAAAGCCTGGAGATGTCCATGGAGGGTCTGTAAGAGGCCTATGTGACAAGAAATATATATATATATATATATATATATATATATATATATATATATATATGCAATCACACTGAAAACAGCAGGATGGAGTCGAAGGTTATGTTATGGTGAAACCCCACTCAGCTAACTCTGATGGGCAACACTCTTATGCTCTAGGGGCAGAGGAGACTGGAAGATGCTTATTTGACCAGCCCAAGAGAAAAGGAGTCCCATATGCCCAGCCCAGCCAAGTCACCCAACCATGAGCCACAGTCAGCAAGTCTAACCCACACCTGAACCTCTCTATAAGGCAATAAAATTGTTTACACTTGACTTTCAATGGTGGTAGAGAGAGCAAATGATCACCAAGCTGCAGAAGAAATCCACTGATGTAAGAACCAGACATACATGTGCATACATGTATTTGTTTCCTGAGCTATGATATTGTGTGTGTGTGTTTTCCAGGAAGGTGATCACTGGTAAAAAAGGCAAATTGCAAGGAGATGCCAACTTCAAAAATAGACAACTAACACTCTCAGAGAGATAGAGAAACATTACATACTTGAGATTGAAAAGCAATGCTATAAAATTAAATGCACTTAGCATAGAGAAAAATGTTTCCCATAAGTTAAAAATATAAAAGTAGAGATTATAAATTAAATAAAGTTTGGAAAATAAAGTTGGATAAAAGGTAAAGTACAAAGAAATATCAGAATATACATTGAAAAGTTACAATAACATTTCAAAAATTCAAACCCTAAATAGTAGGAAGAACAGAGAGAAAAAAAAGTGAAAAGAATGAAATAATCATCAATATAAATCCAGAAAGTGGCCCTGGCTGGTGTCATAGTGGATAAGGTGCTGGCCTGTGAACCCAAAAGTCACTGGTTCAATTTCAAGCCAGGGCACACATAACCAGGTTGCAAGCCAGGGCTCCAGCCAGGTCCGTAGCTGAAGGCAGGTGAAAGGCAACCATACATTGAAGTCTTTCTCCCTCTCTGCCTCTCTCCCTTCCCCTCTCTCTAAAAAACAATAAATAAAATATTTTTTAAACAACATAAAATAAGTCCAGAAAGTGTTCTAAAACATAAGAAAATGAAATCTAAGTTTTAAAAAAAGTATCATGGGTAAAATTGATCAAATTCACAACACTGTTAAGAAAGATATTCCAAAATCAATTTCCAGAGGTGAATATATAAAAACAGGTTCTATACAAACAAATAAGAATAAAAATTCCACAAGGTTTCTCAACAGTGGCAATGAAAACAATGCCATTAAATTCTGAGGAAATATGATTTTCAATCTAGAACTCTATGACAAGAAAAATTACCAATAAAGTATGAGGGTAGAATAAAGACCTCAAAAACTTCTAAATGTCAAATATCATAGTACATATTAAAAAGGTACTAGAAAATTTGCACCGAAACAGCAAAGAAGTAAACAGAGAAACGAGTCAACATAGAAACAAAACAAAAACAATAATAATGATAAGATCCATAGAAAAGAAAGGTGAGGGATCCCTCTGGGGTGATGAGAAAGGAGGTTCCTGATATACAGTCATGTGACATGACATGTGCTCCAAATGGTCTAAGGTCAGAAGTGTCCTGAAGAGAAGGCTTCAAGATGGGGACAAGCAATTGAATATGAGATGTGTGTGAATGAACAGGTTTAGATAACTGGAAGAAAGTTTGCAGATGCATTAGTAATAAATAGCAAATTAAGGAAAAAGAAAAATGAGATGCTCATTAATTTAAAAAATGTACAGGAATGGAAAAAAGAGAAAATAATCATTACATGACTCAGCTTCAAATGTTGTTATACCATTATACCAATGATCGAATCATATCCTCATATGTACACACACACACACACACACACACACACATATATATCTTATATATATATTAGATAAGTGCAGAGATAGAAATAAAGTGTGGAGTTATATGTGAGAGGGATAGGGGCTCAGAGAGGTTAAAGCACCTGAACCTTGATTTTCCAGAATGAAGAGCCACAGACAATACATAAAACTGAAAAATCTTTAACATTTGAGAAATTAATTTTTATATGGTACAAGGTAGAAATACAATATTATATGTTGTGTCTGAAGAGGCTACAGTAAAATATCAAATTTTCATATAATTATTGAACTATAACCAAGCTTTCCATTGTATTCTCTTGGTAAAGTTTTCTAGCTTTGCAGTAATGTCAAACCCTTATTAATTTGAGGCTTATAATAAACTTTGATATCGAGAAGGTTATATCTCTACCATATTCTTCTTTACAAATGTGTTCTTCTATTGTTTTTTTCTTCTGAAAAAGTTTAAAATCTAAAAAATAGTTGCTATTTTTATTAGAAATATATTGAATAAAGGATAGAGAAATTAAATATCCATAAATATATCATCTTTCTTTTTTAAATTTAATTGTTGTTATATTACATCCATCCCCTTTTTGCTCCCCTCTATCTCCTTCCCCACCCACCCACTCCCCCACAAAGTCAGTCCCACTTGTTTTTGATGTCCATGGTTCTTCCATACTAGCTTCTTGACTAAACTGCTCCCCTTCTTTGCCTCCTCCTCCCCACTCCCCCAGCCCCCTTTCCTCCAGCCCACTGAAGGTCTATTCACTGTATTCATGTATCTGGTTCTATTTTGCTTGCTGTTTTGTTTTGTTTATTATTGTCCTATAATGGGTGAGATCATATGGTATTTGTCTTTCATTGACTGGCTTATTTCACTAAGCATAATACTTTCCAGTTCTATCCATGTTGTTGCAAAGGATAGGAGTTCCTTCTTTCTTTCTGCTGTGTAGTATTCCATTGTGTAAATGTACCAAAGTTTTATGACCTAGTTATCCTCTGATAAGCACTTAGGCTATTTCCAGCACTTGCCTATTGTAAATTGTGCTGTTATAAACATAGAGGTACATAGGTTCTTATGAATTGGTGTTTCAGGGTTCTTCATGTATAATCCTAGTAATGGAATTGCTGGATCAAAAGGCAGTTCCATTTTTAGTTTTTGAAGGAAACTCCATACTGTTTTCCATAGTGGCTGCACCAGCCTGTATTCCCACCAACAGTGTACCAGGGTTCCCTTTTCCCCACATTCTCACCAACACTTGTTGTTTGTGGATTTGTTGATGATTGCCATTCTGAGAGGTGTGAGGTGGTATCTTATTGTGGTTTTAATTTGCATCTCTCTGATGGCTAGTGATGTTGAGTGTTCTTTCATATGCCTTTGGGACCTTTGTATGTCTTCCGCAATGAGTTGTCTATTCAGGACCTTTGCCCATTTTTTAATTGGGCTGTCTGTCTCCCTGGTCACATTAGTTCTTTATATATTCTGGATATTAAAACCTTGTCTGAGGTATCATTGGCAAATATGTTTTCCCATACAGTTGGTTCCCTTTGAATTTAGATGAACAGAAACTCTTCAGTTTGATATAGTCCCATTTGTTTATTTGTTCTTTGATTTCCTTTGCCCTTGGTGAAGTATCAGTAAACATATTTATGCATATGATATCTAAAATTTTACTGCCTATATTTTTCTCCAGGACCTTTATGGTGGCACTGCTTATGTTTAAGTCCTTTATCCATCTTGAGTTTATTTTGGTGTATGGTGTAATTTGGTGGTTTACTTTTATCTTTTTGCATGCTGCTGTCCAGTTCTCCCAACATCACTTGTTGAAGAGACTGTTTTTACTCCATTTTATGTTCCTTCCCCCTTTGTCAAATATTAATTGACCATAGAATCCTGATTTTATTTCTGGGCTCTCTATTCTGTTCCATTGATCTATGTCTATTCTTATGCCAGTACCAGACTGTTTTGGTTACAGTACCCTTGTAGTATAGTTTGATATCTGGTATTGTGATTCCTCCTACTTTGTTCTTTCTCAAGATTGCTGTGGCTATTTGTGGGCATTTTGGTCTCCATATAAATTTTTGAAGTATTTTTTCTATTTCTGTGAAGTATGTCATTGTTGTTTTAATTGGGATTGCATTGAATCGATAGATTGCTTTAGGCAGTATGGACATTTTAATGATGTTAATTCTTCCCATTCATGAACATGGTATATGCTTCCATTTATTTGTAGCTTCCTTAATTTCTTTTTTCAATGTTCTGTAGTTTTCTGAGTACAGGTCTTTTACCTCCTTAGTTAAGTTTATTCCTAAGTACTTTATTTTTCTTGTTGCTATGATAAATGAGATTTGTTTTTTTGCTTCTATTTCTGATGTTTCATTATTGGTATGCAAAAATGCTTTTGATTTCTGGATATTAACTTTATATCCAGCTATTTTGCTAACTTTGCTTATTAGGTCAAGTAAGTTTTTGGTGAAGCCTATTGGGTTTTGTATGTATACTATCATATCATCTGCAAATAATGACAGCTTGACTCCTTCCTTTTCAATTTGGATCACTTTGATTCCTTTTTCTTCTGCGATAGCTATAGCTAGAACTTCCAAAATGATATTGAACAGAAGTGGAGAAAGTGGGCAGCCTTGTCTCTTTCCTGACCTTAAGGGGAAAGCTTTTAGTTTTTGCCCATTGAGTATGATATTGACTTCAGGTTTCTCATATATGGCCTTTATTATGTTGAGTTATGCTCCCTCTAGTCTCATTTTGCTGAGTGTTTTTATCATAAATGTTGTTGTACTTTATTAAATGCTTTTTCAGCATCTATTGATATGATCATATGGTTTTGGTCTTTCATTTTGTTGATGTGGTGTATTACATTTATTGACTTGTGAACATTGTACCATCCTTCCATCCCTGGGATGAAACCCACTTGATCATGGTGTATGATCTTTTTAATGTATTGCTGGATCCAGTTGGCCAATATTTTGTTAAGAATCTTAGCATCTATGTTCATCTGAGATATTGGCCTATAGTTTTCTTTTTTAGTTGTGTCTTAACCTGGTTTTGGGATTAGAATAATATTGGCCTCATAGAAAGAGTTTGGGAGTCTTCCCTCTTCCTGGATCTTTTGGAATAGTTTGAGAAGGATAGGAGTTAGTTCTTCTTTAAATGTTTTGTAGAATTCACCTGTGTATCCATCTTGTCCGGGGCTCTTGTGCTTTGGGAAATTTTTGATTACTTCCTCAATTTCACTAGTTGTTATTGGCCTATTCAGGATTTCTGCTTCTTCTGGATTCAGTTTTGGTAAATTATATATTTCCAAAATTTTGTCCATTTCACCCAGGTTGTCATATTTCTTGTCATATAGTTGTTTGTAATAATTTCTTACAATCCTTTGTATTTCTGAAATATCAGTTGTGATTTATCCTCTCTCAATTCTTATTCTGTTTATTTGGGTCCTCTCTCTCTTTTTCTTGATGAGTCTGGATAAGGGCTTGTCAATTTTGTTTATTTTTTCAAAGAACCAGCTCCTGGACTTGTTGATTCTTTGAATTGTAGTTTGAGTTTCTAAGTTATTTAATTCTACTCTGATCTTGATGATTTCGTTCCTTCTACTTGCTCTGGGCTTTGTTTATTGTTGCTCGTCTAGTTATTGCAGCTTTATGGTTAGGTCGTTTGTATAAGCTTCTTCTGACCTTTTAAGGTAGGCCTATATTGCTATGAATTTCCCTCTGAGGACTGCCTTTGCTGTGCCCCATAGATTTTGGACTGTTGTGTATTCATTGAAATTTGTTTCCAGATACTTTTTGATTTCATCTTTGATCTCATTGTTAACCATTTCATTACTAAAAAGCATGTTATTCAGTCTCCATGAGTTAGAGTGTTTTTGGTTTTTTCCCTTGAGTTTGTTTTTTAGTTTCAAGCCATTTTAATCTGTGAAGGTGCTGGGTATGATTTCAATTTTCCTGTTTTTAGAGGCTTGTCTTGTGACCTGCCATGTGGTCTATCTTAGAGAATGTTCCATGTGCATTTGAAAAGAATGTGTATTTTGCTTCTTTGGGGTGAAAGGTTCTGTATATATCAGTTAGGTTCATTTCCTCTAGAGTGTTGTTCAATGCCACAACATCCTTACTGATTTTTTTATTGGAAGTCTGTCCATTGTTGACAGTGGGATATTAAAATCCTCTACTGTTAATGTGTTGCTGTCTATATCCTTCTTGAAGTCCTCCAAGATTTTCCTTATATATTTTGGAGCTCCTATGTTGGGTGCATATATGTTTACCAGAATTATTTCTTCTTGATGGATTGTTCCCTTAAGTATTATGAAATGTCCTTCTTTATCTTTTTTTATGGCCTTCACTGTAGAATCTATTTTGTCTGAACTAAGTATTGCTACTCCAGCCTTTTTTCATGTCCATTTGCTTGATATATACTTTTCCATTCCTTCACTTTCAATCTGTGTTGATTTTTTGTTCTGATGTGTGTCCCTTGAAGACAGCATATATGTAGGACATGTTTTCTTATCCATTTGGCTACCCTATGTCTTTTGATTGGCACATTTAATCTGTTTACATTTAAAGTTATTATTGATTGATAGTTATTTATTGCCATTTTCCCACTTTGTACCTGTATTCTTCTTTGTCTCTCTCTGTTTCTGCAATTTTTTTTTTTTTTTTTTTTAAAGCAGACCCTTTAGCATTTCTTTCAATGCTAGTTTGGTAGAGATGTATTCTTTTAGTCTTTTTTTGTCCGGGAAACCCCTTATTTCTTCTTCCATTTTGAATGAGAGCCTTGCTGGGTAGAGTATTCTTGGTTGCAGGACTTTGTATCCCATTACTTGGAATATTTTTGGCCATTCCCTTCTGGTTTGTATTGTTTCTGTTGCATAATCACTTGATAGCCTTATCAGAACCCTCTTATATGTTATTTTCTGTTTCTCTCTCAATGCTTTTAGGATTCTCTCTTTGTCTTTGAAATTTGCCATTTTAATTATAATGCATCTTGGAGTTGGTCTGTTTGGGTTGATCTTCATCAGGACCCTCTGTGCTTCCTGAACTTGAGTAACGTTTTCACTCATCATGTAAGGGAAATTTTCTATCATTACTTTTTTGAAAAGGTTTTCCATTCCTTGTTTCTCTTCTCTTCCTGGTATCCATATGATATAGATATTATTACATATCATGTTGTCCTGCATCTCTCTTAAAAACTCTTCATTCTTGTTCAGCCATTTTTCATTCTCTTGTACTGTCTTGGAATATTTTTCTATGTTGTCCTCCAATTCACTGATCTGGTCCTCTGTTTCCTCTAGCCTACTGTTGATTCCTTCTACTGCATTTTTCAATTCAGAAATTGTATCCTTCATTTCCTCCTGGCTCTTACTGATAGTTTCTAAGTCATTTTTGATGCTCTTATAGCTTTCTTTCTTAATTTCAATTTAATGTGTTGACATAATTTTTTCTCTACCTTCATTCAATCTTTTGGCAATTTCTTCCCATCCTTTAACTTTCAATATCATCTGTACCCATCAAACATATCTTTGCAACCTCCAATCTGACCTGCCCTCAATTTCAGATTCATACTCAACATCTCATCTCAGGTGTCTAGTTTACACTTGAGTCCACTAGATTCACCCTCTTTCCATCTTAATTAGCATGAGCTCCTTCCTCTTAGTTAGTTGCTCAGACCAAAATATCAGAAACCATCTTGACTCTTCTCTTGCTGCCACACCTCAGAGTAATTGATTGGGCAATGTCACTGGCTCAGCTTTCTAAGCCGTCCGGACTTCAGCCATTTCTCATCATACCTTCTACTGCCCCTCAGTGTTGGTGACCCTCATCTCTACCTGGATCACTTTAGCAGCCCCTCTCACAGGTCTCTCTGCTTTTTCCTCACCTCCTACATTCTATTCTAATCTCAGCAGCCAATGAGATATACTTAGAGCATAAATCAGATCTATCTACTCAAATCCCAACAGTATTTCCCTTTACACTCAGAACAAATGTAAAGTCTTCATAGCAGCCCAGAGTGCCGAGTGATCTCTAATGTTGTCCTCTGTTTCTTTTTATTCTTGTCCCTTTGCACACAACTCACCTTGTTTCAAGGTCTTCATATCTCTGTCCCTTTGGCCTGGGGCTCTTTGTCCACAGATATCTCTGGAACTTACCCCCTCACATCACTCAAATCTGTGCAAAGTTTACCTTGTTAGTGACACCTATCTTCCACTTCTTTCTTTGCAGAGCCCTCTCTCCATCTCATATCCTTACCTCTTTTACATTGCTATCTTTCCATACTACCTTTGCATAGTCTGTATCATTTACCATTTATCATGTTTATTGGTCAAAGATACCTTTCTTTTGTTTATGATTTATTTTTAGTATATAGAACATTGCCTGTCAAACAGGAACTCAGAATATTCATCAAATAAATGGTGAGTTATTCTGAAAGCACACTGTCCACAGGAATCTTAAAATCTGGCATATAATGTCTTAAATGTGTCTATGGGTCACATTATTTTAAATACACAAATATTCTAAAATTAAAACTAAACCCAAGTGTTTTCTACACTTCCACAGTTGTGTAAGGTCTGAATAAACATTGGAAGCAAATGGCCCAGGGGCCACAAGCTGGCATGCAGCCTAGGCCTGGACATGTCAGTAGGCAATTCTGCAGCCAGAGATATTAGGAAGTTGAGCTTTCACTCTAGTTTACTGTTAACTTGCCTTTTCATGATTTTCTTGTACTGAAAAAAATCATGACTAGCCATATCAAAAGAGAAAAAATAATCTTAAAAAAGTGTTTTATTTAATATTCCTAAAGGCAGGAAGAAATACAAATATAGACCTCAACATTCTCTTCTCTACTTTTCACATCTTAGATTAATGAAATGTAGCTGGTACCTGCTAAGTGACACCACACACCTCAAAGTGACCACAGACCTCTGAGGCATCCTAGGACACAAGCAATATGATCAGACACATCATACTAACAGATACAGCCTCTGGCATGGCTCAAATTTCATAAACTACCTGCTGTCACCAACTAAAGTTGGGGAAAGTCACCCAGTGCTAAAGACCCTGGAAAACACATAATTCTTGGCAGATGTAAAGTAGGTACCTCCTCTCTGCAGTTTAGCAAGTAAATTAGGCTTTTTTGTAATTTGTCATATGGAGATTAATTGGTTAGGAAGACAAAATGGCAGCCTTAAACAAGATTTTTTTTTTCAATAACCCTTGACTTCAAGACATAGGAAAAACCTTATTTTAAAACATGAGTGCTAGAGAAATTGAGAAAGGAACAGATAGATAGCAGAAGCATCAAAGATTGACTGAGACATTTTTCTGCCAAATATTCCTCCACATCACTCTAGGGATCACTCTTTCTAGGAGAAATAAGATTTCACTTTCCACAGCAGCCAGTGGTGCTGCTGCTTTATGAAGAAAAGGGGGATTTCAATATCTACTGTTGTTCCTGTGGATTTCTTCCAACACCCCCAAAAATCACTTCCAAAAGAAAACAAGAAAGAAAGAAATTGATGCAGGCTACCTTTCAGACCAAAGAAAATGAAGAATTATCACCCTTCATGACTTTCTACTAGTAGAGTTTATCCTGGGAGCTTTCTTTAGACCAGCTGACAGCCCAGGTTTGCATTAGATTGGCAAAAAATAAAAAACAAACAAAAAAATCTCCACAGCACATTTAAAATTAGAAATATAGCAGAACTACAATTGTCAGAGGGCATAGCATGTTTTGTATAACACACACACACACACACACACCACTTTCACAATGGTATTCTGACCTGATGTTTCAAGGTCATCCTTTTACTGGTTTGGAAACTGAGGCCCAAAGGCCTGAGGGTGGGTCAGCAGTTACATTCCTGTTTGGAGGCAGCACAAGCACTAACTCAAGTCTCTTAATTCACTGTCACATTCTATGTATGTTTCTAGAAGCTGAAACAGTTCATGTGTCTTGATTTTTTTCTGTACTCCGTATGGCAAACGTTCTACTAGTCTCCTCACAAGCATCATCCTATCAATCTTGAGGCCATCTCTCAAGCAGGGATGTCATGCCCAATTTCAGATGATGTTCAGAAAGGAAACCACTTGCCCAAGAGCCCTTAGCTTATAACTGATTGATTCATAACAGGGACTTGGCTCTGCCTCACTGCATAGCATACCCAATTCTTACCTTTCAATCTGCCTGCTGACATCTTTGCTAGCATGCACCAGTTTTGTCTGAAAAAATGTGTTGCTCTTCCTTACTTAAATGGAAATTATTTCCTAAATGCTTTTTATAATTTTAAGCTTTATTCGTTTGAGCTAAGTAAAGTATTTGAGATAAATTGATAAGCTAAAATCCTAAGCGGTATTGATTTTATTTATTTGTTTGTTTATTTGTTTTTAAATATTTTGTTTATTTATTTTTAGAGAGCGGGGAAGAGAGCGAGAAAGGGGGAGAGAAATATCGATGCATGATTGCCTCTCGCATGCTCCCTACTCAGGGAGTTCCCTGACTAGGAATTGAATGAATGACCCTCTGGTTCAGAGGCTGACACACAATTCACTGATCTACACCAACCAGGGTGGCGTTGATTTTATTAAAATGCAGTCACCATTAAATATAAAATTAACATACTGTAAGGTGGCATAGCATTTCCTACCAAAATATCAGAACATCTTTTCTTAAATCCTTGTGATATGAGCCATAAACTTTTATGCTCACCAGAGGGTATATATACATTGGGGAGAGAGAAGGAGAAGGAGAGAGAGAGAGAGAACGAGAGAGAGAAAGAGAGAAATATCAATGTAAGAAACATTGGCTGCCTGCTCAAATGCACCTTGACCAAAAATCAAACCTGCAACCTGGGTATGTGTCCTGACCAGGAATCGAACCTGCAGCCCTTTGGGCAGCAATATGCAACTTTTTGGCACCAGGGACTAATTTCGTGAAAAACAACTGTCCCATAGACAAGGATTATGGTACTGGTTCTCAGCCTGGGGTTGGAGACCCTTGGTCTATAGGATGACACTCCAACCAACTGAGCTACACCAGCCAGGACTTGAGTTATGAACTTTTAGATGATAGCAGTGCTATCAGAACATGTCTGCTTACATTTAAAACGGAAGACACACAACTTTTATAAAATTGGTACCAAATATTCTAAAAAGTTCTGTTATGAAACAAGTCATCTTATCTCATATCCAGATTGTGCTACTCAGGGGAACCAGAGCTTCTTGAGGAAATGGCTGATTCCAGGTCTGTGGGAAGATGTGGGTAAGATGATCTTATGATGTCTCATCAAGCAAAAGAGAAAGGATGCCAGGCTAGGATCATGGCCAAAAGCATAACAGCCAACTTGGCTATGTTCCATTGGCCAAAGATGAAAAATTGTGTCATCCAGTGATATTGCTGCTTGACATTGCTCACCCCCATCAATACCATCTCTCCAAGAAATCACAACCATCCATAAGTCCCTCTGTTCTCAAAGCACATCTGAGACTTCCATTGTTTAACACATAACTCCATAAACTATGATGATTATGTGTGTCCTTTCCACTAGGACGCCTCAGTTGATTAAGTGTATAAGCTGTCATTCATTTCCCAGTTCAGCTAATAGCATGTTGCTTGCTTGACATGCTTCAGAAATATTTAAGTATCAATCTCTTTGAATGTGAGTCTCTACAACTCCAGTACAGAACTTTTCAGGGGCTTCTAACTCCAGTATAGATGTAGGACTAACAGCTCCCTTCTACTAAGAAATCTGTCATGCATTCAACAATCATATTAATTTGCCTCGAATTCACCAGTTACAATAAGACTATTTAACTTTTATGTGTCAGTTATTGTCAGATACAACAATAACACAAAAATTTCCTAGTTAATGTGCAGGAAGTTCATGTCTCTAAGACACTCTGTGGGACTTGGAGAAGGTTGTGGAAGATGATTTCTGGGTAGAGAGCTGGGTGCTCAGGTACACAGTCACATTATTAGTGCAAATATACTGCATCCATACTCATATTGTAGGTGATATTATTGATGTTTACAAATGTGCACCATGGTAAAGAGTTCTACAGAGCACTTTCCAATCACAGCTATCAATAAGCTGCAGCCAGAATTTATTTTAAGCGAGCATGGGTGCTATTAGCAGGGGACATTCTTTTAAAACAAAGTTTAAGTATCCTTAACAGTACAACATTCTTTCACTGGTGGGGACTTTGACTTGAATAAGTGGCAGGGAAGTGCCCATCTCGGGAAAGGTGAAGACTGTGGTTTGGTTTAAGCCTTAACCACAGTTAGTGGTTTAAAACATCACTAAATGGGCCATTTCATCTTTGTTTCCTCCAAACCTCAACCATCTGAAGTCTGTTATGCAGGCCCAGCCGCAATTATTAAGTCCATCCTTAGATATATATTTTTTTCAAAGCAAAATGCATTTAAGCTTCTCTCAAGGGGATTTATGTTCAAATCTTGTATCACTTTGGGCTCTCTTCTGGAACTTCCCTAAGCTTTCCATGTTGTGCTCATTTTTTCCTCATTCCATTATATCTGTCAAATTCAACTCTGTTGTAAGTAGTTGTGACAGTCAAAAAAGGAAAGAAAAACCCTTCAAGATTCAGAGCATCAAAGCCTGCGTCTCTCAGGTTATATCTTCAAGAGCCTGGCGGCGGGGCAATCTTTGTGTTAAACAACTAAAAATGTGACATTTAAGTAGGGACAGATGCCTAACTGCATGATATAATAAATGCCCGGGAACACAGTTCTAAGGCTACAGTGCACACAAGTAGCATTAGAGGTGAATTTTCCAAATGATCCCTAATTCTTTGGTGACAATGTATAATTTTCCTGATGACCCCAAAAACAGCAGTTAGCTGCCTTCATATCACACAAACCCCAGAGGTGAAAAGAATGATTTCATGCATAATATAAAGAGCCATTTAGAAAATAAAATCAGATCACGTAAAATCATGATAGAGAAACAGCCGCAACTGGGACTAACAACTTTCATCCATGGAAATATTTTTCTAATCTAGGATAACTCACAAAGGAGAGAGTCATGAGTTGATGTGTTAGCCGTAACAACCAACAAGAAGATGATTCACATTCAAAGCTCACAGTTTTCTGCCCCATACCTCTGGGTTTATAAAGAGATGGTATGTGAGAAAATGATACCAGGCACAACCGTAATTATGAGAAGCAAATCAAGCTTGAAGATAAGAGTTACTTAGTTCACATACCCACAGGGACACCCTCCAGTCCTGTTATTGCTGGCCAACAAGACAGGTTTATCATGTAAAGATAGCAAATTAAAGAGACTTCTTTATCAATAAGTAAGTGTTAGCAAGGATGAGAAGAAAAAACAACCCTTCCTCACTGTTGGTGGGATTGTAAATTGGTACAACCACTATGGAAAACAATATAAAGATTACAGGTACTTGAACTCTTTAAGAAAATTAAAAATAGAGCTGCCATACAACCTAGCAATTCTACTTAGAAAACAAAGATATTAATTTAAAAAGACATATATTCACCCTTATGTTCATTGCAGCATTATTTACAATAGTCAAGATGTCAAAGCAACTTTGGTGCCCATGGATAGATGAATGGATAAAGTGAGGTGGTACATATATACAGTGGGGTTTTACTCAGACAATCAATCAATCAATCAATAAAATTGTATCATTTGCAACCTGATTAAACCTAGAGGATATTACGCTAAGTGAAATAAGTCTGACAGGGAAAGACAAATACCACATCATCCCATTTATATTTTGAATCTCAAAAAAACAAAATAATTATGCAGGTACAGGGATTAAGAAGCATAATTGGTAGGTATAAAAATATACAGGGGGGTGTTAAAAATAGTAAATAGACAAGCCAAAGAACTTACCTGCACAACCCATGGACATGAACTAAGTGAGGGCGGGGGGATGTTGCTGGAGCAAAGGGGCTTACCAGGCAAAGGGAAGCAAAAGGGAGAAAAATTGGGACCAATGTAATATAATCAATAAAAATATACTTAAAAAAACAAATAAGACTCAGATACAGAAAACAAACTCATTCTGACCAAGGTGGAGGGGCTAAGGAATGGGTAAAAGGGGAAAAAAAAAAAAAAAAAAGCAACAGGTGGAAAGAACCATAAAACACCAGTTTTTATTTACCTCATGCTTTGGCTTCAAGTGCATAGAATCTGAATTATCTAAGGAAACAAGTTTTCCAAAACTATTCTAGATGAGCCGGAGAAAAATGAAGACATTAAGCACAATACATCTGATATTAGAAATTATTCTATGTAACAACTTCTTCTTTTAAAGAAACAAAAGTTTAGCCCCTGGCTGGTGGCATAGTGGATAAGGCACCAACATACAAGCCCAAAGGTTACTGGTTTAATTCCAGGTTGCAAATCAGGTCTCCAGCCAGGTCTGTAGCTGGAGGCAGGTGAAGGGCAGCCATACATTGATGTCTGTCTGTCTGTCTGTCTGTCTGTCTCTGCCTCTCTCCCTTCCCCTCTATCTGGGAATAATAAATGAACTATTTTTTTAAATAAATAAAATAAAAAATAATAAAACTAAAATTTTCAAGTCTTTGTATGTATTGAATTTTTGCAAAAGAGACATCAAGAGCTGACTGGTGATTTACACCAGATAAACAGTCCTCACTCTTCCCTACTCTCAGTGATAAGCATTCTATTGTTTCTGTTGCTATCAAATTAAAACTTATCATTTTTTTTTTAAGATTCAGCAAGGAAATTATCACTCCTTTCTAGAATCAAATTGTCCCTGGACAATGGGAAGGGAGTGAGGAGAGCTTGCAAAGGAACTGTTTAATGGACTGGGGTACATCTACCCTCTCAAGGGGACCTGTCCTATTTGGCCCCTTCTCCAGGAGGCAGAAACTGTGGCTGATTTCTTTTAATGGTAGTAATTCTAATACCAAGATGCTTTTGTTGGTTAAACCCTTGAACACTTTCATATTATTTCTTAAAAACAACTTGTGATAGAACCACTACCACCTCAAATAAAATCACAGTCACCACAGCCCATTCACTCTCAAAAAAAAAAGCTTAAAACATTGAAAATGGAGGTTCCCCATATTTTCAGTAAACATGACTATTAGCTGTTTGGAAAGTGACCTCCCTTGGAATAAACTAATACAAGAGACCCAAGGATGGTGATTACAAGGAGGCCCTCTGAGGCTTAGACAAGTTCAGAAATCCACACTGAAATGTTAGATAAAAGGATTTGCTTTACTTTGTTTTGACACTGTGCTATTTCCCAGTAGCAAGTGTATAAACCTTGAGGGGTTTTTTTGTATGTTTGGGTTTTTTTATTGTTCCTGCCAATCCAAAATGATGGCAAGGAAGAAACATGAGGTCTGGAAGTTCCCAAAGAAATTCTCCATTTGCAAACAGTATTTACATGGAGTAGAAATGTGGGGGGCGGGGGGGTGGTGGTGGTAAAGAAGTGACAGAAGCATTTGGGAAGAAAGCTGCCGGACTCCACAGAATGATGAGGATAGAAGGGGATTGTGCCTGGATGTGGGAAACCAGCTCAGGTGTATCCAGGTGGTGTACAAAGATCAATATCATTATCAAGACACTTCCAGCAGAGAATAATAAATTTATTATGCTTTCTTGATCCCAACCCCCATTATTCTGCATTGATACAGATGTCAGGTGTTCATTCACCTACTGGACAACAGGCACACGAGAAGTGACATGGTGACCAAACAGTGTTTCTATATCTTAGAACCATGCCTGGTACCAAGAAAGAAGTGAGCAAATAGATGAATAAATGAGCAAATGAATGAAGCCAATGTACAGAGAAGATCAACACAATGCAACAAATTTTAATTATAGCTGTGGGGTACATCATAGCAACCATCTACATAGCAAAGGTGACGGACATACCATGCACAAAAGGATCTGTCTGTGTGCGCTTCTGGGTTTCACCTTCTTCTTTTTTTAAAGATTTTATTCTTTAGTTTTAGGGACAGGGGAAGAAAGGGAGGAAGAAAGGGAGAGAAAGAAAAAACCTTTTGCCTGCCTCCAGCTAAGGACCTGGCTGGAGACCTGGCTTGCAACCTGGTTATGTGCCCTGGCTGGGAATCAAACTAGCAATCTTTGAGTTTGCAGGCCAGCATCAATCCATTGAGCCACCAGCAGGGTCATTTTCACCTTCTTGCTGGACCAGCCATGCCCCTATATGAGAAGGGAGTACAGTCATTCCTTCTTATCTGAAGGGGACACATATTCCAAGACCTACAGTGGATGCCCACAACAACAAATAGTACCAAACCCTATATATACTATATTTTTTCTCATACATACATACCTATGATAAACTTAACAGTTTCTCTTTGGTGTCTTTGAATTGTCAGCATCACAATTTATGCATTGTGGCTATTACTAAGTAAACTAAAGATGATTGAATACAAAACACAGCAATTATCATGATAGTCAATCTGGTAATCAAATTGCTACTCCATGAATGGCAAGGTTGGAGCATAGAGGGCCTGGAGATGCTGGACAAAGGGATGATTCAAGTCCCAGACAGGATGGAGCTGAATGGCAAGACATTTCATCATGCACCCTGGCCTGGTAGTTCAGTTAGCTAGAGCACTGTTCGATTCCCAGTGAGGATACATACAACATTCAACCAATGAATGCATAAATAAGTTGAACAACAAATCTTTCTCTCTATCCCTTTCTCTAAAATCAATCAGTGATTTTATTTTTATAAAAAACAAAAAAGGCTATTTCATCATGCTACTCAAAATGACAGCATTTTGACACTTGTGCATTTTTATTTCTGAAATTTTCTATTCAATAGTTTTTGGACTGACACAAAGTGAAACATGAATAAGGGGAGCTACTGTACAGTACCCCCATGAAAATGTCATCTTATTATCCACCCTCTGGACCTGATGACAAAGATGCCTACAATAATACAGACCTTCCCTTCCTCCCTGCACACATCCTTCACTGAGCCTTAGAGTATGGCAAGCAAGAAACCATCTCTCTTTTTAGCTCTGGGCAAAGCAGTTCTGACACAGAATCATTGGTCTTTGCATGGCCACATGCACATAACCCTGAACTGGGTCACAGGGACTGATCACAGGTTTTGCCAGGTATCTCTGTTCTGATTTCATCCTGATGCCATCTCTTTGGACCTGTGTCCACCAGGCTCAAAATGAGAACTATCTTCACTTGGGGATTAATTCTGCAAATAGTATTCAGCAGTTCCATGATCTTCTGACCTTAAAAACACCTTACTGCCTAAGTTTCCCAGGATTAGCCATGAATCATTTCTAATGTACAGTACAAGTTCTTGTGCAAGACCAGGACCTCCTATAGTTCAACTTCATGCAAAGTTTCTGGAAAAGTGGATGTGTTTTTAGGACAACTGTTTTCTCTGTATGGTATTAGAGAAACTCCCTGAGTTCAAGCACATGTACTGAGCCCTGGCCCAGAATGATGTCCTTGGATGAAGGGAACACCTGGAGTAAAGCAGCTTTGCTCTACATTCTGGGAGGGTGGCAGGCAGGCACACAGGCTCCTGGAGACCCCCTTGTATACTCAGTGTCCATGCAGTATTTCCTTCAAGGACTGTCTGTACAGCAGAAAACTCACATAGGAGGCCCATAAGGGGAATCATGGCCCACTCCAGAGCTGTTTGGATGGGCACCCAGGAGAGTCACACAGGAACCAGCAAGTTCTACAGCCATGGACAGCACTAAAGTGGAATAGACAGTGACCAGACCTACCTAAGTGAGGAAAGGATACCAGAGCTTCTCCAGCCCTGAGCCTAAGGAACTGCACCAAAATCTCCTCACCCCAGAGGAGACCAGGGAGCACACATTTAAGGACTGGACCAGCTGCCCTCACCATGCTGCATGCAATGCAAGCTATTCCCTGCACCAGGGTGCCCAACCAAAGGGCAAGGGTGCTAGACTCCAGCCCAGTTCTGCTGCCTAAACAGGGCTCTTGTTTCTGATTCACAGAAAGGTGCTAGGACACCTGTGCAAGGCTATGCATGCCAGGCCACTCCCCCACCATGATCAGGCCAGCAAGCTTATTGCTATACCCAGGGTCCAGGAAAAGTAGAGGGAGCCCTCAGCAAGTGAGAGGGTTAATGAACATGTACCTAAAAGGAGGAGGCAAAATGGAACTGTCAGAGACTGAAGCCACTGAGCTCATCTAGTGTTCTACCTGTTGCTGTAGGGTGGAGAGCATCAACCTCTGCACCTTACAGTCCTCAGCTACAAAATGGGGATATTGACACCAGCCTCACAGAGTTACTAAGAGTCTCAGTGAGTTCATAGATGCAAAAACATGTACCTGATGCACAATATAAATGTTAATAGAAGTGGGGGCTTCACATAAATAAATTAAAGTCTGAGGTGGGTGAGATTAATTTTCAGTGATCCCCTCATTCTGGCTCCATTTATGCAGCAGGGTGGAGGCACACAGAGGAGACAACATTGATTTGGGGAACCATGAATGAGTCATGTCATCTCTTCAGACTGGGCAGTGGTTGTGCAGTGAAAAATGTCCCTGGAAGCGCTCCTTAATGAAAACTTGGGGACAAGGGGCAGAGAATGCTTTCAATGAAGCTGACGAAAAGGGTCAAAGGAAAGTGAAAATATGAGCGAATGACTCAGCAAGAAAACATCACAAGAAAAGGTTTGTTTTTGCTGGGGGTTTGCAAGCAATTAGGGCCTCTTTGAGACCATGGGAGGGCCCCCCAAGAGCATGAGGGTGAAAGTGGAGGGGACAGGAGGTGATGGCTGCAAAGATAAGATGTCTCTGCCCATGGAGGCACTGGAGGGTGTTCTGTCCCAGGGAAGTGGTCACCTCAGGAACAGGAAGAGTTTGCCTCTCTGAAGGAGGGGAGTGAAAGAAAGACTGAGCACCTGGCCACACCCTGTGCCCAGGGAAGGTTTCTGTGAGCTAAGGAAATGCACACACACACACCCTGCCCCTTCTGCAAGCTTTCAAGGAAACTAACCCACTGCCTTCTTTCCTCAACAAGGTTCCCTTTTCTGTAAGTTTTGACCTTACAAAGCCTCGGTGCATGCCTGCAGGCCCTGGTCCTTCCCATCCATCTCAAGATTCTCAAGATTTTTTTTTTTTTTTTTAATAATAAGTAAACTACTCTAAGGGAATTGAAATAAAACATTTAGTCCAGAACCTTCTCCAAAAGACCTAAACTGTCATGCTTTTTTCCATTGAAATGTTTGCACTTAAACCTTGAGTTAAACATTATTTTTATAAGATACCATGCATATATAAATATTGCTTCCAGGTTGATTTTGAAATTAACCTTTATCTCCAAGGGCTCTGCAACTTCCCATGGTTGCTGTTTGTTTTAGTTTGCTAGGGCCACCACCACAAAGTACCCGTGGTCTGTGCAACTCCAACCAAAGTTTATTGTCCCACAGTGGAAGAGGCTGGAAGGCTAAGATCAAGGTGTCAACAGGGTTGGTTTCTCCTGAAGCCTCCTCCTTGGCATGTAGATTGTAGTCCCCTACCTGCATCCTCACAGGCTCTTTCCTCTGTGCAAGTTTGCTTCCTAACCTCTTTTTTAATAACACCAGGGTACTGGACCCACCCTATAGACTTCATTTTACCTGAATGACCTCTTTAAAGAGCCTATTTCCAAGTACAGTCACATTCTATAGTCCTGGGGTTAGGACTTCCTTGTACAGAGTTGAGAGAGATACAAAGCTACTCATAACACTGTCTTCTGTTTCCTAAACTCTCAGTATTTTTTCCTTCCTCAGCAATAAATTATCCCCATTCAGCTTTGGGAGGTAAGAAGGAAGCATCCCCCTTGGAACTTCCTTCAACAGAGCTGCAAACAAAGACCTACTCAGAAAAACAAAGTCTTTCCTCCAAGTAATTCTCCACTGGTTCCTCCAGAAGTGACTCTAATTCAGGTACAAATTTATTTCTTTTACAGTACTTCTGGTTACAAATATATGGTTATTCTAAAAGAGACGTTTAAAAATTAATAACATATTTAAGTGGAAGACTTTACAGGTTTTACAACATAAATTTGAAGTGTTTCCATGACACGAGGCAATAACTCTCTGAAGTGAGAATAGGACTGCTAAATCTGAACTCTCCCTAATGTAATTCATCAAGACATGTCAACACAACACATATATTTCAGGAGCAATGTTAATATTTCATCAAATCTGAAGCAAATAGACTTTAATCCATATATTAAAATCCTAATAGTTGCTGTTACACCAGAGGCTAGAGGCAACAATAAATGGTATGGAAATGCGGCCATTCATCTCCATCCAGAGCATTCATATTTTCAGAAATTACGTTGAGCAATTGGCTCCCTGACAACCCTTGTTCTCATTACTGCATGTGTTTATTGCACATCTTTATGGAAAAGTTAAAAATATTATGAGTAAGATCCTAATAGAACATGACCTGGGAGATCTCTGAGAAGGAGAGGAGAATGATTAGCAGAACGTAGTTCCAACGAAGGGAATCACAGGTGAATGTCAGAGTTGGTGCGGTTTTCGAATGTGAGCAGCCACTTCTCGGCAGTAATTACAGGCGAGGGGCGTGGGGCCTTTGAGTCAAGTTAAATTCCTCGATATGAGAACCTTATGGGAATGTGTGATCAATAAAGTTTACCCAGAGGCGAGCAGAAGGAGGTGTTAAGTAGTTATAAAAACAATTCCTAAATTGCTTTCTCACATTTGAAAAATAAGTTACATATGGCATGTTTTGTATTTATTGAAATACCATAATTTTGCTGTTTAATCTCATGTAGGGCACTTCAGGGAACTATCCTTTTTTTTTAGAAAACTTTAGCTATATGTAAAATATGTCTCAACTCAATATGAAAAACATAATGGATTTGTTTTTCATACTCATTACAAATCTATGAGCATATAGATATATGTTTTCCTATGCCTATCTACTCACAACCAAAAAATTAGCCAATATTCACTTTTATGGTATGGAGATGAATAAATTAAAACAGATGCAGATAGAATTTTTTTGAATTTTAAGTAATTTGCATCAACTATTTAGTTTTATGATTGTATCTTAATTGAATTAATTTAGTTGATTCAATTAATGTAATTAAATTTATTTCATTACTTTAATTTCATGTGACTAATAATTTAATGTAGCCCTTTTAGAAACTGCCTTTGGCTGGTACAGATATGTATGTAAAAGGTGAGACAAATGAAAAATATGGCTGGATCAGAACTTATGTGGACAAGTAGGAAAATCTGCTATAACTATTTATTCAAAATCACACATAGTTTCCTCTTTTCATCAACATTGGTATTGTTCAAAACTGTTTCAGAGTTTGTAATTTGGAATGGTCTCCAGAGTCAGCAGCATATCAAAAGAAAGTAAACATTTATGGAGTGCCTACTTCATGCCAGATAGTATAAAAAGCAGCAAGTAATCTCTGTTTATTTACCCAATGTTAGAGAACTGTCATTGCTTTCTCTCCCATATTTGTTTGTTTCCTCAAGGAGCAAACTTACTCTTACTGCTGTATCCATCTTTACACTCTCCTAAGGTCCACACTCTTCCAGAGGTGAGCTTGTATCTGGAGTATTCTAAGGTTTCAACTAAACCTTGCTACTTCACACCGGTTGCAAATGCTGTCTTCATTTGCACATTTGTCCACCATGATCTTAAACCCTCCAAGCATGTGGATGAGAAGTTCTCTGAAATACAAAGGCTTCTCAGCAACCTTCTCTGACCATGAACACACAATCAGCATATGAGGCTTTGAATGAATACACAATGGGACATTTGGCAGTAAAACACTCAGTCTACAGGCCCTCATCTCCCAAATGTGGCAGGGAGACAAGCCAGCACCAGCTAACTCAAGGCCACTGTCAAGACTCCACCAGCCTGTCAAGGGGGCAGCTCATAGCAGCCTCCCCATCACACTACTCAGTGGAGCCCACAAAATGAAAAGAGGGAATCCCTAATGAAAATTCCTTCTGGTATAAACCCTAGAGATGAGTCCCTTAACTCTCTTTGTTTCTTCTTCTGTTTCATGTTGTTTTCAACAACCAATTGGGTATTCTCAACACCAACTGCCAATGTTCTCAATTCCCTCAATTCTTTAGGTAAAAACCCAGTTCACCCTAACTAGCTCGCCCCTGCCTGTGGCCTGTGGCATTCTGGATTCAAGAGGAATACACTATATTCTTGCCCCTTTGCACCTGATATACCTTGACAAACAGTGTTCCAGCCAGTTCATCCTGGTTCATCCAGGGCCAGACAAATATGATTGACTTGGTAATTTCTTTTTTATTAATTTAAGATTTTATTTATTATTTCCAGAGAGATGGGAAGAGAGAGAGGCAGAGGCAATGTATGATTGCCTTTCACCTGCCTCCAGCTACAGATCTGGCTTGCAACCTGGTTATGTTCCCTGGCTGGGGAATTGAACCAGTGACCTTTAAGTTCACAGGCCGGCACCTATCCACTGAGCCACCAGCCAGGGCTTTGACTTGATAATTTCAAATCCCACCTTGTCTTCAAGTTTCCCTAAATTCTAGTCCTTGTGTCTTAGCAGGTGACAGGGGTCAAAGTGAGTGTTCATGGCCCATGCAAGAACGTTCTGCCTGTGAGGCCTGCTATTTCTAGAAAAGCATTCTTTTTTAAATCAATTTATTGCTGTTGTATTACATTTGTCCCGTTTTCTCTCATTGTTCTCTTCTGCCTCACCCACCCCATCTCTTCTCCCATAGTCAATTCCCACATGTTGTCCATGTCTATGGGTCATTTATACTAACTAGTTCCTTGATTACCTTCTTTCCCTTCATTTCTCCTTAGCAAATCATTCTTAAGGATTCACATTGATTTGAAAAACATAGAGCCTGAGTTTAAGGTGTGTGGAGAAGAAAGAGAAAGGATTAAGAACAAGTGAAGAATGAAGCAGGGCTTCATTCATTGGGAACTGTGAAGGTGAGCAGGTGAGGGAGTGGAACAACCTGGTGTGAAAGATATGCTGCAAGTGCTTGCCAAGGCCTGAAATTCCTTTTCTAGCATCATTTGCTGGAAATTACTGTCACTCCAAAATGCAGATGACACGGTCTGTTGACCACTGTTCTGAAGCAAGCAGAAACAGATCTCAATGTCCAATGCTCTATTCTTATTTATACCTTATTTATTCTGTTGAACACTTAATGTCATACCTTCTACGTTCTAGGTAGTCCTCAAAGTGCTTCCCAAATACACAAGACCATGGATCCTTACAATAAGGTAGACATTCCCATTTACAGGTGAGAAACCTGAGGTGCAGGGAGGTCACACAGCTTGTGAGTGGAAAAGCTGGAATTCAAACCAGTCTTCTTCCAGCATCAGTGCTTTTAACCCTGACTTTATGGAGCCCTTACACAAATACCTACTAGGTGAGGAATGGAACTTTGAGGAGAAAAACAGATTGATTGCCCTGGGACCCGGTATCTGCTCTTTGGTGCAATCAGGGGCAAGCAGCCCACTCAACTGCTGTGTAAACATCTTCCTGAGAAAGATGACGGAGCAGTCTGAGTCCCTAAGTCACCTGGCAATATGAAAGATCATGATTGTTATGATAATACGTGGTTCCCTCTGGACTAAGTATACCCAAATACTACTTTATTCAGTGATAAGAATAGAGTCACCCCACAGACTAGGCTGACAAATATGCAGAACAGCCACCAAAATTAATGGTATAGGTAATTTTAAAATAAATATAACATCAAGTGATTTACAAATATACTTGCAAACCCATCAAATACCTCAAACACAAAATAAGGGACATAATATGATTTTTGGTTCTTAAAACAATGCTTTCAATATTGGTACCACCTCACCAATGAAGGAGCTGTTCCCACATTGGATTATGGTTCTTGTGATCCACGTTATTCATCTGTATAACCTGAACTAAGCTTTCTGACCCACGTTTCCAGCAGGTGACATTTCTGATTCAATGGAAAGGGTGTGAATTGGAATGGCTGAAGCAATGCTGTCCAGTGTTGTGAGGGCCATTAACTAAGTCTGAGCACAGTACTTGATGCTGATGATGTGGTTACACGCCCACCTATTTGATTACCCCTAAGAAATGATTTCATGATTCTGCTCAATTCTAGGGGGCAAGTTTTGCACCCCAAAGTACTTCCTGATGCCCTTGCCCTTAGTGCCCGTGGAGAAGGGAAGGAATAGATGGACACAGGCTTTGGCTACTGGGAAACTTGCAGGCTTTGCACTCAGCAGAGTGGCATATAAATATCTTAAGAGGGGCCCCACACTGTGACCTTCTAAATCAGACAAAGACTTCCATATTAATGACACCTTTGATTAAAATTAAAGGAAAAGATTTCTCAATGCTTGAAGGATTATAGCCCACCTCTATAATCTGTGTCTCAGCAACAAAGTTCACTCAGTGTTGGCTACTCAACATTAGAAATCATTTTAAACTGATGAGGAAAGATAGGGCAGGGGGAACTGAAAATGGAAGCATCTCACCTTTTTCTGGTGATGCAGATTTAGTTGCTCCTGAGCCCCTCCCTGTCTTGGCGCAGGTTCACCCCATTTATGTGCAATTTTCAGTCCTCCCACCAGCTCCAAAAAACAAAGCAAGGGTTTACTGCAGGCTATAAATATGTGATGTGGAAGTTGTGCTGCCAGCTGAGACTATTCCAGCCCGAATGACAGTTCTCAAGGCGGGAGCGAGGCAGACTTGAGATATCACAGGTGCCTCACACTGGGCTGTAGTCATGCTTCGGTGGAATGTGTTTGAATATTTCAGTACGGTAGGCTATTTTCATGTGTCCAAGGCTAACCCAAGCCTGAAATCGCCAAGTAAGTGCTCCTCACAACCCTGTGATTTCGAAGTCACAAAGGAAAAATGTCAAAAGCGGAGACCACCTGAAGAGACAAGTGCCTTACAGACAGCCCTCCCCTTCCAAGTGCTAAAACACACCTTCAAAAACGCAACATGTCCTACATTTCCAAGTCAGGCATAAAACAAAAAAGTGTGCCGAGTTAAACACAATGAAATTTTAAAAAGGGCACAAAACACTGCTTGAGGAATAGAGCTGAGTGGCAGCAAGTGTGTTTTCTAATGGCTGGTAGAGAAATTTCTAATTGAACGACAAAACTTCCAGGGATGAACAACTAATCACAGTGGCCTTGGCTTAGGTGACTCCACTGGCATGTAGAAGGGCAGCTTTTCTGCCTATAAAATTCCACTGCCCTAAAGTGTTTTATGAAATTATGTTTATGGGCATTATTACATCTGTTCCCATTTTATTCATAATTTTTTATTTAATATGTAGAAGCGTAGTTACTTCTGTGATTCATAAATACCCTTCTTTCTTCATCACACATGTTTCTGGCTTAATATAATTTAATGTGGGTGCTCAAAAGTGCTACTAAAAAATAATATAAGGAATAAATTCTGTATTTTAATAAGATTGTTTTAATATATTTATTAGGTCTCTGTTTCAACATTTCACAAAGTTAATTGATTCTGGACTCCTTTTCTTCAAAGTTAATTGTGGTTTTTTTCTTGAGACACAAAAAAACACTCTAACACTATGGAGTCTTACTTTGTGTAGATTTTGTTTACTTTTCACAGACATGATTAACTTATAAGTTGAGTTTGAAAGTCTGAACTGATTTCCAAAGGGCTTTTGGAAATTCAGGATGAAAGCAGAATGCAGGGCACAGAGTGCCGTGTTTTCAAGCCAGTACACAGTGGGAACAGGCATGACCAGCCCACAGAGCAGCACTGTGTGGTGAGCTCAGAAGCACCCACTTATTTCAGGAACTCACCCCACTATATGCTTCTGTGAGAAAAATGGGTCTACTTTGTGCTTTGCTGACAGGAATGTAAACTGGTACAGCCTCTTAAGTATAGAGCTTTCACATGACACAGCAATCCCTCTTTTGGGTATCTATCAAAAAAAATTAGAAAACACTTATTTGTAAAGATGTGTATACTCTTATGTTCATTCAGCATTATTCAAAACAGCCAGGGCATGGAAACAACCTAAGTGTTCTTTGAGCGACGATTGGAGAAAAATGGTATGGTACATATATACAATGGAATACTACTCACCCACAAAGAATGGTGAAATATTTCCATTGTGATAATATGAATGGATTTTAAACTATTACACTAAATGAAGTAAGTCAGGTGGAAAAGGAAAAGAGCCATATGATCTTACTCATTTGTGTAATATAAAACAGAAAGCAACAAATGAACTTACAAACAAACAAAATGATAGACAAACAATATGGTGGTTACCAGAGGAAGATTGGAATGGGGAAAGATGGAAGAGGGTTAATGGGTGTCAAGTATATCATGAAAGAAGGCGACTAGACTTTGGGTGGTGAGCACCAAATGGAATATACAATACAAATGATGTATTATAAACTCATATGCCCAAAACTTATAAAATGTTGTTAACCACTATTACCCCAATACACTAAAGAAATTTAAAATGGGACTAAGTTTATATTTACTGGCAAGTTTTCAAATGCACCAGAACACTTTTCATTAAAAAGCATTTATTTTCACCCTGAAATTTGAAATTACTAATCAAAGCAGAATTGGTATAAAAGGCTCTGCTGAGTCTGACCAGCCCATGGCAAAGGTGGCCTCTCCTTGCTGTGAGTCAGGTTATAGATGATTACCCCAACACATCTTAATTTAGTCAGTTCACCTCTAATTTCTCAATATTTTTCCTTTCCTTCTTAGCTCTTCAGAGATGGTTATACACATATCATGAAAATTGGCAAGCCTCTCCTAACAGGTGTGTGAGAGTGTCTAGAAGAGATGTAATGCTTTTCCAATTGTAACGTTCCAATACAACAAAACAGTATATTGTGAAGTGCCATCCATGGAAAAGCCAGAAACTATCAAAATTTGAAAGATGTTTATCCACACAACTTCAATCAAGTGCTTTGTTATCACCAAAGAAAAATTAGATGTACTGTAAATAATGGATTCAGAAGTCATCACCCTGTTCTTGGAATTTTATCTTTACTGTCACCTGGGCAGAAGCCCAGGATGTCTGAACCCTTTATCTCAGTGTGGATGGATTCTGATTACATCTCTTAAATGCACCTCAGTGGAATTGTCTTCTCTTTGTTTAATAACATCACAGTGTTTATTTATTTTAGTTGGTCTTTAAATAGTCCTTGTACAGTACTTTACATAATTCTAAAGAGGGGGAGTAAAATGTAAATATGTTAATGAAAAGAGTGTAACACGGTTGCACATGGGTGATGGTTAGAGTGGACTGTCACCCTTTATCACAGTGAAGTCACTAAAGAAGGTACATACAGTTAAACCTACACCCAATTTGTATGAAAAGTGAGAAAGTGAATGAGTTATTCTCTAATACTATGGAATGAAATCAGAAACAGAGGACAAGGGGAAAGATAGAAGAGAGGAAAAAAGGAAAGATTAAAGGAAATTGAAGGAAATGTCAGTTAGATTTGAACTTCGGCAGTCTGCCTCTGGACTAAACAATATTGAAGTATCGATATGAAGGAAAATATAATGATTAAAGTAAGAAACATACAAGATAAGTGTGTAGATTATATCCAGATAATGCAGATCAGGAGAAGAAATTCTACCAGAAGTCATCTTAAAAGAAACATAAATAGAAATATAAATCAAAACTTATAATAGCCCTGGCTGGTGTGGCTCAGTGGATTGGTGCCAGCATGCAAGCCCAAGCGTTGCTGGTTCAATTCCCAGTCAGGGCACATAACCAGGTTGCAAGCCAGGTCTCCAGCTAGGTGCTTAGCTAGAGGCAGGTGAAAGGCAACATACATTGATGCTTCTCTCCCTTTCTTCCTCCCTTCTTACCCTTCTCTCTAAAAATAATGAATTAAAATCTTTTTTAAAAAACTTGCAAGGTAAGGAATATAGAATTAAACATGTCTACATCTCAATAATAAAAGTTGAAAATAGAAAATCATGGAAAAATAATTCAAAATGGAAATGAAAGGCCTTCTATTGAAAGTACTCAGTATTCTGCTTCAGAGGAAACAGAATAGGTTAGGTAAAGCAAGCCCACACCTTGACAAATTGTAGGGAAATGTAAGAATATCAAAACAAAAATTTTAATTGCTTCAAGAGAAAAAAGACAGATCAGGTATAAATAAACAAAAAGCACATTATCATCGGGATCCTTAATAGCAACTCAGCATATAAGAAAACATAAATTAATATTTTTAAACTAATGAGGGGAAATATTTCAACCTACTATTGTCCCATCAAATTTTTATTTAAATGTGAAAGAAAATTCAAAATATTTTCAGACACGCAAAACTTTGGGATTAGATACAGAAAGATCCACCTTGAAAACATTCTTATAGAAAGACTAATAATAAAAACAATAATAAAATAATATAGTCAAGGGGAATTATGCAGATGTGGAAATCAAAAGTGATCAAATTACTTATAAAAGTGTTTTATAAATAAGAACATAAATAAAATAGAGAAATAAATCCATATTCATCCAGAACAAGGATTATAAAATTCTTCATAATATGAATATGGAAAATGCAAAAAAAAAGCTATCAAAAATGTAAGAATGCACTAAAAGTATTAGTATTTTTGACAGAAGACATGAACATTTAAAATTTGTCAAAATGTTGACATTCCTCAAATTCAATTAAAATGCTATCAGTGTCCCACAGGCAAAAAAAAAAATAGATAAACTGATTCTAAAATCTACCTAGAAATGTAAATTAGTAAAAAGAAAAATCTTGAAAAAGAAAAAAATTATAAGGCTAATATTGATTCTATGACCTACTAGAAAGCTACAATACCACTTATTATTTTTTAGCATAAGAAATGATAAATGAGCCCTGGCTGGTATGGCTCAGTGGACTGGTGCTGGCCTGTGAACCCAAGGGTTACTGATTTGATTCCCAGTTAGGACACATACCCAGGTTGCAAGCCAGATCTCCAGCCAGGTCCGTAGCTGGAGGCAGGTGAAAGGCGACCATACATTGATGCTTCTTTCTCTTTCTTTCTCCCTCCCTGCTCTCCTCTCTAAAAATAATAATAAAATCTTAAAAAGAAAAGAAGATAAATGATTGATGGAAATGAAACAATAGGGAGAGCCAAAAAAGACTGCCATATATACAGTCCATTGAATTTTGTCCAAGGTACAAAGTCAATCCAATGGGGAAAAGAAGGTATTTGTAATAAATATTGTTAAGCAATAGATGGCCACATAGAAAAAAATGAATCTGAATCTTATCTGCTGCACACCCAAAAATTAATCCAAGGTTGTTCATAGACCTTTACGTGAAATCAAACCCATAATGTTTTAGAAAAAATATAAAAGAATGTTTTCATGGTTTTGAGGTAGACACAGATTTCTAGGATAGAACACAGAAAGTAGAACCCACAAAACAATAAAACTGGTTATGTCAACTTCATCAAAATTAAAATTCTCTGCTCATCAAAGGAGATTATTAAGACAGTAAATCAATAACTCACAAACTTGGAAAAATCTTACAGCACATACGTTTGATGTGTTTATGTAAAAGCTTTGAAAGGTCAACAATAAAAAAGCAATATTTTAACTGAGCAAATGATTTAAATAAGCACTTAATGAAAGAAAGCATACAAATGACCAATAAATACATCAAAGAAATGAAAATGAAAATTGTAATGAAATAACATTTCACACCTACTGACATGATTAAAAGGATGTATAATGTATATGTTGGAAGGAATTGTAGTAACTGGTGATCTCCTGCATGACCTATGGGAGTGGAAAATGACAGACTGGAAATTAAGGCAATAAAACAAACAAAAGATTTGGTTCTTCACCACGGAATATTTGAAAAGCACTATTTCTGTGTATGTTTCTTGTATAATAGACTACAAATGAATACTTAATACATTTCAAAGAGTAAGTGTCATAAAACTGCATTCTTGGACTACACTGAATAAAACTAGGAATTCATAAAAAAGTATAAATCAAAACTTCCCTTATTTTTAGAATCTCAATAATATACATTTTGCTTAAAAGGAAATTGTGAAATACTTAGAGCTGAACAACATGAAAACATTATATTTAAAAATGTGTGGACATATCTAGAATACTCTTTAAAGTAAGATTTATATGTTAAAATACATTTTCATGAGGCAAAAAAGATTGAAAACAAATGATCTAATCAAAGGAAAAATATGTTGAATTTATTACACTAAATAGGGATTGATTTTAATGAAAAACACATGGGCAAAGTTAGCAACAGATAACAGATTGGGAGAATATATTTGTGATATCTAAAACCAACAAGGGACTATATTATCTAGAGTATGCAAGAAATGCCTATAAATCAAAACGAAAAAACACATTAGCTTTGAAAGCAAAAAAACATGAAGAGGCAACTCACATGAAAAAGAAACCCAAAACGCTAACAAGATGTGAAAAGATGCTCTGGTTCATCAATAATTAGAGAATTGAAAATTAAAACAACAAGATCTCAAGTTGCACCCTTCAGACTAGCAACTATTTGAAAGATGAATTGACAGGTGTTGGCAGATAAGTGTGTGTGTGGTTGCGGGGAGGGGCTTGTTCTGAGGTAGTCCCTGGCTAGACCCACAGCCTGTTGGCGAACAAACTAGCACTACTGAGTTAAATTCAGTGCATGTATATTGTCTGACCCAGCAATTCTGCTCCCAGGATTAGAGAGTAGAGAAAACACAGGGACACATGCACCAGAATGTTCCTACAGCATCTTGCCTGGTGACAGAGAGTTGGAGGGTTTCTAAATGCCAGTGTTGGCAAAAGGTAAGTAAAATACCATCATTGCCCACCATGGAACAGTGAGTCGGCAACAGTCAGAAGCCGCTGACGCATGAATGTTTTGTAATGTGATGAGATCTTTAAAGTAGACTCCTGAAGGAGAAAATCAAAAAAATAGAATGAGATTTATGGCATTTTACCATAAACATTCTGGAGTAAATATGTATATTTATATGTAATATATACTTGGTGTGTGTATAATATATGAAACATGAAATTTAGCATTTTCACCAAGGCCAGCTGAGGCAGACCATTCGACATTGCTCTCTGAGGTTCCCTGCTTCTGACTATGGAACAGGGTTGACCTCAGGGCCAGAAAACCATTTTCCTCCCATACAGTAGGAAGAACTAGTGCCCCAGATATAGTAGGAGGACCATGGGAAAACATGGCTGATACCAAGAGAAAAGAGCTTGAACCTTCATCTGACTCCCTCATCCTGAACCTGCAAGTGGCATGCCCCCATTCTTCAGCCTCCAACCTGGGTGACCTGCAATCACACAGATGTCTTACAGAATCTGCTCTCCCACCCCTGCCCCAGCTCCCTACACACCCACCATAGCCACTGCAGCTCTTCACCCCGTCTCAGCCAACAAAACTGTTCCTCTCCACATTATATCAAAAACTGCCCCTTTCTTGGGAAAGAACACTACATTTCAAGAGCAACCTGGGTGCCAAGCTATAAAAAAAAATATTTAGGAGCTACTCTGAGTGCCTAAACCCTGAAATTAAGATGCTAGTATTACATTGAGTCGAAGATCATTTCAAGTTGAAGAGCAACTAGCGTCAGTAAATACAGTGTTCTTAAATTTTACTTACTGCTGGAAGTTGGAAAAATGGAGAAGCTATGCTGAGTGCTTGTATAAAAACTGGGGGGGATGCACACATTGGTAAATCCTCTCTTCGCTAAGATTTCAGCTAACCCAAATCCAGGCCACACTCACTTGATGGGTTTAAAGGGCTTTACAGGAAGTGCGGCTTATATTGAATTTCTTTGTTTCTTGTTCCAAAGGTCCCTGAAGACATGGCAACTACAAAAGCAGCCCTGAAAAACAGGAATGTTGGAACAGATGTTATTTAGGCATTTTCACATAATAAAGACTTCTAATAATCCCCAATGCCCAATTATCCTAACAGTTATGCTAAAGTTTTCACTCAAGGCATGATAACTGCGGACAATATTGACTTGAATAAAACCACAATTATTTAGGACATAGGTGATGCCAATCAAAGAGACATCTAAACAATTGACTACCACATTTTTTAGGACCCAGATTAGCCAATAACCCAATTTTGTACTTACATAGAACCAATTAGTCAAATAATAATTGTCTGAAAAGATTATGTTCTCAGAGGAAACCAATCTATTATTTTTTCCATTTCTAGAACAAACTATACCATGATATTTATCAGTGGGCATTACTTGATAGTATGTATAACATTTCCATCCTTTGCCCCTATCTACAGAAGGTAGACAGAGGTGCACAGCTTAGGAAAGATAATACCCTTCTACAAGTACTTTTTCTTGTTTTCTAAAGTATAGATCAATGATAATTGGCAGGAGTGATTGGAAATTAAAGGTGCAACACCATTTATTTTTCTTTTACAGTAAAAAAGCACTAATCCACAAATGTAGCTTCTGATAAATTCCAGCTTAAAAAATAATTTTACTTGAAACAAAGAAAGAAGACTTTTTTTAAACTTTCTCTAATGTATGTCCTATTCTTACACTTAACTCTGTGCCCTGATGATAATATGAGGTTTAGATTTATCAGAACTTGGAAGGTCAGTTTAAGAACTCAATATTTTCATATCAAAAGCAAGCAAATATCTTCCACTGAGCATGAAAAATATATGTTTTAAAAGGAAACAAATAAACTTTGGTGTCTAAAAGCAGGTCTGGGGTTTGACAGCTATCTAAAAACATGTGAGCTGTGGTCCCTCCTGAAAAACACACAAAAGAATTAAAGTGAAAAGATGGACATTAATAACCATTCTCTTCACTGCCCAAGCAAAACAAAGGCATGAAGGAAGGCATGATAAATGAATCAGTCAGATCCTCTCACTATTCCCCAACCAGGGAAGGTTGAGAGGCACAAAGCACTAGAAAAGACATGGATCTGGCTTTGGAAGAAAAAGCCTTAAGGTACTGCCCCATCTTCCAGTAGTGGCTCTACTGATGGAGTCAGGAGGACAAGTCTGTGTGTGTGAGTCCACCGAATGCTAACTCTGGGTAACATCTTCCACATTGGAACAACTGATACATTCACTAACCTCAAGTATTGACAATGGTAGGGGAGCAATGGAAAAGAGCACACAGTTTGATTTGGATGCAAACACCTTTTGTGAAACTGGTTGGTGTACAACCATCCAGTATGTCCACTCCTGGACATATACTCTTTAGAGAAACTCTCATATTTGCTTTATGAAGAAGAAGGTTTCTGATAAATGTGTGTTGTAACAAAAATTAGAACAAGCCAAGAGTTAATGGACAAGAGAATGGATAAATTGGTGTATTTTCATATGAAGAAATAGCATGCAGAGTAAAAATAATTAAACTACAGCACACATCAATGTAGATGAGCATCTAAAACATAATAATGAAAAAATTAAGACATAAAGAGTTAGTAAAATGAAATTTCATCTGCATAAAGTTAAGACATTTGATAGTAAACAGCATGTGCTTAAGTTTACATCTATATGTGGCTAGATTTTAAGGAACCACGGGAGATTAGAACCCAGAAATTCAAGATGAAGGCAGGATGTGGGTGGGATTGGAGAAGAAATACAGAAACCACCAAGATACTGGTATTTCCATTTCTTAAATTGTATTATGGACTCAAAGGTGGTTGTTTTATTACTATTCTTTTATGTTTTATTTACTCTTTTGACTAAATGTTATATTTCACTAAATAAACTAACAAAAGAAGCCATAATCCATTATGAGGGTGGTTCTCAAGAGAAGCAGGAAAAAAAAGAAGTAAAATCATCACAGGATGTGAATCTTCTCATTAAAATGTTGTAATTGAGTCAGAAAAGCAAAGCTAATTGAGCTTAAAGTATTTGAAAATGAGTTTCTCAGTCATAGCTCAGGTTGAAGAAAAGGCCACGTGGGAAGGAGACAGCCAGGGGCCTTGTAAAGAGCTGAGCACAGAGGGCCTGCAGACACCTCCCTTGCTCTGAACCTGTCCTACTGCTGCCCCAGGGATGTGAAGAGAGAAAGACACTGCTCAGCTACCATTGCCTGAAGCCCCTAGCGGAGGGGTGGAGGTCTTTGTCCCCAACAGGCATGGATGTCGGGTCACAGGGAGACAGCTCTTTCCAGACCATCCCAGCAGTGCACACAGGTGGCTCTGTAGCAACCCCAGCTGGATCGGAGGCAGAAGGCATTTGATGGGGCAACATTAGGCTTCAGAAGGGAAGCAGACATTTTTCCAGAACATCTTTGAGCTTGTAAACCTCACAACATGGAGTTAGCACTGATTTCCCCAAGCACCCTGAGTAGAGTTTCTGGTTGGGTTTTTTCAAAGTTTCAGTGTTGCCCTGGGCTGACTATTTATAGGGTGGATATAACCAGTTTCAGCAAAGCCAGATGAAAGTGTTGGTCTAATCTTTCTGCCCTGGATTTCCTCCTGTGACCTGAGGTCTACTGGTGAAAATCTATTAAAAGACTTCCTGATAATAATATTAAAAAAGTTGACATTTCTCTTGGTCAAAATTGAAACTCAGAGGAATAACCTCAATTTCTGATGAGTTAGGATTGACACAGTGGCACCTTCATAACTGAATTGCCCAGACCTCAGCCTTGATGCACAATAGGCTGGTCGGTGTGCCAGGCATCTCAGGGGGCAGCTTGTGGACAACACCCAAACAAATGTTCAGGAACAAGGGCTCAGGATCAGCCACAGAGGGGACCCAGATAAGCACATTACTCCCATCTGGAGATGTTCTCATCAGAAGCAGGCCTCACACATGGGCTGGAGTGGTGGGGATGCAGGACAGAGCACATCTTCTCAATGCTCAAGTGTAGTCAAACTCTATTCTTATTTTAGGGAAACTTTAATTGCATGAATCACCTTATGCACTTCATGCAACTGAACTAGTTATGCAAAATGCACAGAGATCCATACAATAAAACCTCTGCATTTATAAAATCTGAAGGTTGACATCTATGAACAACAGATCATGGAAAAGCAATAATTTGTACTGAGTTGTCTGTTACATTTTAAATTGTGCTCTTATTTAGCCTTGTGTTATTCTCCCTGAACTAAGTGAAGTTGGCTGCCTTCATTTCACAGGTGAGGCAATCCTGTGGGGAGGTACCCTTCTTTTGCCCTTCCTTTTAGAAGACTGATATTAATTTAGTTGTGTCAGCTAAAGGCATGGTCCCTGGAGCTGAGGGGTTAAGCTGGCATTCAGGAGGGCCTCACCTGGACAAAGACACCCTCAGTGATGAACACCAGGCCCGCAATTGGAATTGCTGCCCAACACAGGGGGCTCAGCCTTCCCTCTGTGAGAGAGGAGCATGCTGTGTCTTTATAGGCAGGTAACTGAATTTTTATCAGATTTGAAAAAAGAATCTGTCAAATGCAATAATAAGTGTTTTTAATATTTTTAAGAATCTTCTGTCTGATTGAATAGATGAAGCTGCCAGCTTTATTACTCTAAGACTTGACCTCTAGATGCAATGTCCTAATAGAATCAGTAGCCCAGATCAAATGCTGGTACTACTGAAGTATCTTATGTTCATTCTATTTCCTCCTCTCTCTGTAGAAACCTGACCATCTAAGAAAACCAATGCACTTGATAGAGAGAAAAAGAGACATAGGGAAAGAAACTGAGAGACATGCAGAGAATCAGAAACAGAGAGACAGAGAGACAGAGAGAAGCAGATGAGGAAAGAAGAACAGTGATGGCCACATCCATTGCTACATATCATGGGCTAGGCTCCCACTCCTGGATGAGCACTTTATACCTGTCATCTCACTTGCTCTTCACAGCAGCCAAGGGTGGGCATGATTACCTCATTTTGCAGATGAGAAAGATGGTATGGTACCCAGAGAGCTGTGGTCTGTGTCCCTATATCACCTGGTTAGGAAGTGATAAGCTGGGATTGAACTCAGACTATAGGACTCTAGAACTCATGCTTCACATAGTCTCCATGATTGTACATAGATCCCCTGTAACATTTTCTAAATTAAAGGGCTCATTATCTCACATGAGCATTTCTTTGGACTAGTCAAAATAGGATTGTGTTAGGCACCATCCTTCCAAACATTACAAGTCATCTTGAATCAATTCTCCACAATATAAAATTAAAGCAAGTGTCATTTATCAACCAAAGTGAGACTAAAACAACTTTGGTCCTGCCAAAATTAACTTAGGGGGAAAAAAATCACTGTTATGAAGATCCTAAGACCATTTCTAAGCTTCTCAACATTGCTCAAACAGGAAAGAAAAATAAAATTAAACGAGAAAACTAACACAAGTTTCCTGGAAGCATTAAAATGCAAAAAAATTCTCTTGCCCTCCGCCCCCTCCAAATTAGATGTTGTTGACTCTTTCTTTATGTCAACAGACTTGGCGTCCAATTAAAAAGCCATCAGCCAACCTCCTAGGGAGCAACCAGAGCTCTCTCAGTATCTGACCGGCAGGATCTCCACCTGCCTTGGCCACAGAGAATCCAGGGCCTGGGAAGCCAAGAGATGCCTTGAGAGATGAGACAACATACTTGTTCCAAATAAGACTTTATTGGGTTCCTTTTGCTGATTATGTGGGAAAACTTGAGAAAGAACTTTTTCCATCCTGGGTCAGAAATGGGTATAGGAATGTCTTCTGGCTAATAATGCAGGGGTCATAGACACTGAGGGCAGCTGTCTGCCAAACCTGGCTGGCATGACCTTCTATGAGCTTCTCCCAGCTCCCTCCATAGACATCTCTGTGACATTGACACCTCAGTTGTGATGCTGTCCACCAGGTGGATAAACCCACATGACTCCACTAGACATGTTCCCCACAGTCTCCACATTTTTATACCCACTTGACTTCATTAGACATGTTCCCCACAGTATCCACATTCTCAAGTACATTTTTCAGAAACTCACTCTGACCAGGCTGTTGGTTATACTTCATGTGTGTCCTCACCAATCCTCACAGCACCTACAGCATGTACTTCTTTTTATTCACTACCCCATGCCACAAATGAAGAAACAGGCTGAGTGGGGATCCCAGCATGGAAAGCCCCAGTCTGATCACTTCCTCAGCCTGTCCCATCGCCTTAGTCCCAAAACTGTTCATACGCTGATAAAAGCTGAACCATAGCAATTGGTTTAAATGTAATTCTTAGGTTTTCTCAATACAAACTGTTGATTGGCATGCTCTAACTTCAGCTGGTTCTGATTCCACATTCCTCTTCTTGAAGAGGACAGATTCACAAAGAACCAAGGCGATGGGTTGTTCTCGTATCTGGAAACACTTGAAAGAATGAGATGTTTTATATCCCTGGGCCTTCCTGCTGATGGATTAAGTGATCAGGAGGCAGAGCAGCGGCTGCTCTGGATGGGATCCAGGAGTTGCTCCACATGGTTCCATCTGAAAGGTGGGGGGTGATGCCCTGTGCCCATCAAAGCCCCTGCCACCATGTGTTCCAGATAAATGGGACTATTCACCCTGTGGCTGCAGTGCTGAGGAAGTTGTGTCTAAATGACTCACCAATAAAAATAGAGGAAAAATACCTCATAACACCATGCTTGTGGGGTCAGATCAAAGCCTAACCTGTGGATTAACTACTTCTCTTCACACAGTACTCAAGAACCACACTCCATGCATGTTAGTTATCTGGTTATTTCTAAAATAACATTTTTTTTGAAGGAACAAAATAAATCATCAACTAACTCCATGAAAAAACGTACAGCTTTCTCCTATAATCAGAAGTTTAGAAAGGTATTCTCCATAATTGTCCCAAATAACTTATAGACATGAATCACAGAAGCAGAAGAAAACATGCTCAATAGACAGAGATGGATAGGCAGAGGTCAGCAGAGCAGAAAATATATTATAAACTTTCCTCCATCCCATCTGAGAAGAAGACAATAATTTGGGGAACACTTGTCCCATTGAAAATACTTGTGACATCAATAAACTTGGTTATTATAAGCACTCTGTTCTGCTTCCTGGAGTTATTTTTGGGAATGAGCCAACTGAGCCTCCTATGGTAAATGGATACTTGAATTAATGGATTGATTGATCGATTGAAAAGAAGATTGTGAATGAAAAAAATAACAAAGAAGGGAGGATGGAAGGAGAGCAGAAGAAAGGGAGGGAAAGTAACTACCAGATAAAAAGATACATCAATATAAACATATTGAATAAAGTGAAACTAAATACTTGGTGCGTCTTTGTTTGCTTGAGGGATCCCACTTCATCAAAATGTACGTGATTATTATCACTCCCACCACCAAAAGCCTCATTGGTCAAATTTAGTTTGCTAATAAAACATTTGTTGGGCATGAATCACTTGTGACAAATGTGTTTCAAGACATATGCTTCTGATTTTGTTTATTGTAATATATTATGAAACAATGAAAGACTCTATTGTACAATGCCTTCATTCATTCATTCCACAAAATTGGTGAGTGCCCAGAACGAGTGAAGTACTATTCTAGCCTGGAGCAGTGGTGGAGGCCAGGGGGAATGGACGGCAAAGTGGCTGCCCTCGGCCACCTTGTCCTTGATGTCTGAGGCTACTGCCGGAGGGCAGCTCCCAAATCCTTGAAAAGAATATCATTGCTACCCAAAGTGATGCTTGTGCCTGTCTTTCTGTGTGTCTGGTGCATTCTCTCCTTAAGTTAAATTCCTCAAAATATGTCATTTGGCCTGGTGGACTCCAGGCCCACTTGAGAGGGTGGAAAGGCATCTCAGGTGTTCCACCAAGTCAGGATTTTTGCCACTGATTTTGTATAACTCAGAAAGATTTTTACAGTTATGAGCCTGGCCCTCCCAGCTTACTCAGTTCCCACACTCAGCAACCAGGTAAAGGATGTCCCTCAGGAATCAAAGGAAGAGCTGGCTCGCTGAGAATATTTATGCTTGTACCCCCTCCTTCAGTGTGTGTGAGTGAGGCATTTATGCTGTTCCAGATCGCCCGCCCCCCACCACCACTCACAATGAATCCAAATCTGTGAAGACAGGCTCCCAACCACGAAGCAGCTAGCTGTAAGCCCTTCCCAAGCCCAGTCTGTCCTGTGCCCACATCCTTAGGCTTTGCTAGGGACTGAGTTGTGCCCTCCCAGAATTCATGCTTTAAAGCCCTCGCTCCCAGTGTGGCTATATGTGGAGATGAGGCCTCTAAGGATGTAATTAAAATTATAAAAGGTGATAAAGATAGAACCTTAATCAATATAAACATGTCCTTATAAGAAGAGACATCACAAACTCTCTCTCTCTCTCTCTCTCTCTCTGTCTCTGTCTTTCTCTCTCCATAGGCATTGCCAGAAGACAAACCAGGAAGAAAAAACACACCAGAACCCATATGCTGGAAATTTTTGACACATCTGGGACCACATCCTCTGGGACTGTGAAAAGCAAATGTCTGTTCTTTCAATCGGCCACCTGGGCTGTGGTATTTTGTTTTGGATGCTCGAGCTTAACAAGATAGGCCTATAGATGGGAAGGCTATGTGGCCCCAAAGTGGAAAATTGTCGAAGCCAAGGATAGCCCCACAGTGGACATGGCACACCCCAGGAAGCAAGGGGACTCTACTTCAAACTTGTCTGGTGACCAAGCAATAGAAATCTCAGACAAGCACATAGGCAGATCTAAGAGACAGATGGTCAGTGACCTGGTAAGTGATGGTTCAGGGAGATAGCTGTCTAGAGGGGAATGATTCTGGGAAAGCCAGTTACCTAAATGGAGTAGGTGATGATTCTGGGGACAGACAGTCATCTGGTAGAGTCATGATTCTGGGGACAGTCATCTGGGGGAGTAATGATTCTGGAGACAGAAGCTTCTCCTAAGGAGAGATGATTCTGGGAGATAAACCAAATGTCAAGGAGCTGAGTGCTGAACTGTGGCCAAAAATAATGCAGGATGACATAGCAAGAGCTGTCAACATCATCAGAAAGTGAGGTCACATTTCCAAGCACAGCCTTTCTCACTCAAGGACACAGTACCTGGCTGTCTCCTTCAGACCAGGAGATCCCACAGGAGTGCTGCAGAATCTGCAAGTCTGCTTAAGCAGTAAAAGAAATAAGAAGGCCAGGACTAACAAAGGCCTATCCTTTGGAAATGCCTATGCCAAGGTCATAATGGTGCTGTTTTGGGGAACTTTCATCTCCTCTTGGAGTATCTACCTGCCTATAGATGTTCAAACATGGAGACTTTCATCTGAGATGAAGTCCTGGGGCTGGACAGAGGGCTTCCTTCAAACCTCCCACTACTGACAAGTCTCCACTGACTGAACTGGTAATCTGATGAGATGATGCCTCTCAGGTGTAGCAGAAGGCACCTGTCCCTCTGGATCAATACAGCTTGCCTTCCCACTATGATATGACATATACTCACAACGTTCATTCTCCCTGTTCTAATAGCAGCCATATTAATAACCAGGTTATCAGATCTTAGGTAAAGGGCTGGAGTGAGGTAGACAGGGAGGAAGCAGCTGGTTTGTAATGTTTGTAAACATTGCTGCCAGCTTATCTATTGATGTGAGGTCACTGAGTTGGGAAGAGATACACAGATGAGCTTCTCCACCAATGCAGCCTGGCTCCAGCGTGAAGCCAGGATGGGGGTAAGGCAGCTTGGTGCTGGACCAGCATGCAAGGCCAGACCTGCACGACCCCGGGAGGCACTGTCTCCTTAAATGCTGACTGGCCTGTTTGCCTTCCCTCTTCTCCATCTGACTCAAACTCTGGAAGCTGAGATGGCGATCCAGCACAGTGTTGATCAGCAGCAAGTTTGACAAGCTGCTGAAATCCCAGGTAGGAGGATCTGCGTCCTTCACACCACCCTGACTGCACCTCTACTGCTGCAACATTAAGGGTGACATAGACCCTGGGCAGTAGAGAGGAAGCCCTAGAAGTGGTGTTTGAACTGCAGTCTTAGACAATGAGGGGGAAGAGGAAGGATGGGAGCGTCTTGGCCAGACAAGCATTATTTCTGAAGACAGGAACTGGAGAAGGATAGATTGAAGCAGTCTCTCTCCAGGGCTATGCCTGGACAATGGAACTGTTTGCATGCAGAAAGCTTCACCCTCTTCCTTCCCATTTGAATGGTGCCTGGTTGTTGCTATAACCCAAGAGAGTCAACCTGAAGCTCAAAGAAACATACAGGGTCCCCACATGATGGCTGCCTGGCTGTGACAAACCTGACAGTTATGATCCTTTGCTCTCGAAACATAAATATATTTGTTTACTTTCAGATTCCGAGGAAAGGGCACTGAATGATGAGGCATCAGACCCAGCCAATGAGCTGGTCTTGGGCCAGTTGCCAGGTGCATAGGCTCTGTGCCTCGTGGCTGAAAGGCCTTGGGCATCCAGTACACACTGGTGGACAGAGGCTGGGTCAACAATCCAGGGACGGCAGTGTTTCCTTGTTAGAAAGAGATGGCCATGTGTGCCTGCAGGTTCTCTCCCCAGCCATCCCTATGACATGCTCAGAAGGAAATGCTCAGTGCTTGACATCTGCAGCAGCTCCGGGATAAGGACTTCGGAAGGGTATCTGATGTACAAGACAAATCTTGTCTGCTTATTTGGAAGCCCAAATCAAAACAGAGTTAGGAAAATGCCCCCATGGGACATGTTTATAAACTCTAATTCCTGTTTAAGCTTCCCCAACACACTCAAGAAGACTGAGCCTGAGTTTTAGGTGTCATCTGTTGAGCAACTATGGGGTACAGACATGCATGAACCTGTCCTTATACCCCATCTCTAAAACCTTGGTATTAGCATTCATGCCCTATGACTGCTGTGAGAATTAAATGAGATACTACATTTAAAAACCTAGCATGGGACTGAACCATAATGAGTACTCAATAAATGACAGCTACTGATATCTTTCCTCAGAGATGGGTATTGTCCAAATTGCAATGTCTCTATTCAACGTGAATCAAGAATGTGGAAAAAAACCAAAATCTAACAAGGAGATTTCATTGGCACAGTGAGAGATTCTGGTTAAGAATGCTTTATATAAGGTTGTAGAATTTGCCACAAATAGGTGCCTAATGGTCAACAGGAGACACAGTTTCAGCTATCTTTTTTGTTTGGGGGGGGGCAGATTTATTTACTTACTTACTTATTCACTTATTTATAGAGGCAGAGAAGGGAAGGAGAAACATGAATCTGACAGAAACATCATTCGGTTGCCTCTTGTATACACCATGACCAGGGACCAAACCCATAACTCAGGCATGTGCCCTGACCAGGGATCAAACCAGTGACCTTTCAGTTTGTGAGATGATGCCCAATCAACTGAGTCACACCAATCTGTGCTCTGCTATCTTTGATGCTTGTCAATAATATTTAGAGTTGTCTCTTCTTGCCTAAAGTAACAGGCTTAAAAGACCAGTTATAAGATAAAATAAGACCTACACTTACATGCTTTTCCAAGATCATTACAAGTTGGTCTTTCAAATAATTCCAATATCAATTAATAATGTACATAGTTATCAATAAGAAGTATTTTCCACCTTCAAATTTACATAATAATAAGAGAACAGTAGAAAAAGAAGACATTCACAAATCCTAATTTTATTTCATTGAGAATTTTCTTTTGCTGTGACCACTGCAAAGGTGTAACTCTTTTGCTGTGACCATGACCCTGAGAAGACCATACTCAGCTAATTTTTTCCTATTGAAATTGTGTTTCCTGAAGATATTTTGTTATTGGAAAACATGTAGCCACAGACCAACAGGACCAAGAAAGGAATATACAGCTTTAATCCTGCCCTGATTGGCAGCACCCAAAATCTCTAAATAATTTAACAAAAGACTAAACTTCTAACAGCAAAGGAGTGACATGTACAGAAGCTGTCTTCAAACAGGTGAGGAGCTGCACAGTGGAGCGGAGCCCACGGACCTCACCCTCTCCCAGGCTCCACTACCCCTCACCAGAATCCCTTTTCTGTTTAAAAACAATTCTCCTGGTTTTATGTTCTCTCCCACTAGTAGTTTGTTTTATAATTTAAAATATTAAAGTTGAAAGGCAGCTTGAGAGAAGAGAAGCCAACAGTGTCGATTCTCCAGCAATATCTCACCTGGGGAAGCAGGCAGTTGTGGGCAGCAGGGCGCCAGGAAGCCGGAGATGTGTTAAGAGCATGCTAGGGCCACTGCTCACAGGCTGCCCATGTTCCCAGAAACCCAGCTGTGTGTTCATTCGTTTGGCAAAAGTGTTTGTTTAGGCACTTGGGGCCCATTGAGAAACAAGATGGACAAAAATTCTTGATCCTTCTCTCCTGGGAGTTATATTCTGGATAGGAAAACATCTCCAATTAACATATGAATATGCAAACCATCTGTATGCATAATGAAAAAGAGCAGAGTAGAGAAACAAGCCAGGTGGGAGTGGCCTTGGGCAGACTTCATGGAAGAGGTGGCATTTGGGGAGGGGAAGAGCCATCAGGTAAGTGGGGGAGGAGCAGGCAGGTGGAAGCAGCCAGCACAAACGCCAAGGAGGAGACCAGACCGACGTTGGGTGTGCTGGAGAAATCCCACAGAAGGGAGTGGAAGATGACATGAAGTAAAGGCCAGAGCCACCCAAGGGAGGACTAGCACTTTCTCTGTGGGGTGGGGACAGGCAGGAACCTTGAGACAAATGCACCAAAGTAAGCCAGTGGTTAGGTTAACGAAGTGAGATGAATCTGATGTAACACAGGGAAGAATGGTCAAGAAAGGCAGGTATCAAATGCACTGAGAGAGCACCTTGCAGGGGGAGAGACACGGAGGCACTTTGTTTCCCCTGCACTTTCTCACGCAGACTTCTCCAACCAAGTACCAGCTGAGCTGCAGGCTGCCACTCTGGGCTGCCTGACAAGGACACTGCTGGGCTCCTTGCAGTAGGGCACAGAGGCCCACCAAACAAGCAAGTATTTGGAAAAGCAGAACTAGAATATACATTCAAACTTCTTCTATGTTCGCTGATTTTCAGAATTTCAGATGGAATTTGTTCACAAATCCAAAATTGTCATGACCATGTTGAAGGAATCTAATGAGAACATCCAAAATGGTCATGGGATGGTGAACAGCAAAATTATTACCACAACCCATGGTTTTAAATATACAGACATTTCTGAATATATGGTCTCTCTGTTAACATGAGGAGGGATAAAGTTACATTAGTAATTTAAAAACACTTAAAGAAGGTGCAGAGCAATAGTCTTTTACTACTCATGTAAAAGCATTTGTGTATGATTGTACAAAAAATCATCTAGAAGATGCATAAAACCCAGGAATAATGGCTGGGAGGGAGGTGTTTTGTTTTTTTCCTCTGTGTGTCCTTTTATTATTTTTCTTTTAGTTTTGAACCATAATATTTTATTTCACATTTTAAAAAATTGTTTTGAGGACAGTAACATTTCTGTTCATGGGAAATTAAACACTGTTTTGTTTGTTTGTGAGGAGAAGCTCAGGCAGGAATATCATTCAATCATTGACACCACCTCTTGCCCTGCATCTTCCCCATGGGGCTTTCCAACAGGAGAGGTGCTTGCACTGAAATAGCTTGGTGAATTGACCAACAAAGGAAACTTACTGCTATTCCTATCCTTACTATAACATCCTAAGTCACTTTCCTATAAATAAATGTAAGGAAGTATGTCCCCACAAGCATATCCCAGTCCAAGTTCCCACCTGCGTAACTTCTAAGATAACCTGGTCTTTAGATGCTCTGACTGAAAGGCTTCAGAATAAGCTTACTGTTTCTTGATAAGCATGTTCTTTGGACCAGGAGGGAACCATAGACACTCTCAGAAATCCTTGCATCTTTTTCATTACAAAGTGCTTTTAATGATGCATTTTAGTTTCAATTAGAATTCAAAAAGGAAGAATCTATTTTCTGTCAGCTCTGTTTTATTGATAAATTGGTGCTGATTATAGCCTGTTAGTAAGAAAAAGACAGCATAGGAATTAAATAACAAGTGATTCTTCTATACCAAGCAAGGTCCATTTGACACTAGGGTGACCGACAAGCTATGGTTTCTATAGTTCAACAGAGAGGAGAGTGATGAGGAGTTTTGTCATCGCATAACACAGAGGATGTTGACCGAACAAGAAACAGAGCACTGAAGTCAGAACGATATTCACAATGTGAGCAGCCACTTAATTTAAACCAAATGACACCATTGATGTTATTAATTTATTTTTATGTTATTAATTTAAATATCACTGAGAGTAAAGCTTTCCTTGGGTCTAACCTTTAATTTTATGTGTAGAAAGGCCAGCGCAAAGGGCTCATACAGGCTTTATTTGTGTACATATTCAATAATTCAGAAATTAAAATATCTTATGTCAACACCAATTACATGTTGAGAGAATGCACCCCCTGTATGGAGAGGCAATATGCCACTCATCACACTGCTGAGTGTGACATCTCTAGAAACAAAGGAAACCAGGACTCCTTTGTAAGTCTCTAAGCCTTCCGTTAAGCAGAAATCAGAGAAGAGCCACCACATTGACTGCATGAAGCTCAGGCTTAATACATTACCTTGAAAATAAGGCAGGTAAGGTCACCTTTCATCCATCTTCCAACCCCTTACCCAGCTTTAAGCATCCAGACAGGTTGTGGATACCATGGTATGTCTCTACTTACCAAGTCTTAAGCACAGGACATATTTGTTCATGCTCTACAATAATTCATGACCATTGTATTCCTTCTCTAACTTGTCCCAGGAGGTGAATAATCAAAGGACAATGCACTTGGCCACAAGTAATAAGACCTTAGAAAGACTGGATTCAACAAGCAAGGCCTTATTTCTCCTATGTAACAACAGGCTGCAGGTGAGTGGCTCAGGAGATTGCAGGTGCCAGGCTCAAATCTCTGTAACTGTCATGGCCTCTCTTTCCTGGTAGTCACTGTGCCTCCTGGGCTTAAAATGACAGTAGTATCTCATGGCATCAGTCTGCGCTGTGGACTGCAATGAGGAACTTACCTGGTGACTATCAGTTTTGTACCCAGATGCACGATACTCCAGACCAGTCAGAATTCATATGCTGGCCCTGTGGTGGCCCTGCAGTGGCCCTGCCCTCAACCATGGGAGAAGGTGACAGGTCTGCCATTAAAGACCCTTTCATGTTCACTTTTCAAAGCCCGGTCATGCAGGCTGATAATTGTAAGAAACCTGAGAGTTGTAGGAAAGTTCAAAATTTATGAAAACAAACTAAAGGTTTATAAAAATGTGCTGGGAATATCAGCCTGTTACATGTAATAACAAAAATACTGGTTTGGTGTATCCAATATTGTTTGGACAAGATTCAATTCTATTTTTAGGAGATTTCAATTTCCTTTCCCATAAACTCTATGAAATACAGTACGTGGTATATTTATAGTGACCCCTTTGAAGAGTGTTACACTTTTGGACCCTTTAATAAGTCTAAATGAGATGGTCTTCCTCTCACCTCACTGAGCAAATAAATAGATGGTCGTGACAATCATTGGAATCAGGCACTGTATCCCTTTCCCTCCCGTGTTTTACAGTCTTAAGGCTTCCAGTTCCTATAACAAAAGCTCTCTAAAGACGGTTCTAAGCAATAAAGACAATATTTAGGGCCATCTGGTGATTCCATTCAATTTATTTCGTTGACAAGACTTATAAATAAGAAAGCATAATTTCTAAATGCAATCATGAAATTTACTATGCAAACTACCAGCCATAGCCCCCTCTGCCCTTTTTCCCTTCAAGTGCACATGTGGGGCCTGCTTACATCATGAGCGTTTTACAGCACTTTGCACTCCCAAAGCACTCTGCAAAATTAACCAATTTATTCTCAGAGAAAAGAAGGCAGTGGTACCCTCAATGCAATGAGATAAACTGCTGGGTTTTTCCACATCCAAAGAAAATTATACTGACTCGCCCTCTCTGTTTGCAGATATTTACTGCCACCCGCTTGTATCTCTTGGGTACCTTCCATGTCACATGAGGTGACCCCATGAGAAAATATTTCCCATGCACTCTTCACTCAAGGAGCAGCAGTATCACCTTCCAACACTCCTGGGAACAGAGAAGCCTCAGCTTTGATCCCAAGGCCTCCTCCCACAGTAGCATCCATTCCCCCAATAAGCAAGCACCAGGAGCCCAAATGGCTTAGCTAGAACTGTCCCCATTCCTTTAGGTGACTCAGGACCCTGGGTGGGTGTCATGACATTCTGCTTGATATTCTAAATCACCCACCCCAGTGTCAGTCACCAGCATCACAGGAGTAATGTCTCTTGCTTTGACATAAACTTATCTCTAGGACTCTACAATCATTCAAAGTGTGTTGGGAATCTTTCCTTTGGATTTTCTCCCTGAAACTGTGATAATAAAGCATATCTTTTAAACAGCATCTTGCCCATCCATACAGTGGATGCTACATACAAATGCAATATGCAGGTGATGTATTATAGAATTATACACTTGAAACTTATATAACTTTATTAACCAATGTCCCCCAATGAATTTTATTTTTAAAAATGTTTAAACAATGGAGGATTGATTTGCACAACAGCCCAGATGGATCTCAAGGGATTTATGCAGAGTGAAAAGAAAAAAAGCCAGTGCCAAAAGCTTACATACTGTGTGATTCCATTTCTGTCACATTCTTAAAATGACAGAATCCTGGAAATGGCAAACAGATTGGTGGTTTCTGGGGTTGAGGAGGGGTGGGGCAGGAGGGAAGTGGCTGTTGTAAAGAGGCAGAACATCATGTGGAATTCTTGTGCTGACGGAAATGACTGCACCTTGATTGGGTGGTTTGTACATGAATCTTACATAGATAATAAAATGTTAAAAAGCTAAATGTACACCCAAATGAACACATGCAAAATGGGGAAATAAGGGCAGGACCAGTGCATAAACTAATCTCAATGTCAGGCTGTGATTTCCTACTATAGTTTTTTGAGATGTTGATCATTGAGAGAAACTGGATATCAGGAATCCCTCTGTATTATTTCATACCAGTGCATGCAATTCTACAATGATCTCAAATTAAAGGAAGACATTTCATTTAAAATGGAAATGTGCTGCATCCCAGGACATTGAATATAGGTAAACATACAATCCAGCCTATTAACATACATTCACTGATTGAAATCCTCCCCTTTCATCCCTTATCCAGAGTGGAGTCTGTGGCCCACATTGCATCAGTGCCCACAAGTGCCTGCAGAAGGTTGACCAGGTGGAGCAGGACAAATTCTTCCTCGTCCATTTCTAAAGCATTGCCCTAGTTGTTTTTTAGCCAATCGTGACCTTTTCTGTGAAAAGGTGTTTACAAGACCCCTTCATATTGTTATCAAATATCTTTTAGATTCATTGGGGAGGAATATTCCAGGAACACTGACTCAATCTAAACACCCTTGGGAGAGGCTCAGGAGAAAAGGCTGGGGCAGCCCGTGGACAACCCTGAGAGCCATTCTCAACATAGCCGCCAGCATCATCCTGTAAGGCATGAGTGGGATGAGGCTATTTCTTAAATCAGCACTTTCAAGGACCCCCATTTTTTCTCCTTATAAAAGTCAAAAGCAGAGTCATAACCTCCACTATCCCTCCCAGGCTGTGTTCCTGGACCACCTTTCTGATTGCCCGTTCCACTCATTCACTCATTCCAGGAAGTGGCCTTTCTCCTTTCTCTGGACAGTCCAAGGTCCTTGGCACTTGCTTATACCTGGAAAGCTCACCCCCTCAATATGTACAGGTCCAGATAAACCCAGATTTTTTAACAATTTATTGTTGCATAACATTTGTCCCGTTTTCCCCCATTGCTCTCCCCTGTCCCACCTACCCCATCCTCTCTCCCATAGTCAAGAAATCCAGGTTTGGGATGACAGAAGCTTATAAAAGAGTAGGGCAGGGGAGAGAGGTGGAGGCATTAAAGGAAAATAATACCAAAAAAAATCAATTTAAAAAACGGGCCCAAAAGTGAATATTTATTTAGAATAAAAACATAAAATGAATTACAAATTTTGTTTAATAAAGACCCCATATATCACAAAAGCCAAAATGATAACATATTAATCACCTGCCAGACACATTTCTATCATACCAGTTTTCTACATCTTTATCTCTTCTTCTTGTGACAGTGATTTACTAATCTCATTGTTCTACAGAGGGAATGGATCTATGATGGTGCCTGGCTGATTGAAATATATTTTGTTCGTACACAGATGTGCTTGCTTTTTGCTGTAAAAGTTTGTGGTCCACAAGCAAATCCTGGTAAATTCCATTTTGGTCCATTCCCAGTGAGACAGAAAGAGAAACATCCTGCATTTACAGCAAAACATGCAACACAGGGTAGAACATTCCTAAAAGGTGGTGGCTCTTGTGTAGACCAAGCCTGCAGGAGAGCCAAGTGCCCTCCACTTACAGAGGTTTACCAGCCATGCTTGGGAGAATGCCTGCATTTTGCACTTCAGGCCTGGTTTCCAACCCAGACACTTGGGAATACACCCACTGCAAGCTGGTCCTCTGGCCCCAGATCTTCACATCCAACCTACATGGGATGGCTTGTGGATGACAGTGGGCACTTTCCCATCAAGACTGTGTGCCTACACCAGGCAGTGCATGCAAATCACATTTGCATATTCACTAAACGCAGCTGGGGTATCTCAACTCAACCTCAGCCAGATTCCAAAAGTGTTCACTGCCCTCTAGGTGGCCACTTCCTGGGGCAGTTTGACAGAGCGGGGACAGTTGGACTGCAGGTAAAGCCACCATCTTGAGCATCACAAGGCCCCAGAACTGGGCCATGCAGGGAGCACCTGTGATGCTATCTAAACTCCAGGTTCAGTTTTCACTCAGGGATCTCTAGGGGCATTTCCCCCTTACCACTGTGCCTGCCTCCTCCACTACTTCTATTTTTCTCCACGGCGATTACATTGTCTAAAATCCTTTGTAATTTTACATTAATATAGAATTGTTTCCCACCTCTAGAATGTAAAGTGATCCTTTTGGGGGGTTCATGCTCCATAGAACCTTGGTACCTACAAAAAATCCAGTCAATATTTGCTGGATAAATGGATCAATAGTTCCAATGTTTCTAACTGTGATGCATGTCCACACACCATGGCAGGGTGGCATCAGGACATCTGTTTTGCCTGTGGGCAATCACCTGCAAGGATGACTTCACTTTCAGGTGATTTTAGGGTCATCAAGGAGTAAATAGAACAAGGACCTGAGAGAACTCAGGGGCAGGGCTGGAAAAAAACTGGGCACTGAAATCATGCAAGGAGAAGAGAGCCTGAGTGGTTCTAGGGACCTGGGAGTCCTGGAAGCACCTTCTAGCAAAGGGCTGGGTCACTGAAGACACCTGCATTGCTTCATGGCTGCTATGCCTTGCCTGTGACTGCTTTGTGCCCATAGTCCCCTGAAAGAAGCCAACATATATATTGCTGCCAGCAGAGAGGTGGCTGAGACTCAGACTGGGCTGGGTACATAGACCCCCACTGCTGCGTAACAGCAGCTCACAAGCAATCCTGACATCACAGACGCTGCTGACTAAGATCACTTAGATCTCTAGGGCTGCACCAAATCACAGCTGAGAGGAGGTGGGAATGCCCATGCCCTTGTGGCTGATGCAAATTTAACTAATTTGCACTCAAACTCCCACTGTAGAAAAGTGCAGTGCCCTCGAGCATGTTAAAAGCTCTGAGAAGTCCTACAGAAAAGATATACTTACCTAATTTAACAAAATGTTTCCCAAATTCACAGTATTTCCTTGTGATCAGGTGCTGTTTAAAACATTTCTGAAGTCAGGGAGCATGTGGGAAGTCTGTTAGCATTAAATGTCAGATGAATTCCAGAAAAACTGTTATTAAGTTAATGGTGCATATTACAGTTGTCAGCACCTTAGAATTAAGGAGATGTGATATTTAATTATCCCCTGTTCTACCCTATTTCCTTCAGACGCTGAGAACGAAGTTTAGGAGAAGCAGTCTGCATGAAGAAGTGAGCTGAAACAGAACACCATGACCACGTTGACAAGGGAGGAAGAAACCAGAGCAGAAATGCAATGTTGGGTGATCGGGCTGGTGCCTCAAAGCTTCTTCCCATGCACAGGTCTCAGGGACTGTGCCCCGGAGAGCCAGGATGTCCCCTCCCTTCTGCACTGTTGCTGCAACTTCTGCCTCTGGGCCCCAGGTCTTCCTGGGCAGCAGCCTCTTCAACAGATGTATTGGTGTACTTACTGCCTGTGGCCCCAAGCTCAGTCTGGCCCTAAGTCACTGTAGTTTAACACACTCAGTAGAGGAACTAGTGAGACTCTAATAAACCCAATACCCCAATACAGAAATCCCCGCCTCTTCAGTTGTTGTTCTTGGCTCCCGCAGGGCCAAGTTCCTCAAAGATTTGTTCCAATTCTACCAAGGCCTATTTTGACGCAGGTGGGCAAGTCCTCTCTGGCATTGTCACACCTGGACAGCATACTGGAAAGCTTAAGGTGCCCTAGAACCTGCCCATTGTGCTAGAAACGGGGAAGAAATCGCTTCCCACTACTAAAATATAAGATATTTCTCACTGTTTATCTGAACCATTTAAAAAGAAGTTAGAGACGTAAAAACATTTTTTACCCCTAGATGCTTAATCAAAGATGTCCCCTATGTCACTATTGTACACCAAATCATTATCACACCTGAGGACTTTAACTTTGATTTAATAACATTGTTCAGGATACAGTTCATATTCAAATGTCCTCCGTTGTCTCCCAAAGCATCATTTAGCACTGTTGCATTTTCGGTTCATCCAGGACCCAGGCAAGGCCCAAGAATAGAACTTCATTCTCTGTGTCTTCAATTTCCCTGGCTCCTGCTGCCTCTTTTTATTATTTTTCTCTTTCCTGGCCTGGACATTCTGGAAGAATGTTTCACAGTCTGATTGGTCTTCGAATTTCCTCCTGATTCAAATCAGGTTCAATATTTCCAGCAAGCATCATTCATGGATGATGCCCTATCCTTCCCACGGCCATCTCCACAGGTGGGTGGTATCGCTCATTACGCTGCACGTGCTGATTTGGTCTCTTGGTTGAACTGAAATGATGCAGGTACCAATTCTCAGGAGGAAGGTTGACTAACTGCTTTTATAGCCACACAGTGGAGTGCTGCACAGGCATAAAAACCAGGAAGGTTTCTGTGAAGTTAATGTAATTTCCAGATTTGACTTTGAGCAACTTGCAAAAAAGAGTAGATAGTATGCTACATTTTAAAGGGGACTAGACCTAAATGTCAAAAGTAGCACAAGGACAATGCCTGAAAATGAAAATGACCTACAAGAGATAGATGGGATTGGGTAGAAGACCTAGGGATGAGGCTGAGATTTCTTTTCAAATTCCTTGGCATGTGGCATTGTTTTTGAAATGCAAGTGTTTTCCACAGTCGAAAAAGTAAAATTAAATGTTAAAAGGATGAAAAAGTGAACTCTTACATTGACTTCATCAAGCAATAAATATAACTGATTCAATGAGTAGCCTAACTACAAAAAAAAAAAAAAAAGAGTTGATTTAATGAATAGCCCAACTACAATTAAAAAATGAATGAATGGCAAACTCAAAGCTGTCAGAAGGCTGTGTGAAGAATGGGCCGTGGCTCACAGAGACTGACAGAGCAAAAATGGGAATGCTGGGAAGGGAAACCTCTTTCCAGTGTGTTAGCTGGTGTTTAGGTGGGCATTCTCATTTCTTTGTCAGGGTGTCCCTCATGGCATGACAATCAGATTTCCAGACCACACTGATCAGATTGGGCAGGGTGTGGGGTTTTGTCTCAGGAAAAAATAAATATTGAGTGTGAATCAATTAGCATGAACTGTCTGAGAGCTGCTGATTGGTCCCAGGAGGCAGCCAGATTGGGTGCCCAGTTGCTTTGCACCCCAAAGGGCTGCAGGCAAGGTTGTTTCAAGCTCTATGTAGAAGAAGGGCCCCTGAAAAAAACTGAGACAGCACCAGCTTCACATTGGCCCAATGCTTCCACATTCTGTAACAACTGTGCAGCCACAACGCAGCCAAATGTCCCGGGAATGGCATTTCATCTCAACAGCTGTGGCTTAGAAGCATATAAGTGGCACCTACTGAGAAGGTAATGGACTTATTTCCTGGGCTCTAAATCTTGACATAGCATTTACTATCTGGATTCAGATGAAGACCATGAAAATGTACAAACTCAGACATCTCTGTCAGACAGGCCATAAAAGGATCATGTTGAATAGCTTTTCAATATTCCCAACCTCCTTTCCCCGCTTTGAGAATTAAGTGACACTGTTAGGACTGGCTGGGCGATGGGAGAGCAGATCAGTATTATCACTGAGTTCTGACTGGGGTTTAATGAAGAGTGAGATGCAAGCATACGATGTACAAATCCCTGTATTTTCGTAATTACAGTCAATATTTCACAGTGGGTTGCACGTTAGTGCCTCGTCAGATGTGCAACGCAATGGGAAAACAGGCCATTTTCAGACTCCAACACACCTGGGCACAACTTCTAGGTCTACCATATCTTCAGCGATACCTTTACCCTGAGTGAGATGCTTAAATGTTCTGAGCCTCAGTTTTCTCATCAATGAGTGGGTTAGTGTTTTATTTGCCTCCTGGGGTTTTGTGAAGGTTGAATGAGATGATAGTTAGTGATTAGTGGATGCCTGATACCTAAGAAGCTTTTGACAATTGTTAACTCCTTTCCTTTTGTTTCCTAAGCCAGTCCTTTCACAAGGCAGACACACTTCAAAGGAAGGTAGATGGGAGCAAAAAGGGGATGGATGTAATACAACAACAATAAAATTACATTAACACAAGTAAATAAATAAATAAAATTTTAAAAGCAAGGCAAGCAGGGTAACACAGACAAAACAGAAATAACAATGCCTAAATCATAACTTATCAAACCTTAAAAAATCTAACAGTCTTGAATTCTAAGTTCAGAAAACAAATCTCAAACACCATATAGGTTCCCCAAATAAAACTACTTCTCCTAGGCCCTGGCTGGTGGCACAGTGGATAAGGCACCAACCTGCAAACTCAAAGGTCACTGGTTTGATTCCCTAACCAGGCCACATAACTAGGTTGCAAGCCAGGTCTCCAGCCAGGTCTCCAGCCAGGTCCATAGCTGGAGGCAGTTGAAAGGCAACCATACATTGATGTCTCTCTCCCTCTCTGCCTCTCTCCCTCCCCCTCTCTCTAAAAATAATAAATAAAATCTTAAAAAAAAACAAACTCGCCCTGGCTGGTAGCATAGTGGTGAAGGCACCGGCCTGCGAACCCAAAGGCCGCAGGTTCAATTCCCCAGCCAGGGCACATAACCAGGTTGCAAGCCAGGTCTCCAGTCAGGTCTATGGCTGGAGGCAGGTGAAACGCAACCATACATTGATGTCTCTCTCCCTCTTTGCCTCTCTCCCTTCCCCTCTTTCTAAAAATAATGAAATAAAATCTTAGAGGAAAAAAAAAAAAAAAAAAACTACTCCTTCAACTTAGTCTTTTTGTCATATTTTCTCCAGTCTAAATTTTCATCAACAAAATAGAGTAAATTAACCAGAATATTGAATTGCAGTGCAAAGTAGGCCCAACTTGGAAACTACGTTTTAGGTATTTTATAGTTCTGAAGCAGTAGCATGGTATGCCATCTATTTACCTGAGGTCAAATATTGGGCTATAAACACAATTATTAAGTGGGTAATTCTAATCTATGGTACTATCACCTAAACCTGGGCCAAAACAATGGCTCTTTCTGCATCCACACATCCCACTGCATGTGGTAGAAAACACCTCGCTGTGCTTTTGTGTGTTTTCCATGAGATAAGCAGTCCTCACAACCCATGTCCCAATTTTCCTGCCCATTGCTTCCATCTTTAGTCATCAGCACTGACCAACACCGCAAGGTTTTGTTGAGGAAAAAAAAAGACTCTGGTTGAAAATATTCACTCTAAGATTACATATTTCAGAAAACCTTCAATTACGATACAAATGGTTGAAAATCAGAGTCTGAGGTAACTTATGATGCTTGACACTGACAAAGAAATATGGGGCTGAGAGTTATGGATGGTAACATTAGCATGATTTGTCCCTCAGGGGAATTCTTGGGGACACCAATAAATGAGTCCTTTCCATGCTTTCAGGTTCCACCTACCAGAGTCATTTAAAGGGTGAACATTCCCCAAATGAAATAACAAAAAGAGCGGTAACTACGAGTATTTTGTCAGGTTTGACAATAATTCAAGAGGAACGTGTGTAGCACTGGCTGGTGTGGTTCAGTGAATTGAGTACTGACCTGCAAACCAGTGTTGCAGGTTCAATTCCCAGTCAGGGCACATGCCTGGGTTGCAAGCCAGGTACCCAGTTGGGGGTGTGCGAGAAACACATTGATGTTTCTCTCCCTCTCTCTTCTCTCCTACTTCCTCTCTCTCTAAAAATAAATACATAAAATCTTTTAATTTTTTTTGAAAAAAGGGAACATGTGGGGATAATAATATTAGTAATGGAAGGTAGTGCTACTGCCTTTTCAAGGACTCCCAAAAATCAAAATCCTGAATTCCATTGCCACTGCAGGTCCTGACATGGAAACATGCATACTACACAAAAGCAAAACAATTGCAGTATGAATTACTTACCCAGTTGGTTTACTTGTTTTTAAAAATGCATTTACAGTAAATGCCAAGGCTAATTAAGGAGTGAAGTTTGAGGTCTGTGTCCATACCCAATGATACAAAAATCATGCTACATAGCTAGAAATATATCAACAAGTTTGGAATGTATACCAGATGAGATGCAGATAAAGCCAAATGGGCACTGTTGTTTGGGCAGCCTCCCCCAGGGACCTCAGAGTCCAGTGGCCCTGAGATGGGATAGATGACTCTTGATATGTGTACCCTGCTTATACCATATCACCATGGAGGACACAGTGAGGGCCACATAAGTGTGTCCCTGTCATTTCCAAGTTGCATGGTTGGGGAAGACTCCTTATCTCCATCCTTCTCAGTTTGTTCAACTCCCAGATGGGTTCATTCCACCTGCAGAGTTGCTGTAGTCAACAACATTTTGTCCACAATGAGGTGTGTAGCACAACTGGAACATGGATCCCTGCCCCCCCCCCCACTGAGAGGTGTCCCCCAAAAGCTAATATCTAGGGACTTCTTGAACTTCCTTCCCACCAAATGTGGTCTTGAGCACTCTCTCCCAGCACCTTGTTTTGAACAGACACTCACACTAGGTCATTACAGAGGCTAAGGGATTTTCATGGATTTCCTGGGCATGGAATATTCATAAAAAGCATGAGAAGAGGACCCACCATGTGCCAGCAGCAAATGAGCTGTCCCCCTCCACCTCCTATTTCAATGCATCTTTGCAAGGGCTGAAGCTGTCCTGCATGTGTGACCTATCTGAAGTGTAATTCCAGATAGACCTCTGGTGCAAAAGAATGTCTGGCAGGCCAAGTTCACCATTCTTGAGCTCAAGAATGAAAAACATGGAAAGTTCTGAAAGGCTGCAATGATTTATATTTAAGTACAACCACAACTGAAAGCACACTGAGCCTAGGACTACCATCCTGGCTTCCTCCAAGAAAATGGTGGGGAAGAATAGCATGGCTGGTTGCATCATCCGGACACAGACCAATATCCTCTACTCATCTACTCCATTGGGCCAGCTGTCAGGAAGGAGAAGTATTGTCAATAAGTAGAGCTGTAAATAACACAAAGCTTCCATGTATACAGAGGGAAAAAATTCAGTGGAAATTTCAACCATTCCAAAAATTAAGCTCATAAAATATTTTTGAGCAAATGACTCTGCTTTTAACAGTTATTTACTGGATTTTATAGTCCAATGTTAACCCAAGTCATAAAAACATAATGACTTAGACTGTGCAAAAGTGGCAGTGCTTTTCAATTTTCATTCCCAGAATAGTTATGTATGGTTTGAATGTTTAGTTAGGATTATTTGCATGTCTCCAAAAGTGTGCTATGAATTGCTGTAGACATTAGAATTAATTCATCAGAAAAATGAAAGCCATTACTTCTCTCCCCTCTTTCTCACCCTCAATTGACAACACTGTCCTTTGTCCTCTCTCCCCCAAACACCAGCCCAACCAAGGAGGCTGTCCCAGGCAGGAGGCACAAACTGGAATGACTCTCCTGGAGTCACCTGACATCCAGAGCAGCCATTTGTGTGACAGATCTTCTCATAGGAGAGGCTTCTGTTTTCACTAGTTTTCTGGCAGACTTAACTGTTACTGCTCAGAGTGGCATAAGATAAGTGCCTTGTTCTCCAGCTATGGCAGCATCATCCCCTGAAAAACAGAAAATGCCCCCAGAGGACAGTGAGTTGGTGCCTCACCTGGAGCAGGATGCAGAAAGTGATGTTCCCGACAGGGCCTGTGGAGCCATCTCAGCTCCAGGTAAAGGATAGAAAGGCCTTGGCAATCCAACTGGATACTCCTAGGCTAACAACTCCAACTTAACCCTCTTCACTCCCCACTGGTTACTTCTGCACCCCACCCAGTTCCTTCTCTTCTAATTTCTTCCTTGCTCACTGCAGTCATACCTCCCAGATCCCTGTAGACATGGCTCATAGTGACAGATGGTGGGTGGTCCTGAAGGCTCCATTTCTGAAAAGACAATGTGAGTGGAAGAAAGAAGAAAAGAGCATACAGGTGGAGCATAAACTCCCCCACTAACCCTGAAAATGAGCTAAGAGATTAGCTAGCATCCTCCTTAGAACTCCAAATCTTGAGGGAGGCACAGAAAAGAGGCAAAATTTTGCGTAGGCACTGATGACCTGCTAGAACATAGAATAGCCCTTACCATGGAGCTTTTTCTGGGACTTGTCCCTCCACCCCAAGAACAGCAAAGTGCAGAAATAAACCAACATTTGTCGAGCACCTACTGTGCTCCAGCGGCTGTGCAAGTTGCTGTATTACTGCTCATCCCCTGCAGCCTCACTGTGGGTGTTCAGTGAGATGGAAGTCCCCAATACTAAGGTCACCTTAGAGAGAACAGCTGAGATTCCTACATACATGGTCCTTTCTGTCTCATGGCAGGAGTTCTCCAGAGGGGAACACACTTCCAGGACAAATGTGGCTGAAGGGGACAATGTTGGACCCTGGTCTGCAAACAAGAGAGCAGGAAGAAGAGAGCAACCCCAGCATAAAGGTTGAGCCCCACCTTTATTTCTGAGAGTGTTGTGTATGTAAAAGGGTAGAATGAAGAGCAGTTAAACCTAGGGGAATTGCACTCATTTCCCCAGGACATGAAGGAAATAGCCCATCCAAGGATCTTCTCTGTCCCAGCCATAGGTGGATGCTGGGCTAGTCCTTCTGTCAATCAAAGCATCTGTGTCCACTGCAAATGGCTGCATCAGACCAAGAAAAAACCTTCTAAGACTTCATGAAAATTAATAATCCCCACTAATATTTTCTTTGTGCACACAATATCTATCGTGATATAACAAGTCTCACACTGCATGTTGTGGGTTGAGAGCTCTCTGATCTCCCACTTATGAAATGAAGGCAGAAGAAAAGCTGCCCCTTCCCACCATGGATACAACACTCACCATGGCACCCTTTCTTAGTTCTCCTGGCTTGGTGTGCAGAACAGCATTGTGGGCTGCCGTGGGAGAGGACCTCAAGGGTCATCTGGGAGACAGGGGGAAGAACACGTTCAGGACTGCTCCTGGCCAAGGTGAGGACCTGGGCCTGCTGGTCCCCATTGCTGAATATTCCCTACATTACAAAAGGAAGATGATAAAGGCAGGAACATAGGCATAGAATTTTAAGAGTGTAAAGCCTCTTTAGTTAAGATAATAGTATTTTTTTTAAATCCAGATTCTAACATAACAATGTAATTTAGACAAACAGTGGTAATAATCACTTCAGTCCATACTGGACCATTAATTCATAAATGGGAAAGGCCGTTTGAGAACTATGCTTTTATGATATTAATAAGCAGATTAATAGGTGTTGTAGCTCATCAGAGCCCCTCACTCCTGGCACCAATGTGAAGAGGCATCACTTGGGCCCCTGATCCACTGTTAGCTACAGGATTTCTGAAATGCTGACAAAGTGTCTATGACACCCACTGCAAAAGTCACTGGGTTGTCTCCTGGGTGCCTGGCACTGACCTGCAGCTTCCTGTGTGGATTCCGCATGTTCAGTCACAGATGAATGTTCAATGAGCAGCTGTTGAGGTATTTGATTGATGGGCGATGGATGCATGAGCTTAGCAAGTGGATGTGTGAGGGAGTTAATCACCTTTTATCAGGGCCAATGTGGATGCCTGCTTCTCATTGGCAACAATGGCAATGACAGACCTCAGAATGCCTGGTGCACCCCCACCCCAGCCCAGGTCAATGTTTATGGCCAACACATCACTGTGGGGCTTACTGAGAAGGCCCTGTGTGGACCATAACTAGTCTGGAACACCCAGAACTATCCATCCATGTTCATCTTGAAAAATCCAAGATGGATGGAGAAGAAGGAGAACAACCCAAATCTTAAATAGCCACCAGACCAAGGTGAAGAAGAGAGCAAAATGGACATATTTTATTAACACTGAGAGGGCCGGGGAATGACAGTTCGTGTAAACAGAGTCCAGAGGAATGAGCAGTGCTCAGTCATCAAGCCCCTCATCATCCACAGTGATGACAGTTATTCTTACTCTTCTTCTAAGCTGTCTTCTTTGAACGTCATGAGAACTTGAAGTCATGGCACCTTGATAACACTGACTGCCCTAAGGAGAACTTGACCTCAAGAGGCAAAAGGTCCCTCCTCCATCACCATGGGACTGACCAAGGACCGAATTGCTGGGTCCAAGGAGGCTATAGTCAGTCCTACATACTCCTCAAAGGCCTCACATTGCAAACACACAAAGGAACATTGGGCATGGAAAGGGGTAGGGAGGGCAGGATGGGTCAGAAGGTGCCAAAGACATTCTACATCAAGGTGGTCCTCAGAGATCAGAGGACTCCGATTTCAGCCAAGGAAACAGGAGGAGAGAAAGATAGTGCATCCAGATTAGTCAGCTCAGCTAGTTTTGTGCACTTAAATGCAACACATTGAAGAGCAATGTGACTAAGTTCCTTCCTTCATCATTGCTTTTAACACCCCTCATGAAAGACCTACATGGGCCATGCATGCCTCAGCCAAGAGGAAGTTTACAGGGTCTATACTCTACAAGGGTCAGTCTTGATTCTGGAATGGAAGCGCCAGGACCTGAAGAGCAAAGGGAGAAGCAAGAGGCAAAATCTAGACAGAAATAGCTTTCTCCCCTACCACAACCCCCACAAGGTCACTCCCCTCCTTTCCCACAGCCCCCTAATAAGAGTGACACTCCTTTCTCACAGCTCCCACAAGATCAGGTCCATCCCCTCCCACAGCCCCAGACTCTCCACATGATTCCTCTCAGCGGCAAACAGGGTCGAATGTTCTCTCTGTTTCCTTCTCTTTTCCCATTGCCCTTTTCCAGCTCCACAAGCCCTGGGGACAGTCTATGTGTCTTAGGATCCACTGAAAGGAGAAGCTCCCTGCTCCCAACTTGCAGACCCCAGGCCCCTTCAAGACTCCACCTCTGACTGCAGATGTTGCCAAGATGAGTGCTACTGAGTGTCAGGGGGAACATTCAGACCTGCCCCAGACTAACCAGCTGCTAATTTTTGCTTTCTTCCTCCTCTTCCTTCATTGTAGATGGTTGAATATAGGATGGTGTTTAAGAACTGGATCCCTCAAAAAAAGCCCCTTTTCTGGGATCAAAGAAAATGTGTTCCTCTTGGGGGTCTTCCAGAGCAGCAAGAATCCCACCATATGGGAACATAGGTGGCCGCATAGAGGTTTGTTCAGTGAATCATGGTTGACTGGAGGGAAGGGACAGTGGTCAGTCCTACTCTTTCTCCTACCTGACTCTAGACCTGGTCCAGCTCAGGTTAGGTCCTGAGGCTTGTTCCCTTCAGCAAGGTAGTACCCTCAGACCCTCTGTCAAATGGGAGATATCTAAATGCAGATTCTTGGGACATGGGCCAGACCTGCAAATCAGACTCTCTGAGGGTGAGAGCACAGAAGTCTGCATTTCAAAAAGCTTCCAAGGTGATTCTTCTCCAGCTCCAAGTCTGAGAGTTGCCATCTTTCACTCAGCTAAGAGGACAGGATGGGCAATCTGGGGATGAAGGATCTTTGCAGAAAAATGAAATGGATCCGTAACACATGAAACTGCATAATTAGAGCTTCATATATTTGTCTATGAAGCAAACACCTCTAAAAGGACCACCTTCTCTCACATCTTGTTGGTGCTTTGTTCCTGATCTGCACTCTACCCACTCTCCCAGCAAATAAGAACCCTATCCTACTCTCCCAGTTCTGGGTAGGATGTGACTTACATGGCAGACATGGAGTGTCCTGAGATTGAACAGACACCTCAGAGAGGGAGTGACTCAGGAAGGGGAGGCCCTATATCTACAGGGAAGATCTTCCCAGGACCATAGGATGACTTTGGGCAATAGTTACAGCCCTGAGGTTTTATGAGTGAAAATGTCTCAGCAAATGGCTCCTGACTGAAGCTGCTCCTCCTCTGCAAGTCCTACTGCTGTGCTCAGTGACCGGTTTACTTGGCACCTTGCTGTCTCACACAATGGTTATGACATCCTCTACACTACAGCCTTCTGGAGTCATGATGAGGACAGTGGGACATGTTGACATGTACCAAAATGCTAAGTGAGACTGCCCTTTAGTTTGAAAATGTCTGCTAGAACACCCCAGAGGTGCAGAGTAGAGCAAAAGGCACCCTCACATTTTAAAGTGGGCTCTGGGGGTACCAAATTCCACCCCCGACCCAGAACATCATTTGGAAAAAGGGTCTTTATAGATATAATTAAGTTAAAGATCTCCATATGAGATCCTGCTGGACTTAGGTTGGACCCTAAATCCAATGACAGGTGTCCTTTTTAGAGCAATCCATCAGGAGATTTGAGTTTCAGACACGCAGGGGAAGAGGCCCTGTGAAGACAGAGGCAGAGATTAGAGCGCAACGACCTTCAGCCAAGGAACCCCTGAAGCCACCAAAAGCTGAAAGAGGCAGGGAGCATCCTCTTCTGAATCCTCCAAAAGGAGTATGGTCCTATGACTTCATTTTGCATTTCTGGCCTCCAGAGCTGTGTGGACATAAATGTCCATTGTTATAAGTCACCAAGTTGGTGGTGTTTTGTTCCTGATCTGCACCCTATGCACTCTTCCAGCAAATAAGAAAACTAAAATCCACGATGCTGGGGAAAAGGCAGTGCTTGTCCAAGGGGATGCTGTGCACAGGGGAGGGCAGGGACGGAGGGAAGGGGTGTCAGGGGAACTGCTGGGAAGACTGAGGAAGTTTCTGCAGGAAGTGAGCCCTCCCTCCCTAACTCAATCCTGATGAGCTGCAGAAAGGCAGCTTCCAACAGGAAAAAGGAGGTTCTGCTATTTGCTCTAAAGAAGTTCCCTGGCTAGTGGCTATATCTGGAACATGACCATGAGTCCGTTAACCACATAGGAATGGAATGCTGTGTGCCTCCCCTTCAGGGCTCTATCAATTCTCTCTCTAAGCACAGCACACATTCCTCTGTTAGACAGAAGTGGTGTTGGGATGAAGGACTCCACTGGTTCACAGGTGTATCACCAAACATATAACACTAGTGCATGAATCATGAAGAAAGCCCATGGGCTGGACCACTGAGATGAACAGTAATAGTTACGAAATCAAATGAAACAAAGGAGAATCCGTAAACAAACACACTGGAGGTTCAAATAGTGACAAATTTGGCCTAGTAATGCCCATGGTGGAACAACCCCAGATGCTACAGAACCTCTGGATCCTGCCAAAGGCAGCTTCAAAACCCAAATATCCAAGGGGAGGGGCCTGACTGCAGGAAACCAGAAGGTTTTAACTTGAGAAAGTGTTTTCTCCCCATCATAGCCCTTTAGCGATGATTATAGGAAACTTCTGCAAATGTCTTTATACTAAGCTTCCACATTAATTTAAAGAAATTATATCATGTGCCGATTGCTGATTATAGCATAATTCTGTAGTACAAATTAGACAAGCCTTCAATGTCCTTGAAATATAGTGTGTTAAAAATGGTACATATAGGTTAAAAGATACAGATTCGGAACACCAGGATTTACATGGAATTATCACACAGACTTTGATAGAGTCCGGGACTGATTCAAAAGAGCAAGTTTCATATGAAGCTGTCTCATTCTCTTTGAAAGTGCCTTGATCTCTGCACAGTCATCTATTAATTATATTACAGATAAGGTAAATAAAAGTGTTGCAATATGGAGATCACAGCCTTCTTTTTTCTTGCGGAGACAAAAGGTACGGGCTCCTGTGAAGTCTGTGGGCAATGAGGGATGATAAAGGTATTCTATAACCAAAAGCCTGTATTTATTTTGACACATGATGGAAAGATCTGAAGTTCAAGAGCTGAAAGGGGGCAGCACAGATGCAGCACAGAGGCAGGAGTTCCAGGGAGGATCCAGATTTTAGACCAGAATACAGTCAGGAGAAGTTTGGTCTCAGAAATGTTGTGATTGTTGCTATTGTGTTTATATTTTAATAGATTCTGATTTTTAGAGCACTTTTAGGTTTACAGCAAAACTGAACAAAGTGCCGCAAGTTCCCATATACTCCCGGCCACTCATGCATAGCCTTCCCTGTCATCCACAACCTACACCAGAGCGGTGCCTTGTTATACAATCAATGAACTTACATGGACAAGTCATTATCACCCAAATCCATAGTTTACACGAGGTCTTTTAAATTTTACTTTAATTATACAAATTGTGGTGGATGCCTTAAATAGTAATAGAGTGCTCTCCCACATCTGTGCCTGTTCTGGGTTAACAGAAGATAAACCACCCCAGGGGGCCCATCACTCACAATCACATGTTCAGTGGGTGTGCCACTGACATTTTTCCATGGCTAAGAAAATGGGGGATATCTGTTGTAAATTTTTTAGTGAAAAAGTACCTGCCCTGATCTATGAGGTACAATTTTCGAAACTCCACAATAACTGATCGTCATGGTTAAATAAAGTCAAATTTGTCTTTTGGGAAAATGGATAGAACCAAAGATGTCTTAGGTTTGGGCTTGAATCGTTTGATCTAAAGATCTTCTGACTCTGATACACAACACAGTTTAAACAAGTGTTTGTTGATTGAATGGATCCTATGTCACATTTTATTTTTTTTCCTCCTAATTTTGGGTTCAGCCATTGCATCTTTATTAAATGTGGGTGTTGGTGCATTTGCTTCTACTTCTGACATTCCTGATTTCATATGCATTATTTATGACCCTTTTGGTACATGTACCTTTACTGTAAGCATCTGAGACCATTTTTAGAAGTAGATGGAGAAGAGGAAATAAACTGAAGCAAATGTATGCTTTGGGTATTGGCATTAGGCAAAATGTATTGCATTTAGGTGGAAGCCAAGTTCACAGCCTTGTGTTTAACTGTGAGTGATTATGATTTTGATTGCTTCAACTTGATGTGCTTTAAAGAGCTATTTAGAAAGCCCCACTTTTTTTCGGGCTCTAAAGGGCTCTGAATGAATCATTTCCTCACACAGGGTTTCCCGTGACTCATGCACTCATTCATTCTGCAAATGCATGTCAAGCGCCTGCCCAGTCCAGATGCTGGAGAAAAACTCTGGACCACAAAGACACCATGGCCTCAGCCCAGAGGATGAGGCCTCAGTATCCCTGGAAAAAAGAAGTGAGGTAAAAGGCTCGTGAAGCTGGCGGTTGTGAGTCTGTGTACATGAGTTAGTAGAGTCAGGATGAAAATACTTCCAGAAAATAATTTTTATCAGCAACAACTCAAGGCTAATCTTTGGCAATGTGAATGCTTATTTCAGAGAAAAAAAATAAAAGTTGTTCAGGTTCCAAGCTAGGTCTCCAGTCAGATCCATAGCTGGAGGCAGGTGAAAGGCAACCATACATTGATGTCTCTCTCCCTCTCTGTCTCTCTCCTTATCTTTCTCTCTGAAAATAATGAATAAAATATTTTTTAAATAAATAATAAATAAATAAATAAGATGCTACAGTATAGAGAAAGAAATAATTATTTCTGGATAAAGACATTTTTTACCACTGTCTTAGTAACCATGAATGTGAAGATGGTCCTTGAAACAAAGAAAGAGTGCAAAATGGCTACAAAGCCAAACCCTGGTCCTTAAACGTAAGAATGAAAAAAAAAAAGGTCTTGACTGTCAAGCAGAGTTTAAGGAGGCTGGGTGACTTCCATGCTACTCACATCGAGTTTTATGTTGCAATGTAGAGAAGAGTTGGGGAGAAAGTGGAGGATGCCTACACAAGGCTTCCCTCTTTCAGCCAACCAGCCCACATGTGTATGGGAAACCTTAGAGTTTGTAAATGCACATCTCTACAGCAGCTGCAAAGAGAAACAGGAGCAAAGCCATAGCCCATTGAATCTCCATCAGTTTCACACACATCCCAAATAAAAACAAATAAAATGAAGTTATTTCCATGGAAATGCAGATTCAAGACATGGTGTTAGTTCTACTGCTACCCATAATGCTACTCCTGAGGTCCAGCCTGGAAACTCCAGAATAATTCAAGATTGACCATCCTATTGCCTCATAAAAACAAAAGGCCTGAGACCCCGGCAGGATGTGAAAAAATCTGCTTTTATGCTATGGCTTTTCATTTTACTTATGTTTTGTTTAGGCCAAGCCTAATGATAAACTGCAACAATCATCCATTTGTAGCTACAGAGAACCCAATTTCATAAAGATTTGTTTAGCTAGCTAATTAATCTTAATCTTTTCATTAAGAAAAAAAACCTAAATGAATTCCAGTTGACTGCAGTGGACACAGCCTATGAAGCTTTATAATCTCACAGTCGTCTGTTATCAATGTTATGATGACATTTTGGATGAAAAATCAATTTTTTCCCTTCACTCCTTTTAACCTATTGAGCCATCTCCTTCCTTCCCAGATTCAGATAACATAACTCACCATGAAAGCCAGACAGAAACGGCCTTGGGCATGTCCACAGGAAACTCAAATCCATGTAATCAGCACAAGGGCCCGTGTCCTCCTACAAAGGCTGCATTACCCCAATAACCCAATCACACCTTTCAACTCTCTTCATTAATTCTTAAAACTCCCCAGGTAAAGAGTCAAGTTGTTTCTGTTAATAATGCAAGAAGGCATGAGTGCCAGAAGTACAGTTTTGGAGAAAGAAGTATGACACTGTTAAACAGATGCCCAAACCTGCCTGGGCATAAACTGCTGAATGAAGTGTAATGCGTGGGATGCTCTCTCTGCCGGTCAATTGAGCCCATATCAGCCGCAGTCACTTTTCCAAGCTCCAGGCCCTTTCCCCCTCCCAACAATGACATAAACGAGCCTGTGTGCTCAGCGTAGGGATTATGTGAAGGCTCTGGAGCCAACAGCATGGGATACATGGTGGACATGGTGATGCCACTCAGATGCCCAATGAGGACTGGGGAGTTCTATTGGTTATTGAGTCCTTAACAGACCTCCTCAGCCTTTGCATCCCTACCTGGTTAAGGAAACTTCGCCCAAAGTAACATGCCCTCCTGTGTCTCCATCATTGGTTGTACTGAGGGAACAAAAAGTGAGCCCCAACCCCACCCCTGTGAGTACCCTTCTGAGCTCCCGTGGGGTTGGAAAAGACAAGGGAAGTAAGCAGTCCTGGGATCCAAGCTGGAAAACAATTTCCAGTTCCCAGTATGGGGGAGGTCAGCATTGCCAAATATATAGAGAAGCTGAAGGAAACAGAAGCAAAGAACAAATTGTTCTGGTGAGTTTGGTGGTACCAGGGTAGGTGGAAGGTGAGGAATGCAGCCTCATGGGAGGAAGCTTGGGAGACAAGAATGGATGGTGGCAAAGTAGATCTGAGTTAGATAAATTCTGAATATGTTTTAAGTGAAGAAACAGTTAAACAGGATCATAAGATCAAGATAGGGCATTGTTTTGTTAGGGTTAGAAGGGAGATATTGGAATATTATGTTTGTATGCAAGTGAAAATGCTTTGTGTAGTTAGACACCTATAAGGCACACACTTGGCAAGGTCCATGTCTGATGGCCTCTCAGGATGCACATCTTCAGGTCCAAGTGTGCTTAGATGAGATGGCTTTTCATCTCCAATTGGCACTCGAAGTACTGAGTTCTGTATTCTTGTTTCCCAAAATCTTATTACAGTTGTTACCTGTCCCTGATGCACATTCACAATGGTGTGGGAGTGGATCTGTACATGACCTCCACCTGCTCAACCTGCACCACCCCCATGGGTTGGAATGCACACAAATAGGAGTCACGTCTGATTTTAAAGGACAAACTAGGTTTAAATCTCCATCTCAGAAAAATCTAGTGCAGTTCAATTTTTAACTTGAAATAAAATTTACCCCAAAAGTATTTGCAATGTTACATTTTTTTTTCTGATTCCAGAACTCATCTTTTTCATTTAAAAATGTCAGATGGGTGTTTAAATATACTGAAGATCATTTCACCACATATGTAAGGTGTTCTATACCTTAAACTTACACAGTGATATACAGTATGTACCTTATATTCAATAAAACTGAAAAAAAAAAAAAACCCACAAAACAGTAAACAAGCATAAAAGTCAAAAATGTATGTAAGTGTAAAGAAGAAACATAAATAAGTGGCATCTCACCATTTATAGGGAAGACACAATAATTCTGTGAGTTTTTCGCCAAGCTCTTTTCAGTGTCTATGTGGATAAATACAGAAATGTGACTACATCTAGATTTTTCCAGGATTGGGATCAAATCATTAATATAATCAGTATTCATCTTCTATCACTTAGCATTAAATTATAAATATGTCCATATTGTTATTTTTTTGAAACTTTCTTTTCAATGACTGCATATTTTTCCATTGGGTGATGGGATCAAGATCCATTCAATTAATTTATTGCTTTGAGCCTTCTGAATCCATGTTTCACTTTCATAAATAAAGTGATGAACACAGACAGATCTTTCCCTGAAACTGTTAAGAATTTCTTTAAACCCTTCTCATCTCTCTTTAGAATGCTTCCATATACCCTCTTTCTTATACTTTTATCCTTTTCTTTTTCTTTTTAAAAAGATATAAACAAGTAAAATGCCCCTGTATTGCTCTGGGGTTCAAAGTCTCAAAATTAATGTTGTTGCCTTTAGGGGAAGGCCAGGATTAAACACAGAAGCAAATGCAGAGCTGGAGGTCGGGAGGTGAAGTCAAAGACAGAATCACCTGCATGGATGCTGGGCTCTCCATGGGTTTAGAAATGTCAGACACTTGGCGGTAACAGAACTGGCTTTTCAGACCCCACCTGCTCCCCCAGGTGTTAACAATGATGAAACTCAGGAGTTTGCTGCACAAAAATCTGTTCTGATGACACTATATTCACAGATGCCACACAGGGTGGGGAGTGGAGTGTCAGTGTTTCCTTTCTCCTTGAATGGTTGAGCATCTCAGCTCCATCTCATTAATTCCATGGTTATGGTTGTGAAGCTATCGTATTAGGAATCTATAGGTTAGTCATTTTTCTTTTAAAACAACCCCTCAAATTTAGTAGTCTTTACTGAAATGCAAACAACAAAAATAGAGCACATTTCCCCCAAAAGCATGCCTTTTGGACTATTATGAAAAAGCCCCAAGGAGCAATGTGTACTATACATATCCAGCAGGTAAGACTAGTAACCAGCCTGCTCAGCCCGCTGGCCTATGAGGCTGCGTACAAAGGGACTGTAATGGATATGTCTTTTATGTGAATTCATCTTGTGTGGGAAACAACATACAATACTTCCATTTTAGAAGTGTTGGTTGTGACCCTTGGGCTCGTGTCCAAGAAGAGTGGGCTCCCGACTACACCCATGAGTGGGGTCATTCAATTCTTCAGCTCCCTAGTTCATGTTCCCATGGCAGAGGATTCCACATAGTCCAGTGTCCAATGAGCTCCCCAAGGTACATGTGGCTCAAGATGCTTGCTGACAATCCCAGATACCCAGGGCCTGGTCCAGCTAAAAGCTCCACACTCACACCACTTCCCTACAAAGTGAGCTGGCTTCCCTTCTGAATGTTCTAGGCTTTCCTTTGTGGATACTTTCCTGATCAGTTACTCAATGCAGATGCCCTTTTTTTTTTTTACCATTCTATGATTGCCATGTAAGTGGTGTGCATTTCATGAAGACAGGCAGGTCCAAGGCTGATCAACTCAGCTGTGATTCAGGTTTTCTCCCTGTATACCATACAGGTTAGAGACCAAAGAACCTTTCCAAGGGTTTCCTAAGGAAAGAAAGGCAACTGGTCTGCCTCTGGGTCTCTGTGCCTCTTTATAGCCCAGGTATAAAGTGCGAGTTGGCCCTGGTTTCATTCACAGCCTTGACCTGGTATTTTCTTGCAACTGATTTAAAAGACATTAACTCCTGCAAGCTCCTTGGTGGGAAATTAGGCAGAACTTTGTTTGAGAAGAAAACATGAGGAAAAGAATTATGCCAGGAGACCTGGAAAGGAAAGTAGGCCCCAAAGACAGCTTCCCCCTCCCCACTTTTCCTGGCAAGATCAACAATCCCTGGGTTCTTTGCTTCTCAGTCCCTGGCCTGCCATCTGGCTTGTAAGCGGTGATTGTGAGTTGACATCAGGACAATGAGTGGCCTGGCTGTGGTTGTACCATGTTCACGGACATGTCTGGTGAACACTGCGCATCATAGGTGATAGTGGCAGTTGCTTTCATGGTTCTTCCCAACACAGGCTGACCCAGAGCTCTCAGCATAGGAGAGTGGTCTCCATGGGTCACATCCCTACCCTGCTGATGCTCCTCAGGTTTCCAGAAAATAGACCATGGGTGGAGTAGTCCTTTCTCATTCTGGGCACGCACAGTTTATAAACAAGCTTTGTTATCTTCTTTTCTCCTCCTGCTCAGAGACTGTGGAGCATGACAAAACTCCATTGCTTGGAATTCCAGCATGAGACAAGTGCTGGTCTCTAGGAAGCCTGGTCCCATCATGAGCAGTAAGGCTTCCAGAAGCTGACTCCCACTTCACTCAAAGTCCTTTTCAATCTCTGTCCAGAAAACATAATGTCAGGACACATTTATTTTAATTTGGTAACATTTCTGTTTGATGCACATGCCAGTTATAAGGAGAGTTGGATCGCCACCTCTTTGCAATGATTAATTACAACAGTAACAGTAACTGGACACAGTAATTGAAGATCAACTGGAATTTAGGGGCCTTTGATTCCCTGTGAGCTAAACATCTCTACTGGAGATGATCACAAGGATAAAGTCCAAATACCTCACTCTTGCCACTCTGGGCTGAAGCCCAACACAAATAAGTAACACAGGTTGACACGGGGAGTACTTGTTCCTGCTGTCTTTGTTATACTTCAAAATGCCCAAGAGCCATTACCAAGTGGATGGACTCTTAGAGCCAAAATAACAGTAGCCCAGGAGACATGAATCTTATTTAACATGGAACACTCACATTCCAGCAGAGACATCTCAACTTTGTAGTCAACTTATATCTGGGATACCAACAGCAATGAAACAAGCTAAGTCATGGACTGGGAGGCCCCTGGGACAAGCCTGGATACCCCCAGGAAGTCCCTGGGGGTGGTCACCTGTGTACTGTCAAAGGTGGGTATGGATCACACTGGCAGGGTTAGAGGGTACCTGATAAATTAAGTGGACAAAGAGATAACACAGAAATACCTATTCTCAGAAGATCCAACTGCAACTTTGAAGTGAACACATTTTACTTCATGGCTTAATGTTATTTGCCACTGACCAAAGCCTATTGCTGGAATCAGGGGACCTCAGCTACCCAAAGCTGAGTTATTTATTTATTTTTTTTGGAACCTTCCTGAAGACAGATTATGTCAGTCTTCTCTGACATAATCCTCATTGTAATAAATCATGTTGCTGACCACAAAATTATACACTTTTCAATATCATCCTTATGGTCAAAGACAGTGCCATGATAGAACTGTTGGCTTACCCCTAGATAAAATTACATAAGCACCCTTATATGATTGACATAACATTTTCACGCATGAGAAAGATCAACTGTCTCTCTGAATTGGGAACTGGGTTGTTTTCCATTTGCTATGGTACATTATTAAAAATACACTCATAAAACTTTAATATTTATTTCATGTTCTGTTGTTAGGACACACATCTTGGACACATCACAAGAGACGAGAAAGAAATAAATTATTGTACTTATTTTGTAGCGACCTGAATTTAGTATCAGATGTGAAGATCATGACATGAAATTTTGGTAGAGAGATAAAAGTCGGACCACATGCGGCATGATATCCGTGGCAGATGTGATCTTCAGAGGGGCGATGGCATTTCCTCCACACGGGTGGATGTGCTCCTCCAACGTGGATGTTAACATGATTAGCAATGAAAGTATGCTTTGTTCCTTTGCCTTCACATGGTCTCAATATTGGCAGTTATCGTTTACTTGTATTTTTTAAATCATACATTATCCTGTCCCGTGGACAGATGCTGCCTCAGTGCCATTTAGAGCTCAACCATACAGACGGCGGTTCATAAATTTCCAGATCCATGTGCTAAAAATAAGTGTAGTGGGGTATATGTGTTTCCTTTTTACTTAATCCAACTATATACCTATGCATCCATACATTCCCACACATACATTGAATAACTGACTTTCTCTGTTGGTTCCTATGGTTTTCGGCCCTAGGATGATTTTTCTTAGCTCCCGAGCCCCTGCGCATAGCTGTCTGCCCCCAGACACCCATTAATTGACTGCAAACACAACTTTATTGCGAAATGACTGCAGGTTTATTAAGCAACTGGATTTACAGGCAATAACATAATCAATATAACATTAATATAGCACATAATTAAATAAAATTCCGACAAGGTCCTGCCTGTATCCTGAAATATACAGAAGTTAATTGTTTTCACCGATGGCATTAACCAGAGGGATTTGAAACCGAACTTGGAAGAACAGAATCCCCAGTTGTTCTTTTTTTTTAAAGTATTTCATGGATGTGAAGAGGAAACCATCCCCACAACCCACAGGAATGCTGTATCAGCAGGACCCCCCCCCCCCAACCTCCCAGGCCCTGGGGGACTAGAGCCACTTGGCCGACTAAAGCTCTCAGGATGGACAAAGGGGCAAAACGCAAGTAACAAATTGCATTTAATGTGTTTCCCCAGCAGTAGGAAAAGGCAGACCACCGCAGGCTTTTGGAAAGTTACCATAGAATGGGCCACATCTGCTCCAACAAGGAAGCACACGACACTCCTGGAGTGAAACCAGCGCATGGTCTCCAGAGTCCTGTGTTCATGTTGAAAGTTCAGGGAAATCCCCTCAGAATGATTTTGCAATGGGCCCAGAAAGCAAAATACTATGAGAAGAAACCATGTGAGACGGGAAGAAGTATGGCATATGCACAGTCTCTGGGACATTTGCAAGGTAATCACCATGGATGGGGGTGTCCTAGGGAAGATCATTAGCTTGCTACCTCCATACACCTCTCAGTTAGCCACTTCTGAGCACCCGTATCTTCCCGGGTTGCCTCTGTAATTTCAGTAACTTGGAACTCACCGTCCTTGCATCCTGTTTCCCTCATTACCACCTATCCTGCCACCAAAATTAAGTGTTTAAGTTCAAGTCAATGTCGTTCTTGAACATGAGTGTACAAAACCACCTTAAAGCCATTTAGCATAAAGCATAACTAGACATGAGGAGGAAACCTGAGGTGGTGTCCTCACACCTACTCAGGGTCCATCCACTTCTCTGGCACTGACTGGCTGCTGTGCAGAAAAGCCCCACCTGAGAAGGTCTGGATCTCAGGGGGAAAGCAAAGCATCAAAGACCTTTGATCATGATACTGTGCCCAGTATTGTTCCAGAAACAGCGTAGTTGTTAGGAGCTGAATGAACTTCAGCAGGTCCTTCCAAAGTCTGAGTGAGAACATCCTGGAGGCTCAGTATTTCAGGAATAAGAAGCCGTCCACATCTGTTGGGCACAAAGAGAGTGTTGCAGGCATCTGGACCATGGTGATGAACGACAGTGACAGGGACAGTGATTCAGCATGTAACAGTAGCTAGCCAGGCCAAGGGGCCTTGGGAGGCCAGGCATCTACAATGACAAGATGGCAGCCACTGTAGCCCAATTCTAACTGATACAAAGATTACATTATGAATCATGCCCGGATCACAGGGGATGAAGGCAGACCCCAGGACAGGAGTAGGAGGGTGATTTGGGGCAGAAGTTGATCCCAGCATAAATGGGCCAAGTCCTGAAGACCAAAGGTGGCAGCCAACTCTGCCAATGTATCTGGTTCACTCCACGTCTCCCTGGCCCTCTGCCTCTCAGATCAATTCAGGTATCTTCACCCACCTGAAGCTCTGTGGGGTGGGCTGACACAGGGTCGCCTGTGTCTTTGTACAGGTCAGGCACTCACACTGGCCCCCGCAGTTCCCTGACTGGACATTTTCCCTTCTCAGCATTCCTGGTCAGACTTTTGGGTCCTGAGAACGTTCCTTTGACCTGGTGAGATTCATTCTCCTACCTTTAAACTGAGTCCATGAGTCTAGGAATATGAGACACAAAAAGTTTGGGATATGAAACTTTCTCCAGGTAAACACAGCTCCACCCTGATAAACAGGATGGGAACTGTGCCTGTGGCCTTAAACTATGGGGTTAGAAGCTACATGGGTCACACTGGCAATGGTGACCCTTCCCTCCTTGTTTTTACCTTCCCCATGCCACACACACACTGTCACACATGCAAACATCACAGGCATACTTCCTTCACTGAGCGATAAGCACCTAAACTTAAGGTACCACTTAAAAAGTTCAGTAGATATCACATCATGGAACAAAACTTACAGTCATGGGGCTGGATGACATGTTCCAGGATAGACTGTGCCTATAGTCTGCACCTCACTGGCTTCCACAAAGCCTTGTAACCAGCTTGGACACATCAGGGATGTTCTGCTGGCATGACAGGAACCAAGGGAGGTTTAGGACAGAGAGGCAAATAGGGTAGGGAGGAGTATGGAGGAGAGCAGGATCATCACCCTGGGTGGAAGGGAGACCTGGAGAACCAGGAGGCTGAAAGGGACTGCACGTTTTCAGAACCGTAGACATGCTGTCACAAATGGCTGCATCCATGAAAAACAAGTGACTTGTCCCACAGATAGAATATGAGGAATGGCATGCTGGCTTGCCCTATTTAGGCATAAAAAGACATCAGGAAGGGAAAAATTAATATTACCTACTGATGCCAGAAAAATTACAAGTAGACGTTGAGAAGACACTGGCTTTGGGCTGGACCAGCTCCATCCCCAGGGGTTAATGGTGGATCTGAAAGTTATGGAGGTTCACCATGGAACAGGGAGCTCTTCCGGATAAAGGCACACATCCTGGGACAGTTTCCAAAGTGCCTTAAATCTCAGACAGACACATGAAGTGTTTCGAGAAGGACAGAAAAACCAGAATCTTCTCCTACTTTAATTTTATTCAGGCAGCACAGATGGTGGTGAAAAACCTGGGCTTCAAGGTGCTTCCTCACCCCAGTTTTCTCACCCTTAAAATTAAATGAAGAACAACTCTTACCTCACTGCCTCATGGGAGGATTAAATCTTCTACTACATGTAAACTACAAGTAGCACCTGGCACCCACCATTGTTCGTTACATGTCAGGAATTCTGGTGATCTTCACTCAGGTCCAAGATAGTAGTCTGTACTCCTGAGTTCTAATACCAAGTTCACTGCTGTCTCCTCTGTCTTCTTATGCCTGTGTACGTATATGGCTAACAAGCACACAGGGAAAGGCATTTTGAAGTCATCTCCTCAAGGCTGTGCAATGGTAGCCCAAGTTTTTATTAGCTTTCATATGAATCACATCTACTATAGCACTGATTTCTGGCTTACCAAAACAAGAATTACGTCAACAAAGTTCTATTCATCAGTGGAATTTCAGAGAACATTTTCATCTATCTGAACCATGATGACTGTGACCCTCAAACCCGAGGTCAGCAGTTACTGCCATCTGCCCTGACCTCTTCTTCCAAGATTAACATGCTCCTGACATAGAAAAGGCATTTGTGCAAGGTTGGTACTTCCTGAAATGCGGGAGTTTCCAACGTGCAACGCCAGGGTAAGAAGATGGTGGCAAAGCTGAGAAGACACACCCTTCTGCTCCTAGCTGCTAGTAAGAGGAGAGATGCAGAGAGATTTCTGAAGCCTTGGAGGCATTCCTGCACATCAAAAGCGACTCCAAATGAAGAGCTGACTCTGATAATTGTAAATAGATCAGAAACATGTGCATGGAGTCCATCCCCTTAAATTATGACTGGGCGTGCCCCACTGCACAGCGTTTGAACACCTCAAACTTTCTAAAAATATTTGGGGTTCAAAGTAAGCCTTTTAAGGAAAATCAAAGCCACATGTTCTAACCCATTTATACGTAGCTTATGAAAAAGGTGTTTGTTTGTTTGTTTGTTTAACAAACAAAGATACCTGATTTCCAAGAAGATCTGGAGTCTTTCTTAATGTTCAAAAATATTCTTTCTTAGAAATGGAAGAGAAGTATTTCCCCAGGGAAAATGAAATTCAGTCCCTAAAGATTAGGCTACTTTCAAACTTGGCTAAGAAATTTTTCTCTATCTTTATTTTTAAATGAGGGTGAGAGGGGTGAGAGGGGTGAGGAGGAGAGTGGGTGAAGAACTTTCTGTCTTGGCTTCTCTGTGGGAGGGTGTCATCCATCCTTCATCAGGCCAGCTGTGGTCAGTGCTCAGTCCTTCTCTTGCCCTCAGATGACACTGCCACAGTAAGCTGTTACTCCTGTAACCTCAGGTGCCCTGTATAACCACTTTCCATCATACACTCTCAGGTTGGTTGTGATCGGATAAGAAACTCTCATGCACACATCTTTTGGCTGTCTGGGGCAACTACCACCGATGTTTTGAATTGTCAACTGCATGAATTATAAAAAGGAGAAACATTATGCACAAATAAAGGTTAAGTATATGCACAAGTAATCAACAACCCTCAAATGAAGGGGAGAGTCACAGAATGGGCTGTCAGGAGACTCAAGGGCCCAGAGGTGCTGCCATTGCATGACATGTGTCGAACACCAGACACTTAGGTCCCTGCCCTTAGCAGGGGCAGGTAACATTGTATTATTTTTGTTTTTACAGGTGGAAACTAATAAATGGTCGCCCTGGCCAGGAATGCTGTGGGATGTCCAGAAAGATCTGCTGTCCCTGGGCAGCTCTGCACAACCACAAATGGGACACATTTGCAGTGATCAGTATGACCGTAAAGGTCCTGCAAAGAGGCATAGCATTGCAAGGGGTGCCCCAGAGGACTGCCTGCCTCTGAGAGCTCGAATAATTCTTATCATTAAAGATGGGCCTGTTTGATTCTGCAATCTTTTAGAATCTTCCAGGAAATGCAACAGACACTAGAACCTTTTGTAGCTGATTCTTTAACAGAAGCCATTTATTGAGCAGCTTAGGATCCACATGGTGTTTCTCCAAGTAAGGGCTCTATCTCAGCTTCAAAATTATCCTTGTTTAAAATGCAGATCATTGGGCCCCATCCATGCCTGCTGAAACAGGGATTGTGGAGGGGCCTGCTGGGGAATGTGCATTTTTAACATGCTTCCCTAAGGCTCATGCTGCACTCTGCTCATAGAGTAAAGGAGTTGAGAGGTATCTGGGAAAGAAGACAGAGAGAGGGCAGGTCACCCAGCAGGAGACATGCAGTTCTAGGCTGCTTTCACCCTCTCTTGCCCTCCCTCTCTTTCTCTCTCACACACTCCCACCCTCACCCAGGGCAGCATCCTGAGCTCACCAATCATTCTAAGTCTCCCTGGGCTTTCCTCCTGGTCCTAGAGATGTAGTACCAGTCAGGCCTCATCCTCTGCTCTCTAGAAAACAAGCAAGGGGTCCCTTTGTGTCTCTTGTGTGTGTGTGTGTGTGTGTGTATGTGTGTATGTGTGTGTGTGTGTGTTCCACATGTGATTAAGCCTAATGGATAGATCTTTGTAGTATGTTCCAAGACTCAGATATAAATAAATTAATAAGGTGCCCTTCCTTCTCTCTGTCCTTTCATCAGACCACTTGATTCTTAAACCTAGCCGTGAGACCAATTTAGCCAGCCATGTTATGGCATTCCCAGAGAGCACTAGCATTCTCCCATCCACAGGGCTATGCAAATCCAATGGTAAAGGTTCAAGCATCTATTCTTGATGCTGAAACACCTGATGCTTCTGTGGATGCACAAGAAATCAGAACAGTGTGTTCTTTTGCATATGACACATAGCTTTTTTCCTAAACAAAAATGTTACACTATCATCATTACTTTATATTTTCCCACGCATAAGGTGCTGTCTGCTGAATTATCAGAGCTGAAATTTGTAAACTCCATCCCAAAACAGAGCTGAGCAAGAAAACCAGACTGCTGACCTCTAAGGACCTCAAAAAGGATTCAGAAAGAGAAGTTCATGAAACTCGGCTAGGAAAAAATAAATAAAAGGGATCTGAGAACCAAACCTAAACCACACTGATGGTGATCCATATGGAATAGCCGGCAATGAACTGTCCAGTGCCAAGAACAGAACATACGGTGACAGATTTTAATTCAGGGGCAGATTAGTCTAAAAATACCTTTAAACTGTGCTCAGTTAGAGGAGTCTTTTGCAACCTCATCAGAATTTAGGGATCAAGTGGTCTAATGAAAGAGCAGAGAGAAGGAAGGGTGCCTTATTCATTTATTTATATCTGAGCTGGGAGCAGTTCAAAGAGTATAAGACAAAGATATGTCCACTCGGCTTAGGCACACATGGAACACACACATACACATACACACCACATGCAGAAACAAAACTCCACACAAGACCAACCCATCTAAGGCCACTTCAGGCCCCTTTAAGAAAGGTGAGACCAACCTTTCTCCTGGTGTCCTCACGTGGTTGTGAGAGCACCAAACCACTGACCTCAACCAGGGGCCTCTATGCCAGGTGTGGGGTAGGGTGTTCACATCCTCCCCTTGGCTGTATGTTACACTAAGTAGATCTTTCAGTCAGAAACCAACTGCAATTCTAGCCACATATCTGCCAGGAAGCAGTTCCACTTGGAAGCAATAAATAAACACGTGCATATGTAAACAAATAAATCAGAAAGAACTCTGTGAAAGAAGACGAGGAGGAAAAGGTCTCACCAGAAACTTGGACTTTCCCTGCCCAGCTTCCTCAGAAACCCCATGTTTTCAATTACGCCAGACTGAATCTATATTGATGCTAATATGTTTGCATTGCTGGCTTTCATTTTATTTTTTTTACAACTCACCACAGGATAGCAAAGTCAAAAATATACCGGTCTGATCAACAGGACACATCTGTGATGGATCCACACAGAAGCAATTAATTTCCTGGTGGTATTTTTACACTAGGGGCCTGATGCAGGTCCCCATTATACAAACAAAAACTCCAGACAGCTCCTGCTGCCTGATAAAAAATAAATCAGATTGCGGAGGGCCGTTTGGCCTAGGACTGCTACAGGCTATGACTCGTAATGAGGCATCCCAACACTAATTATGAAGCTTATTAAAGAGAATTGTCCAACTTGTAGTAAAGTGCATGCTGTAATCATGTTAGAGGAAGCAGGCCTCCAGAGCCAGCAGAGTGGACAGAGGGTGCGGATCAAATCACAGGAACAGTGTGATTGTGTCTGGCAAATTGGTCCGCAGAAACCTGATGGAGGGGCAGGTGAGAATGACAACCTTTTGGCTATAATCCGCACATCAGAGCCTTCCGCCTCTGGAACATCTGCCTGGGAGGGGCCAAGAGGTCTCCAAAGCAAACATCCACGACACAGTGTCTTATTTACTGTCACCCTTATTCTGAATTTTCTCTAAGGTTGCAAAAGCAATATTTCAGCATACTCTTTCAGGAAGGTGGGGGGGGGGGGTAATAAAGATGTTAAGAGGCTGAACTGCTGTGAGATTTGTTTAATTATTCCCCACAGGACTGCCCCAGCAATCTGCTGACATTTAGTCCCGACCTTGCAAATCCTCAGTAAATATTAATATATCAACTCAAACAGGGATGGTGATTCTGCTGGTTCTCAGAGCTGCGAGAGTCGCCGCAGAGGTGAAGGAGACTGTGTGGGCTGAGGAAGCCGGCGCTTTGATTCACCTTCTGCTGCGCACATGAGCCGGGAGCCCCGACAAAATGGCTTTGCTAGTCCTCGGCCACAGCTGCCCGGCGACACTTCAGATGCCTGCGCGCGTCCCTTTGTACAGCCTGCTGGAACCATCCCAAACCGCAGTGGCAAGAGATGAGAAGGGAGGGAGAGCGGAGACCGGAGAGGAAGAAGCGCACTTTATTATCTGGAAGACTGGAAATTTTAATAACGCCTAAGACCCGCCCTCCAAGATGAATGACTTGGCCAGAAGCTGGGCCTCCCCACCGCCTCCCAGGCCCCCTCCGCTCCCGCCCTCCCCGACCAGGTCCACACCTTCCCACCTGCACCCCGGAACATAGAAGTGGCCTGTTTTGATCCAGGGTTTGCTTGGGGGAAAAAAAAAAAAATCGATTCTTTTAAATGTTGCCCTGTATGTGCTGTTCGTATTTTTGAAGATTTCGTTTCCCTTACCTTAAATTTCGATATCTATTACCAATTGTCCCCTCATAAACACGCTGCAGTTGCCAGGGGGCTGGGTGTTTGTTGGGGGCCGAGGTGGCCTCCGAAGTTTCTGGCTGCAAGAAAGGGCCTGCCTTTCAGAGGTGCTGGCTGCTGCTAATGCGCGATTAATTTTATTCATAAAAATGTTAATCACTTTATTGTAGGATCTTTTTAACATTCACTGCAAGCACCTTTTTAATTTCTCTTGCCCACCGTCTCCTAGATGTATTTAATATTTTCAGACATCGCTGGAGCGAACCCAGGACCTGGCAATTAAGCATACGTTTAAAATTCGGTGACAAGCAAATCTACAGCAACGACAAACAAGCAGAGAAAGACAGTCCAGCGCCGCAGGTTTCCAGCGGGGTTGGACGCAACCTCCCGCCCCTCCCCTGAGCTCAAACCGCAAACGCGCAGCGGAAAAACCCAGTGGGCTCTTTCCCTGGCCCACAGGGCGGTTTGAACTAAAAGGAATAAAGGATAAAACCCTTTCGGTTTAGAGAATTCAAACCGTAGGCGTTCTTCCCACCGCGACGTTCTGCCACCCAGCCCGAGCCGGTCCCTGCCGACAGTGGGACAGGGAGACAGAGGAACTGGGGCAGGCAGACCAAGGCGGGGGCTCGCTGGGTACAGCACTTTCCGCAAGCTGGCCCCCTGTTGCAGCAGAGGCCTTGTGTCCCCCACATTCAGCGAGAGCTCTCAGGACGCTGGATAAAGGGATTAGGGGATCAGAGACACCCGCGGTGTCCTCAGAAGCCAAACAGCAGCGCCAAAGGGACTGCCACTTGAGCCCCGCCAAAGAGGTGTAGAGGGCTACTTGGCCTCTGCTCTGACCCGGCCACTGCCCTTTGCCTGCCTCCCAGTCCCAGTACTGGCTGTTCCTCCCCTGTGACGCAGCGGGGAGCAGAGGAGGAAGGCGGGGGGCTGCACCTCTGAATGCTTCCCCAGAGCATGGTTCAGGCCAACAGCTTGGGAGCTCCCAAAACCTGGCTCCAGTGTCACGGGTCTCCGCCACCTGGATGTGAGATGGTGAGGTCAACCAGGCACTGCCAGGCCACCTCAATTCTCTGACTTCCCATTTCAGGCATTTCCAGAACTTTAGGCTGCAAGGTCCCATCAGCCTGGGCCACAAGGTGATTTTTCTGGGTGGTGAGCCTCTTCCTCCATTGTAAACAAATGTTAAAAAATAAACCTCATGACTGCATTGGTATAAAGATGAATGTTATTGATATTATACATTATACATTGATATTGTACATTAACATTGTCTTCCACCTTAAACTTCTAATTATTATTATTTTTAATTTCAAGAGAGATAAAACAGTTCTGCAGGCCTCTAACAGTACTGCGGGCCCTGGGCCCAGTGCTCCCTGAGCTAACAGCTCAGCTGCCCTCAGAAGGCACATGCTCAAAAGCCCTTAGTGAGAGGGAAGAGAATCTGTACCCAGCTTCAGAGGCAGGGGCACAAAAGGCTGCTAGCAGTCCCCACAGGGTGACCTTCTGAGGCCTTTCAGCTCCAAAGCTATAATTAGAACCCCTGGCTCTGCAGGGCTGAAGAAGGTTTGTGAAGCTCTCCCAGGTCACTAGGGACTTTCCACTTGGACACCATTCATCAGATGTCCTGGGGTGGGCTGCCATAGCCCAGGAAACTCCCTCCACACAGCCTCCAGGACATCTTCAGGTAGACAGGAGCTGCCACCACTCCCACTCCCAAAGCACACAGGCCCCTCTCCTAACTCTGTCTCCTGGCCACCCACCCTGGACTGGAGAACTCTGGGCCACCTCCCTCCCCTGATTCCCCTCTATACCTGGAGCCCCAGTCCCAAACAACTAGCTATTGCAAGGCTCTCTCCCAGGATAGCCTGTCAAGTTGCTGGGCCATGAGGCCTGAGCTCAGTACAGGGCAGCTCAAAGTCTCACTTTTGGGGTCCCAACAGCCTGAGAGCCCAGCTGACTCATGTCATAGTGCTTGGTCTTGTGGTGAGCAGAGACCACCAGAAGCTCTTAGGGTCTTCCAAGTTCCCAGGGTCCCAGTACCCTGGAACTTTGAGAAGCCACCCTCTACCCAGCTGGGCTTCCTTCCCTCTTTTCAGACCTCTCAACTTTTTGACCCCAGGGTCAAAACCATATTCTTACTGGCACACTGAGGCCAGTCACTTTCAAGAGGATTCAATGTCCCCAAGTCAGTGTCCATAAATCCAAAGTCTCCACCTAGCAGCCCCAGTTCCACCATGGCCCTGCCTGGGGTGACCAGGCAACCACTAGTCTTTGTGAAACCCTCTGGAAGGGAACAAAACAGGGAGGGTGGGGAGGGTGGAAATGGAAGTGCCCAAGTGGGGAGAAGTGTTCTGGCAAAGGGTCCAGAGTCCCCAAGCCCCTCAGGAGGGCCAAGGGCACCCTGTGAATCAGAGCCCAACCTGCCTTCTCTCTCTCCTTTTCCTTTCTCCTCCCTCCCTCCATCCTCATTTCCCACTCCTGGCTTCCTAGCTCTCTGGTAGAGTCCCATCTACAAGGACAACTGAAACTTTATAGGGCATGATTCATCGGATGTCGAGCCCCTCGGAGCCATGGTGCGTATGACATTAATCAGTGTCAGAACACTAAAACCAAGATATGAATATGAATTCTCCATATTGCAGGCGAGATAAATGTGCTAGGGAATATAATTGATCAGAGGGGGGAGAAGAGGATAGTGGGAGCAGAGATTTCAGACTCCTGCAGGTCATGATTGGGGTGGGGTCTGAGCCAACGTCCCAGGTCCTAAGAAGGCTTGGGAAACGAACCTGGAAAGACTGTGTGCTGCTAATGATCCTGTCACCTGGGTACCAGCCTGGGCTGGAGCAAAAAGAGGAGGGTCTCCAGACAGGATTCTTACCCTTTCCCCACCAGAAGATTCAATGAAGGCAGAAATCCTTATTTTGGACACAGTGTCCTTTCTTGGTGCAGAGGAGAGCAGCACATCAAGTTGCAAACATTAAGAGCTGGGGACATTGCTCACCTCTACGCCTTTTTGGGCTCAGGCTCCTCCTTGCAGGTCACAGAACCACAGCACAGCTCTGAAACTGCCTCTGGGCAGAGAGTGGGACAGCACTTTTGCTGCAGAGGAACTTCTGCTTTGGCTTTTGGGGGAAAAGGGGGCGGGAAGTTCTACATCTACTGCCAGGCATTTTAGTATCTGAAAGGCTTTAGATGCTGGCACTGCTGGTGGCCTCAGGCCCCCAGCTGCACACACCTAGGCAGCTGTGAGGCTGGGAAAGATGTAAACAAATAGCACACAAAGAACAAAGAAAATGCTCTTTAATGCACAATTTAAATTTTATTTCTAGCTTTTATTCAGAGAAAAATAGTTCTGAGGCTGCCAATCTGACTTCTTTGTACAGGAAGTATTTCCAGTCCCCAGAAGGGTGCACAGACCCTTCCTATTCTAGGCCATTGGATTCTGCAGCCTGCAGCAGGTGAGCACCTGCTAGTCCAGCAACAACCCTGGGGATCCCCAAAATACGGAATTTTTTAAAAAATGGACTTATAGGACAAGATGTCACCAAGAACTCTGACATGGGGAGCCCAGGGCTGTGACCCCTAAAGTCCTGGCTTTGAGAACAAAGGAAGAACTCCTCTCAGTATTCGAAAGCCCCACCGCAGACAATGAAAATGATGTGCTTGGAACCTGGCAGCCACTCCCTACCCCCAAATGTCAGCAGCCTACCCAGCAAGCCAGACACCACACCCCCAACATTCAAACAAGTGGGTGCCACCTACGAACATAGAAATAAACACAATTCCGCAAATTGAGGTTAGCGGCCAAGGCTTCCCCAAGGCCCAGGATTCCCAAATTCTGCTCCACGCCCCAAGAGCGAGATCCTGGCCGCCGTCAGTACCCCATTCCGTTTTCGGCCCATAGAGGGCGCCTCGAGCACGTCCATTCGGATTGGAAGCGCCCCGGCGCCGGCCTCCGAGGGCCCTCCGCTGGGCGCCGCGGCTCCTTTCTTTGGGCGGCTCCACACGCCCCGCCCGCCGCGCACCCCAACCTGCCAAGCCTCCAGGCTGGCACTCGCCGCGCCCTACGCGCCTCTTCCCCGAGGGTTAGGAGGCTGGGGAACCCTTCACGCAAAATGATGCGGTGGTGCGGGGGACAGCTGGGGCAGGAAGCAAGCGCCAGAGGCTGGTGAAGACCCCAAGCCTTCAGAGCAAGTTTCCCCCTTTCCTCAGCCGCAGAGGCACCGGGGTCAAACAGCCGCGCTCCCAGGCGCCACCAGCAGCCCCGGAGCGGGACCGGAAGGGGCTCGAGGGCGAGTACAAGGCCCGGGGTGAGGGTGCGGAAGAAAGTCCCCTACGACGCAAGGGACTCCGCCTCCCCCCTACTGAGCAGGTCCCCGCAGCCCACGTCCTTCGCTCACTGGCAGTTTCGGCAACGTCTGCTTCCTCGGTTTTCGCAAATGAAACACAGAATCGTCTGTACTCTAAGTGTAGGCTGCTTCGGGGTGTCCCGCTCCCGGCGCACCGCGGTCCCAGAGCCTCCGGGAGCAGTGCCCTCCCTCCCGCGTGCACGCGAGGCCGAGCGGGCCAGCATTGTTTCCTCCCCTGTTCCCAGCTGCCCGCGGGCCCGGCCGAGGCCCTCGGGGGTTATTTGTTCTTGGGTTCGGTAACTTGGTGCCTCCAGTCGAGGACGCGGCCGCTTAAAGGGGGTGTCGTCCCTGGGAGACTAAAGCCTCCTCCCCTTTTCGTTCCAACTACCACTACCTAGCCCCGCAGCAGCTCAGATGTCCGGAGAACAGCCCTGCACCGACTGCATCCCTGCCCTCCATCAGGAAGAGTTTTTAAAAGCCTTCCAAGATCTCCACGTTTGACATAACCGAGTAACTAAAAAATACATTCGAAACAAAATTTCATATTCTATTCCGTCCCCATTCTACCCATGAATGACCTGAAGCCACGGTGCACTGTTGAGACAATTAGGTATAAATTGATTTAAAATTCTAAGTTCTTCGGGGACACGACTGGAAATCCACCCCCACCATTGTTGCCTCACTTTAAGAAAACATTTTATAAACTGCCCAAAATCGGACTCACTTACATCCTGAGAAAGGCATGTCCCCAATATATGTGTAAGACTTGTTTAGAATCAAACTGTCAACAAGAAATGGTCCTGGTGACAACATCACAAATTCAACAACCAAAAGACTGAGAAATAGCCACCTCTCGGGTGGAAACTTTCCGAAAGGCCTCTCCTCTCCAAGCCACAGGCACTGGGGCCCTGCCAGAATTCCAGGACTGGGGATCCCAGCCGCCACACACAGCAGCAAGAGCAGTGGCACCATTTCATTTAGTTTATTAGACAAAAATATATGATTTAGACAAGTTCGCTGACGCGCTATTTACAATCTGAAATCACTCTATATACAGAAAGAAAGAAAGAAAAAAAAAAAAAAGACACAAGCACGTGGGGGCATTTACCGAACGGATAATCAACCAGAGCATGGTGACATCCACCAGAGCCCAGCCTCCGGGCGAGGCCAGCTGTCTGGACTCCAGCTCAGCCTGGACGAGCCCCTTTCTGCAGAAAGCGATGGATGGGAGTCGTTGACGTCGTTGCCATATTTGTCCTTTATACCAGTCTGAAATATTTGTCTTAATTCCTCCTTCATCCCCTCCCCTCCCGAACGCCACCCCCCTCCCACACCCCACAAAAGTAAAAGAAGACCCTGAATCAGGCAGACGGGAGGGCTGCTAGGATCCGCGGCGTTCCCTCCTGCGGGGCCAGCGAGCTGCGGGGAAAACACAGCAAGACAGAAGAAGGCAAAGGAACTGTCAGAAGATGGACGCTGGGACCCGTCGTCACCGGTGCAGCCCGCTGAACACTAAGGGTGGGGCGGAGTCACCGAACACTAAAGGGGGAGTGGGGTGGCCTGCCCCGCGTGACTCCCGGCTTGGGAGAAACCCGGGTAGACCCCGCTGGTCCGGCACGCTGGGCTGGCAGGCAACGTCTCATCCACACAGACTGCACGACCCCACCGCCGACCGGCCCTGCTCCCTCCTCTGCCCAGTGGTAAAAGCAAACGGCACTCACTTGTCGCGCATCGGCTGGAAGGGCGACTTTAACTGCTGTGGCGGCGAGTCCGGCCTGGAGACAATGTCTCTCTCTGCAAGGGAAAGGGAGAGGGAAAGTTAGTACTGGGAGACTGGTTTGGGGTAGGATGGGGACAGAGGTGCGCAGACCTCCTCACCCCACTCCCTCCCGCGCTGAGGCAGGGTCTCCAAGAGAAACAGCCCCTCCTTTGCCCAGCAGACAGGCTGGGTGTGGAGCAGAACTCTCTAGGGAGAGCCCGAGGGCTTTGGCCTGCCCCCCACCACCACTCAATTCAGTCCAAGGTTACTGCGAAAGGGGGGCTCAGGGGCTAACGCCTGCTGCTCCCAGCGCGATACCCCCCAGCCCCATGCTCCGCCCAGGCTGTGGATTCCTGGCTCAGGACGGGATAGGACGCTCCCTGCGCCCTACCTGGGAGCGCCGGGCTGCTGCGGGCCGAGGCCTTGTCGCCGAGGAGCATCCCCGTGGCTACCGCTACGGGCGGCTGCGGCGGAGGCGGTGGCGCTGGCAGGTGTGGGCCGTGAGGCCCGGCGTGGGGCGTGCCAACACCCAGAAAGGAGCGCATGTTGAGCAAGGAGCCCTGTGCCAGAAAGGCGCCGTTGGTCCAGTTGGAGAACTTGCCGATGTGGCAGGTGTACAGTCCGTGGCTGGGCAGGAAGGCGGGGTGTTGCAGCGGCGTGCCCGTAGGGGGCCCATGAGCGCCGGGATGGCTGGCGGGCGGCGGCGAGGTCTTGGGTGCGCCATCCGGGCTGGTGGCCGTCTCAGCCAGTGACCAGATCTTGGGCTTGCTGTGCGGCGCGCCCTGCAGGCCACCCGCTGCCGCGACTGGACTCAGCAGGCGTGTGCTGCCGGGCTCTGGGACCTCCTTAGCCAAGCCCAGGGGCGAGTCTTGGGTCTTGAGAGCGTCGGCGGCTGCCAGCGGCGATCCCTGATCCCGGGTGAGGGCGGTGGCCACTGTGGGCGCTCGCGGTGCCTCAGCCTTGTCCTCGTCGTCTTCGTTGCTCTGGTCGCCGTCGTGCTCGTCGATCTTGTCTATGTCGATGCTTTCCAGATCGATCTCCTCATCGTCCTCCGCCTTCTCGGGATCGCCTTCCGTGTCACTTCCGAAGAGGGCGCCGTCCTCCTGGTCTTTGCTGCGTGCGCCCCACGTCACCTTGTTCTCCTTCTTGAGGCGCCGGCGCGCATTGGCGAACCAGGTGGAGACCTGCGTGAGGGTCATCTTGGTGATGATGGCCAGCATGATCTTCTCCCCCTTGGTGGGGTAGGGGTTCTTGCGGTGTTCGTTGAGCCAGGCCTTGAGCGTGCTGGTGCTCTCGCGAGTGGCGTTCTTGGGCCGCCCAGGATCCCCGTACTGGAATTGGCCGTAGGGGTAGTAGGCCGGCGCTGTGTGGGCAGCGAAGGTGGCAGGGTGCACCCCGGGGTTGTCCTTGAGTTCATACTGTGATCCCTGCAGCCACAGAGCCCAGCGAGGGAGGGGATAGTTGGGGTGGAGAAAGAGAGAAAGTAAAGATGAGTCCCCAGAACTTAGGGGAAAGTCAGGGGCAGCTGCTCCTGTCCGCTGGAAAGCAAAAGGCCCCAATTCAACACCCGAGGTGCAAATGGGGAGAGGGGTTAGACGAGGAGCTACCTCTAGAAACTGCATTTCCAACGACCTTGGCCAGCTTTGCTGTCGCTCAAGACAAGTTCTAGAATCCTGGCCTCCGTGAAAGGCCACTGAGGGAGCGTCCGCCTTGAGGATTTCCCCAGGCCGTTTGGTGTCCCCCACCCGCCCCCACAACAACTCCATAGGCCTGATTTCCAAGTTTACCTCACACTAGCTGGAGGAGAAAGCCTTTTAACTAAGCCGATAAAACAGCTCCTCCAAAAGTGAAGAACCTAGAGCCCATGCCCCCCACTCTCCATCCCTGAGGGGGTCAAACCAAATAAACCATCCCAATTTTCTCCCGGCCCAAATCAGCCAGCAATTTAAAATGAAAGCACAGCTCCTTTTAAGTTTCCAGATTAATCTGCATATAATAGTTTGCCCACACTTAAAGGTATATAGTGGTGACAGGTAATTTAAAATTTTAATCCTAGTCATCAGGGACAACAATAACAAAAACACCATCTTTTTTGTTTGTTTGTTTTTTTGAAAAACACAAAAGGAGGGCTTATCCGGTAAAATATTAACGCGAGGGCTGAAGTGCTGGGGAAGAGGCGCGGAACCGGTTTCCTGGGCCTCTTCTACTTTGTCTCTGAAGTTTGACTTTGATCTGCAGCAAGCAGCACAAACTGTGTGCAGGCATTTAGAGACTCTGATTTATTTGCAATCAATATTCTTTTTATCATCGGTAGTAAAACACAGAGTCAAATTATCCCATCAGGTTTTTTGGTAAATAACATTTTATCTTTCTAACAACCTCATTAGGCCTCATTATTACCTTAAATTGCTCAGACAGATATTCACTTCACAGTTTTATCTTTTGGCTTCCAAACTCCCAGTCCTAACAGCTTGGAAATCTAGGCCTACCATCTGAGTTTGGGATTAGGCTTCTTTTCCAAGAACCCAAAGGGAATCACAGGAAACACAAACACACCTGGGGCAGGGTGGGGGTTGTCTCTACAGTACCCTCTTAGTAAAAAAAGGAAGTCTCTGCCTTCCCCCATGGCATTGTATTGGAAGCAGGTTCTCAATATAGAGCTCCCCACAAGCACAAGGGGGTGTCAAATAGCATATATCTGCATTCGAAAATTCTGTTAAAAAATTATAATGTTTTGCATACAATCATCCATTTACTATTAACAGATAGGGGTTTCTGGACTCTGAGAAAGTTGTAAAGAACAGATTTTTTTTCAGCAATTAGTTCGGTGGTCTATGACACAGAGAAAAAAATGTCCTTGGCCAGATTTCGTTTTTGCCTAATCTTTACAAAATGTACTTTGCACTTTCCTAATGATTTTGCTTAAGACTGAAAAGAAGACGTTGAGGCCTCCTCTCTGCTGGGAATTCTTTTTGAAAGGATACCTTGTAAATCTCTCATCGCTTGCTTGGCATCGCAGCCGCCAGAACAAAATGGGAGCTGATCTTTTTCGACAGCAAGCGATCTGAAAGGCAGCTGGGGCTGCTTTCAGAGAAACAGGCTTTCTTCCCAAACAAGAAAAAGTTCCAGGAAAACCCACCGGCCGCTTTGCACGCGGAAGGTTGGCGGGTATTTATTTCCTGTCTCGTCCTGGAGGAGTGAGGAGACCTGGGGGTGCCTGAAAACCGCGTTATCCCGCCTGCAGCAGCGCAAGAGGAGGTTGCTTCCCTGGTCCTCGCGCCTGGCACACAGATCACCAGCAGCCCAAGTTTCCGCCCGACTTTGCATCCGACCAAGGAAAAGATATTGTATAGACCAACAGGCTGGCCCAAGCCCGGCAGAGCCCCCGCCCCCACATCTGACACCCACTGGGACCGAAGACTAAAAGAACACCATTTATTTTCAGCCCAGGGACACTGTTTCCTTTAATCCTCCATTATGTAACCAGGGAAGAAAAGTGCTTTCTTTCGGTACAAATGAAATGAAAACTTTGGCAACTTAAGAAAGTCAAAGCTAACACCATTTTAGACGCCAAAAAATGTTCAACTTATTTCCCCCTATATCTCAAATTTACACACACACGTACACACACACACACACCCTTAAGAGACCCCTACGGCCAGTCCAATCGCCTTTGTTACCTTGATTTTGACAGCATCTAAACAGCCTTTAAACTCGGATATGACTGGGTGAGCTCTGCCAAAGAGGGAGAAATCACGTTTTCCCCGCCCAGCCCCAAAAGCCTCAGAGATCAGGCGAGCGGGCCCGCGGGGCGGAGGGGACTCCAGAAAAAGCGGGCCAAAATACGGGAGTCCCGCCGCCTCCATCCGGCCCGGACACCGAGTGAGTTGGGCCCCGGCCTCCAGCGTGGGCCGCGCGCCGCGGGCCTGCTCCTGCGGCCTTGAGACTGCCGCCGAGACCCCCCTTACCGGCCCGGCCTCCCGACTGCCCGGCCGAGATTGCAGGGCCATTGACCGCCGGCCCCTACGCGCAGCTCAGGTCCCTGCCGCTAAGGACCCGCGAGCAAAGAAGCTCGCGCTCCCCGTCCCAGCCCTCTCTGCCCGCCGGTCGCTCTCACTCTCGCTCAGCCAAGCCTCCTGAGAACCCCCTGCCCCGGGCATCGGGGCCGGAGGGGAGGCTGCCCCGGCCAGAAAGGCGCGCAGCTGAGAGGCGCACTCACCATCTGCGAGAAGAGGCTGAGGTCCGCGGCGTAGGGCAGGAAGGCGCTGTAGTTGGGCGCGCCCGCGTAAGGTCCAGCAGCAGCGTACATGCCCAGCACTGAGGTGACCGCTGCCGCGCCGGCGCCCGCGCCCAGTTCCGCTGCCCCGGGTCGGCCCGACGAGGCTGCGGCAGCCGCTGCTGCGGCTGCGGCCAGCACCCCGGGGCGCTCTCCGCCGTAGGCGCCGGGCCCCGCGGCGCTCAGGTACTGCGGGTAGCCCAGCTGCGGGAAGGACATGTCCGCGGACTCGGCGGAGGCGGCGGCGGGCAAGTATTAAAGGGGCGGGGGAGGGAGGCGGGGGGTTGGGGGAGGCACGGCGGTGGGGAGCGGACGGCGGGTCGGGCGCACTCGGGCCGGCCGGGAGGCGGGGGCCGGGGGCTGCTCCTCGGCCCGGTGCTCGCTGGCGCCCGGACCCACGATCCCGCGCCGACTGCGCCGGCCGCCCTCCGCTCGGCGGCGGGGCTTTCAGACACAATTTGAAGTTGATGCTTTGATTGGCATCCCCTTGAGCGCTGGCCCCGCCCCCGGCTCTGTTCCCGTCCTCCTCCCAGCCTCCCGCCCGCTCTTGCCGGCCTCTCCCGCCCCTCCCGGCGAGCACGTGGTGCCCCGCGCCGGCCGGGCCACCTCCGCCTGCGGTGGGCGCGCGAATGGCCGAGCAGCGGGTGCGGGCCCCGCAGCCCCGGGCTCTTTCCCGACTGGCCCCGGTGGCTGACAACCTGTCGACACCGGTTTACAGCTGTTGGACACCGGGGTTTTCTGTTTCGCGGTCGAGGTGTGTCTACTGTTTCTCAAAAACAAATCGGCTCCTGCTTTTCCACCGTTGGGGCCTGGGCAAGGTAGCAGTCGTTGGGGAGAGGCCTCTCTTCAGAGGTCCGCTCTGCCTTTGCTTCCCTGGATGTCTTTGACAGAAGAGCATCCAGGCACCCTTGACGCACCACTAAACCTGAGTGTCGTGACATCCGACGCGGTCGTGGCGTCCAAGGGAGCCCCATTAGGTATTAAGTCATCTGGCAATGACCCGCCTTGCTGCACTTAGAGAAGCGGAAAAAGCCGAGTTCTGCAGGGTTTCGCTATTGTGGAAACTTTGAGAAAGGGAACTCTAGCTGAGAAGCCACTTGCTGAAGGAGGCAGATGCCGTCTATAGTAGAGTTTTTGGGGTGAGAGACCTTTTTCTTTACAGAGGCAGCATCAAAGCAGCGGGAGGGAAACATTCCGATGCCCAACCGGGCGATGGGAGATGCCAACGTGGATCGGGTGCCCCTCGTTAGTCCCCCAGGTGGGCAGATACAGGAAATAAACCAGTGGAGCTTGCCGGCCTGAGGAGGCTCCACGACCAGGCTGGGGAAAGGACGTCTCTCTTCTCTCTCTAGCCTCTGCCCACGGAAAGAGCGAGCTGATGGGGTCGGATGCGGCACCCTGAGTTGGCTCCTGGTCACCGGGGACCTGGCCACTCTAGAGCTCAAAGGCTGAGTGCACGCTCCTCCTTGTCTCCCTATGCCTGGACAGGCTGGGCAGGCAGCCCCTGAGTTTCTCTAGCTAGCCTGGTCTCCGGTCGCCCCGGTAGGGAGCACCCCTAGGTTACCCGCATGGACCTCTGGGACCACTTTACACCGCACCTCCACAGGGCAGCTGGAGCACCGAGCCGACTCCCTGCTGCTGCTGTCCAGTACACTGGACTCTGCAGGAATTTCATCCACGGACTCCTATGTCATACTGGGTTTGAGCTGCTCTGAGCTGGCGGGATTGAGGCTGATTACTGGGTCTTCCCTCCAACATGCTCTGCTGCTGGTGACCCAGGGCCACCCATACCTTGGACACCGGCTGCCAATCAAGGATACCTACGAATTTTCACAGCATCAGGAACAATCATGTTTTCCCACTTTAGGGTCTGAGAACAGACCTAAAGCCACCACCCATAACAGTAATTAGTCATCACCAACTCTATAATGAGGCTTTAATTTCTCTGCTCAGAGTCAGGTTTTCGTCAGTTCATGCTGCTGTCTCCCCCCACACCCACCACGGAGCCCCAGGTCTCTCCAGAAACCTCCTGAAACTGCCTGGGCTCCTTTCCTGCTGTGACAGATTCTGTGGGCAGAAGTGGGCACTTGACACTCTTGCTCTGGGAAGTCCCTAACCACAGCTTCCTCCTGCTCCCCAGCCCACCTCCTGGCACCTCAACTTCTCCCCTACATCCAACACAAATGAACGGTCTAGCTTCACCTCTGTCCCACTGAGCAAACTTCAGTGTCACATTTCAGGGAAACAGGTAAACAGGTGAGATAACCTTCTTGTGTGACTGGGAGACTGAGGTGGAATGGAAGCCAATGTCAGGATCCAGCCACAGAATTTATCACCTCCTTCCCACCCTACCTGCAAAGGCCCATCTTGACTTCAGTTGCACTGTAGCCATCAGAACCTGGTGGGGGAGGGAACTGATAGGGGCAGCAGGCTCTGTCCTGAACCTCACCAACCCAGCAATGCCACCCCACCATGTTCCACATATATTACCTCCATTTATGTAGGTCCGTGGAGACACCTGGGAGATCAGTGGGAAAAACCCACCTGGAAACCGGTCTGAGGATCAGCAAGTTATGGAGGAAATTAGAACTAGAAAGGCCTAGACTAGCCCGAAGGGAGTGACGGAAAGGTACCAGAGCAGCCAACGTGGCCATCCTCTGCCCCAGGCTATGGGCTGGGATCCTAGCATATCCTGGGCGATTTAGCTCACCTCTTCCCTTCTTTCTCCTTGGCCCTTTCGCAGAAAATTTGCACGTAGAGAACTAGGAAGCTGTAAGAAAACTGACTTTAAGGTATCCCAGTGGAGAGGGGGAGGGGCAGAGAAGGCTAGAGAACGTGGTGCCTAAGCTTTGCGAAGGAGTGTGTCCTGTGGCCAGCCCTCTACCCATTTTTTAATCATCAAACAGGGCCGATGAAAGCCCAGGTGCCTGAGCCAGGAGAGAGGCTCTTACCAGGTAGCTTGGGACTGACTTGAATATCCTCTTCATGCAGGTCCAGCTCGCCAGCACACCCCGCCAGGGCCCGGGCCCATCCCTCTGCTGGCCTGAGAGGCGCAGGGCAAATAGGAGGAAGTACCAGGTCCTGCGAACCCCAGGCACAGACGGGGACGGGGACCAGGCAGTGGGGCGCCAGCCACCCGCCTTTGAAAACTGATGGTCTCCAATCGTGTGGCTCTAAATAGACAAACCGAAAGAGACCGGTTTCCCAGACTCTCGGCCACGTTCCCTCCGGCGTGAGAATGGCTCAGACAGGCCCAACCAGGGTTCTGGAGGGTGATCCTAGCAGGAGTGGTTCGCTTCCCAGTCGCCACCCAGTCATCACTGAGATAGAGACAGGGCTGCCCAGCGGTGTAAAGCCAGACCTAGGGGTCGCTGCGCGGCCTGATCGGAGCTCGGGCTGACCTGAGTGTGGGCTCGGGTCTGGGAGCCCCGGTGCGCCGTAGGGACGGACCTCCCTTCACCGACCAGTGGCGGTTGGCCCCCGTCGCCGGCAGTGCGGCCCCGCAAAACTGGGCAGTGGCTGTTGACCGGGACCTTTAAACAGAAAGCGCTCCGGCTAGGACGTGGGCCTCTGGGGGCACCCGTGGGTGTGCGGAATTCCATCCAGTGCACCGGCCTCCGCTAGGAGGGAGAGAGCGCATGTGGAGGGGAGCGGAGGAAGCTGTGAGGCCGTGGTGAGTGAGCTGGGGGAGGGTTACTGAACATTGCGAATTTGAACCAAGTTGACTGTTAAATTGGTTTTAAAGCCTGGTGGAAAGTTTACTCGTTATCATTATGGCAGGGGGGCGGGGTAGGGTTTTTGGTTTTTTAAATTTTTTTAATAGAAGGGAATTGCTATCCCAGTTCTGAAAAAGATCATGTCCTTTTTTTGTCCCCAGCCCCTCAGTTCAGTCTTTGATCCCCTCACACCACCCCAGCCTATTTACATAAGAATGAAATTAAGCAGACCAAATAGCATCCACATTTACAATTTTACTTATTATAAAATAAGCCTTCACTGTTTTGAAGCTCCAACGGCATAGGTCTGAAGAAGAAGAGAAAGGTTATAGAGGAACCGACCGCTCCCTGGAGCCAACAGGGGACCTGCCTTTCACACCGAGGAGAGGATAGAAGACTCATCTCCTGGATACAGCCCTTGGCCTCCTCACCTGCCTTTCAAAATGGCCATTGTTTGCTCCGCAGATGGCAGGCCGGGAGCCCTGACCAGCGGGACCTCCGGATCCTGGCCAGCCCCTCCGCCCCCAACGAGAGCACCCTGATTTATGAGTCTTGTTAAATAGTCATTAGGACTTTGCACCTTTCTCCTGCAGGACCAGGAAGCCACCCAGCTGGGCCACAGAGAGGCAAGTTCAAAACAGTCCCAAGGCAAGAATGACCGGCGCGGGAGAGCACAGCTGAAACCCACCCCGGAGTCCGAGGGTGCCGGGCCAGGAATGAGATCGGCATCCCTATGATGATACGATGCCAGACCAGCTTTCTCTTGCCAAGCCAGCCCGAGCCCACGTGGGTAGAGGATGGGGTAGTCAAAGACAACTCTGGTGCCTCCTGACCCAGCATAGAACCCACTGGGAGCCTTGAACATGCTGGATTGAGGGGCCCCGATGAGAGAAGGAGCCCCTCGTGGGAAGAGCTATGGGACCGGGGAGAAGAGCCGCCTAGAGACTTCAGGAAAACACTGGAAGGAAAGGGTCCAGAAGCAAGAGACACGGATGGTCAGAATCTCAGAGCAGTGCTTAAATAGAGTAGGGGTTTGGTTCCGGGGAAGGCGGCAGGCGGGCGAAGTGCTAACGGGAACCTGGAGCCTTCCGAACCTGCTGCAGGGTGGCGCCACGGATGGCAGCGGTCCGGCCTACCTGCATCGCAGCGCCAAGTGTCGGAGGAAGGGAATTATATGCGTGTGCACACGTAAATATTTTTAAAGCCGCCCCTTAATTAACTAGATCATTTCCATTAGGCTTCCAACATGATCAACAGCAACAGTGTGAGGGTTTTCAGGATTTATAATTTGATGTCACCAGACGGTTGCTTGGGGGCAGAGGTACGAGCTCTGCACCAGCTGCACTCGTGTTTATTTGTTTTATTTGTGCTCCTGTAGGGCTCCATTATGCAATGTTTAATTAGTTTGTGTTTGTATTTCACCCGTCCCAAATCAATGCCATCCCCGAGCTTGGCGTTGTAAATGCAGGCAGTACAGGTGTACTGCCTGTGTCTGACAAATGAAAGCGGGGTTGCCACCCAGCCCAGCCGACTGTCAGCTCTCTGCAGCCAGGGAGGGGAAGATCAAAACCAGCTGGAATGTATACATTGCTCCGCCCCCCATCCCCCTTCACCAACAAAGTTGTGGCTGTGGCTCTGGATGCCTTTGGAGGGAGCCGCTGGACCACCGGCATGGGGGACAAATGACTTAATTTTATACAAGTCCAGTGGTCTTTGGGCCAGCGCTGGCATCCAGTGCTTTGGGCTCATGGCCTAGCGGGCTGGTGATGAAACTGCAGCCGCCCCCCTTCCCCAGTGTGGGGTTGTGCAGATAACCTAGCAAGGAAGGTCATTGTGAGTTGCACCCTGCCTGGCTCCACAAATTCTTTCAAGGAACCCAGAGCATATAGCTCAGATTCTGGCATCACCAGACATGGGGAACCAGCCCCCAACATACACACGTATGTACTGGCATCACTTTCTTCTTGAAATGACCTCTGTGGAGTGCGTGTAAATCTATCCTCCCAGCCACCAGGGAATTCTTTTAAAGCTTTCTTTTTCTTTTCTTTCTTTTTTGGTCAGGAATAGAGATTGTTCGTCTATAACTAGACCACATAGAAATTATGATTCAATAGCAGTGTATATTTAATTAGAATAATCTCACTTGAATTTAATTATCTAATGAATTATTTGTTTAAAAGTGGAACGTCTTGTTTGCCAAGTATGGTGCAGACCTCAGATAAGAACTTGTGTTAGAAGGACATTGCAGTTTAAAAGTAGGCATGTGTTAAGGTTTATATTTTAACTATTTGAGTGTGTAACTGCTTCCGTACTACTGAAACAAAAACAATGATCACCTGAAAAGTGTAGGAGGGTGGCAGCACCTTTCTGGCCACAGAGGTGATCTATTCCACTATGTGCACATGTCTCTTTTGGAAATTAATAACTTCTGACTTTTTGTCACATAAGTCTAGTTTATTTTTAAACTTATTTCATTTTGCTTTCAGTAACACTTTTTTTTTCTAGTGCAAGATGACAGCTGTCTATTCGAAGACTTATTTTATGATTAGCGTTTGCACTGAAGTAGGGCACCCTTCAGGAAAAATCTAACCCAGCTCATCTGGCTTCCTGAGGCATCCATGTGGCAGCAGGAGGACATTGCCAGTTATCAACTAATGGGAATGAAAGCTACCATGACCCAGACGTTGACCTTAACCCTAATTTCTAAACACGTGGAAGAATTTTTACTTCCAGTTGTTTTCCAAAAGTAAGAGCAAATAACTCCAAGTCATGCCACTCTTTCTGGGAGGTCTGAAGTTGACTATGTCAAGGTAACCCTAACAATTGGCATAGCTAAAATAAAGTTTATAGCCTGGCTCATTAATCGAGGAGTGTAACTTGCCAAAAATCTAACAGGATTTCTGTATTTTCTGTGGTCAAGTTGCTGCAGAAGCAGAATGCTTCATTTTCTCCTCTACGTCAGGTGATAGAATTTTCTACCCCTACATGCAATTTTAGCAGAGAAATGCATGTATGGGGGTGGGGCAGAGAGGGTGTCACCCTTTCACTAAGTGGAAAGAGGAAGTAAGAACACCTCAAACCCTTGGTTGAATTCTACTGTCATTTTCATTAATATGTCATTAATCAAATAACTTAATAAAAAGTTTGGTCACCATTGTCCTATAAATATTAAATATCATTAGCATAGTGTTCAAGTAAGTAGGAATAGGACCAAGTGAAAATTCAATACAAATAGGAATTATTTTTGTTTCTTCCTAAAATCCCTGATCTTTATTATAGCTGTGCATTTTGAAATTGATGCTTTAACTACTAGTAGTGGTTAAATTATAATATAAACTTATTCACATTCAGTTATGGTTACAGTAGCACCCTTCTTCCAAAGAACCAGATCTACATGCATAGATATTTTAAACATATATGAATTTACTTAACATGTTCTTCCAAATCACAAGTGATAGCAAGAGCCAGAAAGGACAAGAGATAATAGCTTAGGAGTGATAACACATTTCTCAGATCTGAGCAAATGCAAGGATGATTTGCTGGTAAAACCCTCAAAGGAAATGATACATGTGGGATGGAAAAAGGTGAAAATACTAAATGGTGTATTTATGTTGGACTTTTCCAAACTGTTAGAAATTTAGACCAAATGGTATTCTATCTCCCATGACTTCCTATCAGTTCTCAGTCACTTACAGTATTAAAGATAAAAGCTACGTACTAGAAACACTTTTTTAAAAAATCAGTTGAAAAATATTTGGCCACACAACATCCTAGGTTGAGAGATTTATGCCTTTAGGGTTTCTAACAATGTGTGCACTGGAAGCCACTAAAGGAATATGAGTTCACCAAAAATGCCCAACACAGGACCTGCCCACAAGGACTTCAGAGGAATGTTTCTCAGAAGTTCTGAAGACCTTTACGGTCTTCCAGCATTCTCCAGGACTATCCTTATAGAAAAACACAATACTGGGTATTAAATGGGTCTGAGGGGGAAAATATAACACATCCCTAGACCCAGGAGTACCTTAGTCTGCTTTTTATTAAATGTCACCTTGAACTTGTCATCCAAAGCTGTCTCCAGAGCTGCTTCAGACTTCAGGGTTCTTATCTGACCTTTAAGAGCTCTATCTCTCACAAGAAAAACTGCATAAGGAGGCCTAGGGCTCCTGCCCTCCAACTTTGTACCAGCTTTGAGAACATGGAACACTTGTGACCCCCAAAAATGGGGCCATTTCAGGCAGTATCCAGACCAAAAAAACTGCCCATCTTCAGCCTTTAGGTGACCTTCCCTTTGTCTCCAGTTCCAGAGCCCCTCCCATGCCCTCTCATGCTGACCAAGGCAGCCAAGATGTTTCTTCCAGACTACCTATTCCATGTTCGGGGGCTTTTCTGGCCCTTCGATAGAAACCCACATGGCCTGGGGTCTCCTCTGTTGGCTAGGAGCTAATTGATGGCAGGCTAATTCTAGCTCCTAATTGTACCTATGATGATGGTTAATTAATAGGGATATGTGAACTTAAACTCCTGCACTGAGAATAGTCACATTTTAATAAAGGCCCATCAATGCATTGACCCAAAGCTCCTAGGAGAGACCCATACTCTAGACGGGGAGGATGGCTTTGTCCCTTGAGTAGCTGCACCATTGAACTCCTGACATCACTCATTAGGAGAAAACGTCCAAGGTGTCAGTTAAGCCTCATCCCCAGGTTTTGCAAAAGAGAAAGCCTACAATACTTAAGCCCATGCTGCGAGTCGATTTGGATCCCTAGTCCAGGTGTAATATATAACCATAGATTTTGGCCAAGAAAAAATTACCACAAAAAATGAAGAATTTGTGTCCAACCCTGTCATTCATCAGCAGCTGCACCTCACTGCCAGCAAATGCATTATCACTGTGACGTTGAGGTGGTAGAAAGCATCAGTGATACTTTTACAAGCTGAAGATTGTGTGACATTATCTCTAGGGTTGAGTTAAGTGGTTTGTCTAAGGTCACTCAGCAAGGGTGTAATAAATCCAAGATTAGAAACTGGGCACCTTCTTCCACAGTCTGCATGCTGGGCCAGGGGCACATAGATTTGTTGACTTAATCCTTCTTCTCACCCTCCTCTCAAACCTTGGAGCCCTCTTGCTCCCCATGTCCCCAGGTTCAGGTGACTGTGTTGCAGCAGTGGCTGCTGATAGGCAGCTGCAGAAACTCCTGATTTTTCTCTACCTCCCTTCTTTTTCCCACTTAAAAAAAAATATTATTTATTCCCTCAACAAAGACTGTGGAAGGCCACTATAAGAAATGGACAGTTTCTTATGCTGAGGGAGAAGTTAAGATAAATTAAATAGTTGTCTAAATATCTGAGATAAGTGCGTAAGGTAAATCATGCAGTTGAGTGAAACACATGCAAATCTCTAACTGTTCTACAAGGAAAGAGTAGTGCAAAGAGGGATATGCCAGTTATTTAGGACTTTCTTTCCTTCAACCTCCCCTTCCACCTTCCACTGTGCAAGGTGGGACCCATATCTGCATTGCCATTTTCTCTCTCTTAGCCAAAAGTGGGTACCAGGAGAAGGTTTCAGGGAGGAAGTAGAGGTGGCATTGCCCTTGTCCTTGTCCTTGTCCTTTTGATTCCTGATTACTTCATGTGAATCAGCACCACCCAGTGGTATGTGTTACCCCACAGCAGCAGGTCTCCTATGGCAGCAGCTGAGTCCAGTTTTCAGGGTTTCCAGCACTCAGAGAGCTGGGCCATCATGTGTCCTCAGAGCCCAGGTTAGCGAGCAGCATCTCTGCCTAGCTATGGGGCTTATGCTTCACCATTTCTATCCTTTCTTCTGTTTCCTGGCCCTGTAGTAGTGGTAGAAGTTTTCTGTTTCTTTCTTTCTTTCTTTCTTTTTTTTTTTTAAAGATTTTATTTCATTATTTTTAGAAAGAGGGGAAGGGAGAGAGGCAGAGAGGGAGAAAGACATTGATGTATGGTTGCGTTTCACCTGCCTCCAGCCACAGACCGGACTGGAGACCTGGTTTGCAACCTGGTTATGTGCCCTGGCTGGGGAATCGAACCTGCGACCTTTGGGTTCGCAGGCCGGCACCTTAACCACTGTGCTACCAGCCAGGGCCTCTTTCTTTCTTTTTGTTTGTATTTTGCCAGGTCTATTAACTAGTTGAAAATTCTTTATATTGAATTTGTTTGCTAGGATGACTACAACACCATACCCAGGCCAATGGCTTAAATAGCAGAAGTTTAGCTTCTCAGTCTACAGGCTACAAGTATTAAGATGAAGGTGTCAGCAGGGGTGGTTCCTTCGGAGGCTGGAAAGAGATATGGCTCCAGGCCCCTCTCCTCGCTTCTGGAAGTTTCTGGCAATCTTTAGCATTCCCTGGATTGTAGACTCATCACTCTATTCTCTGTCTTCATGTTCTCATGGCTTTCTCCCTGACTGCATTGCAGGGTCCAAGGCATATTGGATTAGTGCCCACCCTTCTCCAGTATGACCTCATCCAAGCTCAATACATGCATGATGGTCCTATTTCTGCATCAAGTCACATTTTGAAGCAAAAAGAGAGTTTGACATCCCATATAAATTCTGGAGAAAAACATAATTCAACTCATGATGGCACCTAATTAAGAATTATTCACATTAACTGTTTTCTTGTCCAAATAATTGTACTTGTCATCACACTAGAACTGGATTGACACCAAGGACCAGGACCTTAAGAACTAAAGGATTTAGTCCTGGCTTGCATGGCTCAGTGGACTGAATATTGGCCTGTGAACCAAAGGGCTGCCCATTCACTTCCCAGTCAGGTTACATGCCTGGTTGGGGGGGAAGGTCCTCAGTTGGGAACACACAAAAGGCAACCACATTGATATTTTTCTTCATCTCTCCCTCCCTTCTCTTCTCTCTAAAAATGAAATCCTTTTTTAAAAGAATCAAATTATTTATTTTATTCCTGAGGAGAGGTGCTATGGCCTATCACTTAAACCAAGCTCTGCATAATGACTTGGATTGGAATTGACAAAGACTGAGTGCAGGATATTCCACAGTTGGCATGACAGGCCTGGGGAAGCAGTAAGTACATGAGTGAGGCTGAGTACAGTCGTCAAGGGCCAGAGTGGTACAAGAGGCTGAACAGTGGATTTCAGTGGCATGTGATGAGTTTGGAAGTTAGCCTCTATACAATAACGAGATAGCATAGGCCTCTGAGGAGAAGCAGGGCAAGATTTGATGCATCAGTGGAGTATGAAGATACTGACTGAGATCAACAAAAATGACTGCAATTGACTAGAATCCTTGTATGTCAAACTTCCCCTGTGTTCTGGACTTCTATATCCCTGATATAGGTAGGTGAGGAGGATGGCCAGCCTTCCACCATCCTGCTCTTCCTTGGGAGTTTTCAGGAGGATCTGGGGCAGGTAAGGGGAGGACAATACTCTGGTTCCTTCTTCATATCCTAGAAGTAGAATAGCTCCACTTTCCACATTTTACATCTTGAATTTACAGTTAAAAGTTCGTTTGAAATAAGTATGAACTTGAAGAATTATAACATACATGGTTGTCAGTGTTTTGATCCTGTTGTCTTCAAGTGATTTGATGATGTATGAGTGTCTACTTGTCTATAACATGTGGTATATTAACACATCTCCTTTCTCTGGTCAGACTCAATGGGCTTTCTATACATGTCCAGGTTACATAGTCATAGTTCTCATGACAGCATGTTTAAATATTTGGTTGATTCCTTATAATACATAAAATATTAAACTAAACAGAAGAAACCTGGAATGGCAGAAATGTAGGGGAAAATGCTGTCAAAGGTAATTGCCATCATCATCATCATCATCATCATCATTATTATTGGTGAACATAATTAATTTGCAAGCCTTCCTTTTTCATTGAAACATTGAGGACAGGATACAAGGACCAAGTTACTGGTTTCATCAGGAGGGAAGACAAATGAAGTGGTTAAAATGAAATAATAATCCTCTGTGTTAAATCACAAAACTCCTGATTGACACATGAAGGACGAAGAGCTCAATAGCACAGGAAATAAATGATGCTTCCATCCAGTTTCCTTGCTAACTCTGTAATTCAAAATATATGTAAAATGTATCATCAATGATCATCTGTCATACAGCAAACTCAATGTCAATTAATATATTTTATCACATTGGCATCTTTGCTTGGGAATAAACTCTGTTGTGTTCTCAATAGTGAATTTAGTTTTATCTGCACAGAGGAAGGAAGAAACCATGTCACAGCTGTAGTTTTCATATCAATTGCATAGTGTAAAGTCTCATCAAGTCTGTAGCCGATTTCTGGGCAGCTTGTATCTAGCTGAATTATAGCACTATATAGACAAGTTACATAAGACGTTAAATAAAAGAAGCTCCATTAAGACCCTGATATGAATGCTTGTCCTTCCAGGAGAACAGAAAATGTTTTAAGAGGAGATGCAACTTTGCAGGGTGGTGTGAGTATGTGGATCTCTCTCTGCAGAAGGTTTCTGTCATCACTCAGGATAAGAGCCTCTGCTTCTCCTAACTCATTCGGTGATATGTTGCAACAGTGCAAGGCCATAACATATTTATTTCAAGAATTTTCTTGATGTTGACTTTCTAGAAATCCTTCCTGCCCCTTGAATTACCTGTTTTCTCCAAAGAGAAATCACCTTTTTCAAGCCTTACCAGCTTCTACCTGAAATGCAAATCTGGGAAAGTGTCCCAAAGCTTTATTAAAATGAATGTCAAATTTCCCTACTCAGAAGGCTCACTTTTAAAAAATAAGATTTTATTCATTATTTTTAGAGAGAGGGGAAGAGAGAGAGGCAGAGGGAGAAAGATCAATGTATGGTTGCCTTTCACCAGCCTCCAGCTACAGACCTGGTTGGAGACCTGGCTTGCAACCTGGTTATGTGTCTTGGCTGGGAATTGAACCAGTGACCTTTGGGTTTGCAGGCCGGTGCCTATCCACTGAGTCACCAAACAGGGTGAAGAATCATTCTTTGCCCCTGCCGTCCCCCCACCCACCAGTCAGTCCACCGCCGAAACCATTTTCTCTGCTGGTGACCCCACTATCATTCACCCAGGAGCTTACTTTCCATCTCTCATTTACATAACTGCCTACATCCACTTACTATGACCTATCAATTCTGACTCCCTCAAAAGCTTTTTAGATCTAGCTTCATCTCTCCCCGGTCCAAGCCCTTGAAATGTCTGTTTAGGCTGTTAAAGGGCCTCCAGAGTCATTCTCTTGCCATTATTCTTTGGTTCTCTGTTGCATAGGTCATTTTGCCACCAGAGTTACATTCATTTTACTCCCCTGCAAAAATATCCTTGGTTTCCTCTTAATTACAAAGTAAAGAGTCCTATCTCCTTAGCAGATCATATGTCAATCTTCGTGGTTGAAACATATCCATTGAAGCTGGAAATGTGAGCAGCTGAGGGTCTGTTCTCATCTCTTAGAAAGTCTATTTTAAGAAATGTAGCATTTTATTTAGAAGAGAGAATGTTGTTGGTGAAATGTTAGATTTGGCATTTATCTGGATTTATCATTTATTAATTTATTACTTATTTCTTCCACTTTCCAACCAACCCTCAGTTCTCAGTCCAGAACTGTCTTCTCCTTTCCAAGCCCATCTTTCATTTATGGATCTTCAAAATCCAGCTGGAAAGCCCAATATTATCCTAGAATTCTAAAACTTCAGAATCCCTTGGGAAGCATGTTAAAATTCATGGGCCTTGCCTAGAGATCTTCTGATTCATTATGTATGAGGTTGGGTCCAACATTTGAATTTTAAATAAGCACAGAGGTGATTGGGATTTAGTCAGTTGAGAAAAGCATTTCATGAACAAGAATCCTAGACACAGTTTGATCCTTAACCCCAATGGACTTCCCTGCATTCTACCCCATCCTGTGCTTGGGAAGAAGAGTTCCTGTTCATGTTGCTGATCCTGGCAGTCTAGTTCATGCAAGCCCTTTATTTTCCTGTATTGTACTTACATGAGCTTCCAATACTTCATCCTACCTGGTGTCTTGCCTTTTGCTTTTGCACAGGAGTCATTTCTCCCTCCCCAGGCTAAGTGTATCCTATTGTTCACCGTTAGTCACCATGACTTCTTCCTCCAGTCCCTTGCTCTGAGTTACTACATGGAGATCATCATGTCCCCTGCAAGTAGCCCAGAAAGACCTCCCTCTATTATTATCATGGATCTAAAGGGGTTTCATTTTTTAATGATAGACACCCATAATTATATTTTTTGTCACTAAAATTTTCATGTAAAAAAATATCCCTTGGTAAGCCCATCCCTTCATTCCTCTGTCCCATCTCTATTCCATTCCGAGGGGTAACCCTTCTCCAATTCACATGGTTATTCCCTCTGTTGCTTGTCCCTATGTTAACATATACTGCTGTATGTGAATGTAGTAGCTTTCTGTGTGTTTGCACAGTGGTACCATCCACTTCGCAGTTTGTCTCAACTCAATTTTTCCCCTTAATCACCTCTTGTGCAATTTTTTTTTTGTTCACATTGTATCCTTCCCATGTTTTCAAACTGCCACTCTATATTTAAGTAGCTCCCAATTAGAGGGCATTTGAATAGTTCCTAATTAGTTATTAGTCCTCCTGGGGCTATGAGAGCAACCTTACCCTAGTGTCTTTGTGCCCCATTGAGGGTGTCTCCAGGGCAGAGGCATTAGCATGTATGTATGTTAAGGCTTCTATTGTGGACAGTGTCCATGTCTCCACCACGAGAGAGAGCTGGTGGACAAGTCCTTAGGAGTGACCCATTGTGTGAGTGCCATGGTCCCTGCTGAGATGGGGAATCTCAGCTGCATCCTTTGCAGGAGTTGGATCACTCCTGAAGGTGTCTATCACACTTAGGAGATAGGTCTTGCAGAAGTGTGAAGGGTGTCAGGGATAGAGGGAACCTCTGGATAGTCACTCATGCTAAGGCAAGAAGGGAACAGGCAAAGTGGACTTGTAGGCAGTGGGCAAGTGTGATGATGGAAGGAAGCCTTCTGGGGTATTGGTCTCCTGAACCACCCCTTTGTGCTCACAGCTGAGCACAGAAGAGCACAGGATGTAATATATAAAGTAGAGCAATCTGAGATGCCTTGAATGCATTGGCCCACAGGCCCTTCTGCATTTCTGGATTCAGGGCACAATGGGAAGAGTGGTTGCCAATGAGAAGAGTGACTGATCTGCCCTCAGGGCCACCAGAAGACTGGCAATCAGGAGGGCTGATCCTGTGAAGTTGGGAAGAATGGAGGTTGGAAGCGGGCTGTGCCCAGCAAAAAAAACAAAAACAAAAAAGGCTGCGGTCCTGTGACCAGCACCCACCACAAGGTGCTCTGAATGGATGATCCAAAGCAGGGGCAGCACCCAGGACCCTGAGAGCAGAGTGTGGCAGGGAGATCCAGCTTTCCTGTGTTGCATCCCTGTGGCTGGCTGTGCGTCTACAGTTTAGTAAGTGCTCTGTGAGTTCATGTGAATGGCAAGACCAAATAAGTCCCTTTTCAGAATGACTCAGTCATCAGCACATATTTTTTTTTTAAGTTTCTATATTGTTATTACTCATTTTCAAAGTGTGCAATGCATTTAAAAGTCTAACTCAAACTTTACAATTCTTCATGTATGTAGATTCTTGTCTAAAATAGAAATGGCATAATCTGCATTGAGCTTCTGCCCCACCATTTTTTATTCAGTTTCTCAGTGATGTTATACTTCCTTTGGCCTCAGTGTTTATTCTCAGATGAGCTCATCAACTTTTCTCTCATGAATTGACTTGGGTATCTGTTAGTGAAAGTTTTATTTTGGTGATAAATTCACAAGGCCATTCAACAAGAATTATACTTGTGTATTTTGGATAGATGTTTTTTTGCCACACATCTCTACACCTGTGGAGTGACCAGCACTGTGGAGAGAGGAAGATGGGGAAAATTAATTGCCTTAATGAGCCATGGCTATTCCCTTAAAGGGTCAATTTTGGGACAAAAATGTATTACATCAATGCAACTGACTTTAGAAATTGTAGTTATATCTAAATAACACATAGACATTGTGGGAAATATACCTTAATGCTAAAACTCTGACAAGTGAAGTATTTATTATTTTATTCCAAGTTTCTTTTTGATTGACATGTTGCCCCCTTAAATCTTATCTGGGAATTCATAGAGTATTTTAGAATTCTTCTCTCAAAATGGGTAGTTAGTTAATTTTTTTTTTCTCTGTTCACTGAATGTCATCACCAACTAACAAAGCACAAGGATGAAGTAGTTTCTGTGTGGCGTTCTTCTACTTGCTGTGAGTTCAAAAACTTATTTGGTGTTTGGGATAAGGTGACGATAGAGTAAGAGGGTCTCCCAGCCATGTCCAAGGGAGCAGCTCCCCCAATCTTGAAATTTGTGTAAGAGGTTGCAGAATCCAAGTGGAGGATAACCTGACCACATTGGAAATGCTGGTCATCAAAAGGGCTAACCTGGAGATTTAGAAAACACTTAAAATGATGTGAAGAATGATTTTTAAATTACCTTTATGTGTGTTGAAAACTTAAAACCTCAATGACTTACCACTTGGATTTTTGGCCCCAATTTTATGCTTAAGGTGCCAGCAGCGCACATAGTTTTTTTCTTGAGTAGGGTTACATAACAGATTAAAAGACTGCGGTTGCACAAATATTTGTTGAGCGATGATCTTGAGACAAGCATTAGTCTGGGCCATGGATTCAGTGTTCAGGAGAGTCACAGGCATGAATGTGAGGTTGGAACAAGCTGCTTGCTGACATGCCCTTTGACTGTTTTGAGCTGAGATCCAGTGTGCCCAGTGCCTTCACGCAGTGGTTATCCAACCAGGGTTCTCTGAGGCCTGGCTGGTTGTGTGAGTGCAGGCCCAGGAAGGTGACATGTCTGGAGCCGCGGGTCTGGTGATGACTCCTGTGCTCTTCATACTCCTTCCTCAGCATTAGAGGAGTAGGGACCCAGAGAAAAGGTGCTTCTGCTCTTTCAGGTTCTCAGGTCCCCTGGATGCTAAGAGGCTCCTGTCAACATATTGGGGCTGCAAAAACAAAAATCAAAAACCAAAAAACAAAATAAACAAACCAACAAACCCCATAAAGCAACAGAAATATGTTCTCTCGCAGCTCTGGAGACCGAGAGTCTGAAAACAAGGTGTTGGCAGGACCATGCCTTTTGAAGCTTTAGGGGAAGGCACTTCCTCTCTCTCCTAGCTATTGGGAACTCCAGGTGTTCCTGGGCTTGTGGCCACAGCACTCCCATCTCTGCTATTGTATTCATGTGGCCTTTTCTGTGTTTGTATCTCTCTTCTTCCAATTTTTATAAGGATATCCATGATTGGATTGAGGGATTATTTGGAAAATTCAGAATGAATTATTTATATAGATATACCTAAATTACCTCTGCATAGACATTTATTTCAAGATGAGGCCACATTGGCAGGTTCTGGAGTTAAGCTGTGAATGTACCTTTTGGGGGCCACCATTCAACTTACTATAGAACTTGTCACCTGGTTCTTGGTAGAGGGAGTCTGGAACACACTCACAGTGAATGGGCCCTTGTGGACAAGGCTTTGATGTAATCTATGGAGACCACAGCCTGAGGGACCTTGGGTATGGGGTGAGGAGAGGACACTTGCAGCTCCTGAGTCTCTTGAATGACATGAGAGAGGCCTTAGAAAAATGACAACTGTTCCAGTATTGCTGTGCAAGAGGAACAGACCCACCAGCATCCTGAGCTCCAAGTTTCTGGGAGTCTGTTGCCTCTGTCATTTTCAGACTACATTCTGTCATTTTACTGACTGTGTCACAAGTTAGCACCTCCTCTTCTTATCCTAAATACTCTAGTCATGTTGAGGACCTCTAGGAAGTTCTTCATGAACTCTTTACGTACCTTTCATGGTCTCATGGAGCTTAACAGTATTTCCTCTTTTCTGAACTCAAAATCAACTTGTTTTTATCTTTGCATATTATTCTAAGTGTCAGCACTTGGACTGCTAGACTAAAAAGATGGATTTTGAGAACTGGCACCGATGATGCCTGAATTATAATTGATCAGTGAAAGAGGGTGAAACTGCCAAATATTAGTGCTGTACCCTCATTAAGGACACAAGAGGAAGCAGAGTCCTTTTTAAGCTACTTCAGTTGCTGTTGCCATGTATGGACATCTCAGCTTTTCCACAGTTAATTATACTTCGAGTTTCTAGAGCTGCTTTCATCCAGGAGTTCTGAAGAGCATTTGAGGTACTTACAGCCCCCTATTAAGTCAAGTGCTATAGGCTGTCCTAGACCAAAGTGGGAGCCAGAGCCCTCTGGGGGACAGAAATCTCAACCAAAGGGCAGACACAGCACTCAATCTGGGCACATGGAACCCAGCCAATGTGAGGTGCTCTGTCACCTTCTGCACCACAGGCTGGGTTGGGTCCAGTAGCCATGCTGGTCACCTCTCTCCTCTCATCTCTCTCCTCTGCTTTCCTTGTGTGGTTCTGTTGTCAGGAACTTGTGACCCAAACACCCATCCTCTGTGTGCTGTCATTCCAGCAGTTTTCACCTAAAGAAACGAGGGCACCTTCTAAAGCCTCAGCAACAAGTAACTTACCTTAATCTGCTGCTTCTCCATCCCCAGGGTCTAGCTCAGGCTGGCACAAACTTAGCTGATTATCGGATGGAAGGTGAAATGATGCAGTGTTGTCCCCTCTCAGGGATGCTGAAACAATCTCCTTATGCTGGACTCCTACCAGTTTGTCAGTGTCCCTTCTTGTCAAGAGAGTGTCTCCACCTGCTTAGATGAAATTCATTTACCTTCATCACCCCTTCAATGAATATTAGATCTCCTTTGCAATGTTGCTGATAGTCTATTTTGTCACTAGTCATTTACAGAAGTGTGATTGTATCAGTTTAGATTCATTTAGCTCCATACCACAGAATATCTGCTTAGTTCTGGTTAAAGCAAAAAGTCACTCCACTGGCTCACAGGATAAGCCTGGTGTGTAGTTTGGGGTCTGGGCAGTGGCTGAGTGGAGTCATAGGTGCTTAGGCTTTTATTTTTTCCTGCTCTGTCATCCACAGCTTCTTGGTGTTGCCTCATCTCTTCAATATAACTGCCATGATCCAAGCATCACAATCTCATACAAACACATTTAAACAGGGAGAAAGGCAGAAGAAGAGGATTCACTTATATATATGTGAAAGAACGGTCACTTTCAGGACTACCTCAGAATGGTTTTTCATATGTTCCAATCCCAGAGCTGGGTCAATGGCCAACCAGACACAAAGGAAGCTGGGGCCTTGAGAATTCAGCAGAGGGAATGGGTTGTCCTGAGTAGCTCGATGTCCCCATCCTTCTTCCTGGGTTGGGCACATGCCCTTTAGGTCTGCTCATATTCTCAGTCTCTTTTCTGGAAGTATGATGGATAGCTTTTCCTACCCACCCACCAAATTCATTCACTAAAGGCTGAATGTGGCTATGTGGCTCTGGAGCCGTGAACTGTCAACAGAGGAACACATGCCACTCCCTAGAGTAGCTTAAAGGTCTGGCACATGATTCACAAAGAAGCCTCTATCAGACCATGGTTAGAAGTTTTGAGCAGAGGCATTTATCATCCTTGATGCACACATATACCAAGGAGAAAGATGCCTTTCCCTCATAACGTCACTGAATGTCTGAACTGTGGGTTACCTACCGATTCTCCCCCATCCTTGACCTGCTACCCCAGTGCACCTTTGGCAGGGAGAGGGCTGTGGGGGCTGTGCATGGGCAACTCAGGGGCTGCCAGGACCCTCCATCATGCCACCCTATCTGTCATGGCGTATCAATAGCTGGTCCTGACATTGTTTTGCATTCAATTAAGAATCACTTTTTTAAAACTTATTCATCACTCTGTCTTAAAGGACTAAAGGGAGAGTGTGAAGATAGAGATGAAAGACATGTGAACGTGCATTATATTCTCCAAAGAAGAATAAGAGTTTCCCCATCTTACCCATTGATTCTGTCCACAGATGAGATCCTATAGTGGGTGTGTTTATCTCTGTGACCTATAGGTTTCAATTTGAAAAGAAAATGTGCCTGTAAGTGTGTAATGTAAAAAAAAAAAAAAAAAAAAAAAAAATCAATTTAAAGACATTTGGAAGCTAAATATTTACATGAATGTAATCAAGAATACATTTGAAAAATAAATAACCTGTAACTTCTCCTTAAAATATTAATATATTTGCCCAAAGTAGGCTGTGCCTATATTCAAAATCAGTGTCAGCGGCCAACACCACTGGCCCCCCAAAATACCTAGTTTCAAATTCTGGGCTTTCATCTGAGATCACTTTGCCCACAGAAAATATATCAAAATATAAAGGTCCACTCTATGTTATAATTTTTTGTCCCTTTGTTTTAGTTAAGAATTGCCCTTTTGATGGTAACAAATGCATTTTTGAGATTAGAATTTTAAAAAAGGAAATTTCCAAGGAAATATTCTTCAGGCCAACTCCACATATGTGGGATTTAATGTCTTTTTTTGTTTGTTTTTTGTTTTTCCAGCTTAAGATACAGACTGTACAATGGAACCCAGTTACTATTTTTAAAGAGCCTTAAATTTGGGGGTACAACAAACTTGCATGTTTGGCTTTGCAAGCCCAACTTAGCAATAATGCAAGTTTTATGAATTCTGACATAAAATTTGTCTCCAAATATGAATGAGCAAGCTGAGCTTGCTGCATGAATATGGACAGAGTGACAGCAGAGACACCTCCTGGGCTGGGGGAGCCAGGGGCTCATTTCTGATTGACAGCAAGAGACTTTGTCCATCAGTGGAATGTATTAGATGAGTCATTCTTTATTTATTTATTCTAAAAAAGAGCGCCTTCCTTACAAAGTCATTCAATAGAGGAAAAATGGAGTCTGTGATTTAAAACTGATTTTGCTAATAATTTAGACTTTGGTGGCTTTATAAAAATAACAGGCAAAACTATGGTTGTGTCAAAACAGGAACTTCCATGTGAAATTTGAAGGTCACCACTTTATTTTAAAGTTTGTTTTCATCAATTATTGATGCAGAGAGATGTTTACTTCCTATTGGAAGGAAAGGCTGATGGAGCAGGGAGGGAGAGCACAATGTGACAATGGGAGAATGCTGGGAGTTTGACAAGGGACTGGGGCACCACCTTAGCATGAAGCCACCTTCCTTCTTGACACCTGTCTTGGGTGGCGAAGCTCTAGCAAGACAGGTTGATGCCTGGGGCGGGATGTCGATTGGGCATCTTCTCCCCTTCAATTATCTAGCAGCTGATAAAAAATAAAATAAAGTTTACAATTTGACATGATTCACTGAGTTAGTTAGTCATCCCAAGTTTGCATAAAAACTCAGTTTTGGAGTTAGTCCCTAGCCCTCCCAGAAAGAAGCAATTGGATTGTGTGCTCTGGGAAGCATATCAATTCTCCCAGACACAAGGGCTCATTTCAAGCTATGGGTGCCATCTGACAAGAAGGGCTGGAAGGACCCAGATCTACACAGAGTGAGCTTCTGTCTCCACTTCCCAGAGCTTCCAAATGTGTGCCTTGCTACAAGGTATAAGTGGTTATGTCTCAAAGTCCATAGTTTTGAAGCTATGATCATTTTAAGTAAATGAGTGTTCCACCATGTCAGAATCTTCACCATTTCTCTCTTGGAAACAAAGATTTTCCATGGGGCACACTGCATACCAGGGAGAGGAACAGCATATCCACCAGGGATCCATACATTAAGCCAATAGTCAATTAATTTACTCAGCTAAGAATGTACCTAAGTGGTACCCTAATGGCTTGAAAGAGTAAGTACCCAGCGCTCTCTACTGAACTCCCTGGGTACCTTTTAGTATTCCAAGTGTGCATCTTCTGAATGACACATTGGTGGACTAAGTGACTTAATGCCATTGGTATTTTTTCTTTTGCTAAAAATCATTTAGGCACATTTAAGAAAAAATAGAAAATTGTAAAAAATAAATAATGTTTCCAGTCAGATATAGGTCTAGCAAATATTTTTGTTCATTTCCTGTCTTTTTGCATGTGCATACAAACATAAATAAACTAAGTATCATATTTTACATACTGTTTTATATCCAGATTTTTTCAATTAAAATGATATCTTATATATTTCTCAATGTCATTTTATATTTTTAAAAATATGCTGTCTTATTGGATAAACTTAATCGTTTTAATCATTTCTCTATTCTTGAACATTGAGTTGGTTTTGGAGTTTTAAAATAATTCTAAGTAAAGTTATTGACCTTTGAGACTTCAATTAGCTCTTCAGGATAGATTCTAGAAGTAAAATTCCTGGGACAAAGAATATACACATTTTAAGATACTTGTGATAAATATTGCCAATTGTATCTCCCCAAACTTGTATCAATATCTACATGTTCCCTTGGATTATGAGACTTATCGCTACATATATGCTTACTAACATTGAGTATTTTAATGGGAAAATACAAGACAAAGCAAATACTAAAAATATATCTTAAATAAGTTGATAGTTAATGGTTTTATCAGCATTTCTTTAACTACAAAGGATCATTTTTATTACTTTTAGTCCAATGGCTTATTGAAAGTTGGAAACTATATTGTCCAATATGGCAGCCCCTTGTCAATTATGTTATCAAATCTAAATGTAAACACAATACAACAATGTAATATTAGAAGTAGCGCCCATCAGTGGATGATTGGATCAAAAAACTGTGGTACATTTACACAATGGAATTCTATATATCAGAAAGAAAGAAGGAACTTGTACCCTTG